>PVKZ01001245.1:0-439419 GCA_004027375.1 Macroglossus sobrinus
GGTCCATAGAAATATATATTGTTATTATTATTGTTCTTATTGTTATTTAGATTCTTTAGCACTGCTCTCTTCCCCTCATAAGGAAAAAGTAAACCCTTCTAGAGAGATAGACAAATGAAGATTGAACAGAATTGTTAATGATTGAGAATTTATCTCAAGTGAGCTGTTTTAAACATAATGAAAGTGTTTAAATCAGAATATTTAAACCGAGTTTTAGTTTGTTGGAAAACAAGTTTTCCTCACTACCTCATGAGGCAGAAGGAAAGGATAGAAGAGTGCTAAAGCATTGCTTTACTTTAGTCACACCTCGAAGTTTGCCCTTAAATCTGTGTCCTCTCCTTTTATGTTAAAGAAATTTTGTGTCATTTTTTCAGAAAATATTTACAGACATTTTGCATGTTTATTTGATAATTTTATGTGTAATATAAAGTGGCCTCACATGTGATTTCAGAGGTTGTATTCCAGTTACGAAATAAGACATGCACACACTCTCACCCAAATTAGAGTATAAAAGGAAAGAAGGATATAATTAATACAAAAGAAGTGCCAACAACAAAAACCAACAGGTAACAAATGATTCAAACAACTTAAATGTTCATAAAAAGTAAACTATGTTTTAGTTTTATTTTTAAAAGAAGTTTTAATGCAGAAAGTGATGCAGGATGGCTACATAGTTTGGGGGCCCAGAACAAAACAAAAAGTTCATCTGTTTCCAAAAATTATCTAGAATTTTAAGATGTCAACAAAAGAGACTGAAAGCAAGATAGACCCTTCTGAGTAAAAGGTCCTGTGCAACTGCCCATGCCTCACACACATTAAGTAGGCCCAGCATTGAGCAGAATTCAGAAATTACAATAAGGCTAGAGAAATATGCTAAAGTGGAAGGTGAAATGAGGACTTTCAGGAAGGGAAGTATGTCATTTTGGGTCCTTCAGGAAGCAGACACTTAGACAATGTTAGGTATAGAAAAGGTTTGTTGTTTGTTTGTTTGTTTGTTTAGAGAGGGGAGGAAGAGATAATATTTGTTAAAGATAAAGTGAAAGCAAACAGCAGTAAGCAAGGCAGTCCTTGAAATTGTAAAGAAAATCTAACACCTGTGGAAGAAAAGTGGATAGAGAATTGGGCAAGGAAAGCCTCAGACTATAATCAGATCTGACAAAATCTCAGCCAAAACTGATGAAGCATTCCAAAGCATGTTGCCTGTTAGAGGAGTCACAAGTTTGTTAGTAATGGCCAAGCCTTTTGTAACTATGCCATGCTTAGTCATTGGCTGGGAGTGTCCCAGGAAAAGTGTGACATTGACTCAATGCTGTGGTGGGTACTGGTTGTGCTCTACTTGGAAACTGTCAACTAACTTCTGTCCATGCAAGTACTACTTGAAAGGAGATATGAACAAGACATCTCTTATAACCATCATAGAGGGCAGCTTTGTTACTTTTCTGAATGGGGGAAACTTGAAGGAATCTAAGCTTAAAACTTTATTTCAACTCTAAAACAAAACAAAACAGAACAGAACAAAAAAACAACAAAAAATTTTATTTATCCATTACTTTAGAATTTTCAGATCACTTTCACATTCATATCTCTAGCTTCACCATAAAATTATTTTTTGCCTGAGTGTTTATAAGTAATACATCAGTCTGAGGTTATTCTATGACTCTGCTCTAAATTTCTCAGCAGGGAGAGTAAAAATGTTGAAATAGTTTTCTAATTTGTTCAGAGTATTGTTTGCCATTTCTTTTATCAAATTGTACTATCCTGAAGATTCCTTTTACACAAATTATGTGTACGAGCAAATTTCAGCTGAAAGGTGATTTAGAAATTGCCCAATATGTTCTTTTTAAAAAAATGCTGCTATTTCTCTCTTTTACCTTATAATTAAAGGATCAGTCTTGTGGATGAAAATAATTTAAAGGTTATAGAATGCATTCATTCAGTCGTTTAATCATGCAATTATTGTGGTCTTAAGTGCATCAGACACTGTTCCAGAAACTCAAGATAAAATAGTGAAAAATTGTACACAGTCTCTGACTTCTAGTAGTGGTTTTTACACTTTCATTTGTGTAATAAGTGTTGTAGAATCAAATAAAATGAGGATCCTTTGGCCTAAAGTCTAGAGATTATATTTAGTAAATCTGATACTTGACCCATAAATCTGTAGTTTATTAGAAATTTTGATGAATGTAGCTCTCAGAAATGTTAAAAGATAAACTGAAGCATATTAAAAAGTTAAAAAGAAGTTATTTAAGCAAAAATCAACTCAAATCAGGCAGTGATAAGCCAAAGGTGGTTAGAAGTGAGTATTCTGCTGATAGGAGCCAGGGGCAAGAGTTTTATAGAAAAAATGCAGAAGCAAAGAAACAAAATTATTTGACTGGCTAAAGCCTAAGCCTAGTTGGTTGTCTGTGACTGGTTGTCTTTAGCTTTTTGATTTTGTAACCTTGAGGCATTTACAGGCTTAGGTTTTGGTTTGTTTACCTAGGGCCATGTAGCATCAGAGCCATCAGTCTAATGGTCTCCTTGTTTAATTAATTTAACAGAGAATCATTTGAAGACTCTTTACTGTTGATGGAAGGAAAAACATATTTAATAGCATTTCAGTTAATACTATATGTGTGGTAGGCTGAATAATGCCCCCCAAAAATATTTATATCTTAATCCCTGGAACCTGTGTGCATGTCATTTTACATAACAAAAAGGGCTTTGCAAGTGCAATTAAGTTAAGGATCCTGAGACAGAAAGATTATTTTGGATTATTCAGGTGCACCCAATATAATCACAAACGTTTTTATAGGTGGATAACTACAGTGTCATAGTCAGAAAAGGAAGGGTGTGATGACAAAAGCTGAAGGTCAGAGTCAGAGAGGGATTTGAAGATGTACACTACTGGCTTTGAAGATGGAGGAAGAAGCCAGGAGCCAAGAATGCAACTGGCTTCTGAAAGATTAGAAACTGATTATCTCCCTTTAGCCTACAGAGGGCCTGTAGCCTTTGCCAACACCTTAATTTTAGCACAATAAGACCCATTTCAGATTTCTGACCTCCATTACGGTACAATTATGTACTTGTATTATTTCAAGCCACTGAATTTGTGGTAATTTGTTTCAGCAACAATAAGAAATAAATATATAATATAACAGAAATATTTAAAGCAGAATGAGGCCATGGAGAACAGACTATTTAACTCTGATTTTAGAGAACTCAAAATGCTTATATTTTTCATATGTAGGATAAATGGAATTAAGGAATTTCAATAATCAAGAAACTGAAAACATTAAATTTAGGGGGATTTAAGTTTTGCAGGAATACAAAATAGAGCAAAAACATTCCAAATAGAGGAAACTTTTATAGAAGATGAAGGAGAGAATAAGCAGGGCACTTTGGATAATTATAAAAAGTTTAATTAGCAGGGGCATAATATGCATGCAAATAAAGCAGAAAAAGTAAGCAGAAGTCAAATTAAAAAAGATGTAAATAATGTGCTATATATATATATATATATATATATACATATATATATATATATAATCCTGAAATTGCTAGTATTGAAAGATTTTAAACATTAGCAAAACAAGATCATAGTTGTGTTATAATTATGGACTCCAGAAACCATCTGGATAATGATCAAAATAGAATAAATTATTCTGAAGTTTTTCAGGTGAAAAATGTAGCTGAACTAAGACATCTTTCATTAGGATTAAGAGAAACAGGTTAAATTTACACCTTCAGAGACTAAAAAATTCCAATATCATAATAACTATCACCTCCCTACACAAAGAAACAAAGCAACGCGTTCTCAACTATGAAGTACAAAACTTACGTTTGTGCTGAATTTTAACTTTATTTCCAGGTTTTCTGATTGCAAAATTCAGGATACATTGATCAATCCTGGACTTTGCTGTGTGTGTGTGTGTGTGTGTGTGTGTGTGTGTGCGCGCGCGCGCGCGCGCCTGCTCAGGCACATTTGCTTGAACGTGCATAGCATTTGCATTTAGCTGTTGCTTTAAAGATAGGATAAAGATTTTTTTGTTTTCTTTCAGTTTCCTATCTAAAGGTACATCAGGTCAAATGAGTCAAAGATTGTACACAAGATTTTAAATCTAATATTAGAATTTGATGAAAACACTTTCACTCTATGAGAAAAGTCCGATTGCATTGAACTGAGAAAAAATTGAGGTGCGTTGAAATGATAAGGTCTACCTTGAGAGAGATATTGACCTTGAAGAGACACAGATTAATAGCAGAAGAGCAAAAAAGGGGGAGTTAAAAAAAAAAAAGTGGCCATACCAGTAAGTCATTTCTATTGTTTCTGACCTGGCCTTTCAGCTTGTGGAGGTAAGAATTGTGAAGCAGGATAAAAGGTAAAGAAGATAAAGCACTGGAAGTTCATAACAGTGTACTTATCATTTTTTTTTCTTTTGTTATAAATCCCAACTGCGGAAAGATCTATCTGTTCTCAGAGTAAAAAAATAAAATATCTTTTTACACAGCCAAGTACTACTCCAAATACATTCTCCTCATACTTTCTCAACTACCACACACACACACACACACACACACACACACACATAGGCACACACACACACACACCCAAGAGAAAGATATTTATGCTTATGAAAATCATAAAAACAAATAGGAAAGTAAATACAAATAATCTATTATAGAGGATATGACAAATATGAAAGATAGAAAAAGATGAGATCCAACATCTACATTATCATACCTGAATAGAAAATATAAAACAGAAAAAAATGCTCAAATATTCTGGGAAGAAAACTGTCTTGACATAAGGAAAGACAGGTTAATAAACACTAAGTTAAAATTTACAATAAAGCTTATCTTAACAAAATGAAAAATCATTAATGGGTAAAAACAGATTTTTAAAGAGTCAGTTATGAGAAAGAAGAAAATTTGTCATCAAATTTGTTTACAGTATTATTCAATATCAAAAGTTATTGGAAAATAAAATAAAATGTTCTTATATAAAGAGTGATCCTGTGATTTTATACCTAGCCAAGATGTTTTTCAAGATAGTAGAGAGCATATTAAACATCTACTAAGTCAACATATAAAAGTATTTATGAACTCATTTTAAAAACAGCCCAATAATTAATAAAAATAAAGAATTCAAGAATAAGAAACAGTGTTAAAATCTTAGTGACAAATGTTGGTTTTTAGTATATAACAAAGGAAAAAATCTAGAAGAATTATGGTAAAAGAATTGAATGTAAATATTGTAATGTCTGACATTTGTAAAATCAATAATATAATTATAAAAGTTGAAATTCTAGTGACAGTGAAATTTTAGAAAATGAGTGTAATAATGTTATTATTTAGAACAGGAAATACAGACTGTCTAGTACAAAATATGTAGTTAAAATTTTGGGGAAATTCATAATTTTTAAAATAAATTTTATTTTATTTTATTTTATTTTATTTTATTATTTTATTTTATTATTTTATATATGTTTTTAGGTGAGGTAACCATTGGTTGACCTCGCAGATTGTAAGGACTTGTCATTTTACAATCCCTTATTTTTTTTATTTTTTACATCTACAGCACCTGGTCTTCCTAGGTGGTCTCCAATCTAAGTACTAACAAGGTTCGACCCTGCTTAGCTTCCAAGATCAGAGGAGATCGGGCTTGTTCAGGGTGGGATGGCCATAGACATTTTCTTTAATTTAAAGAAGAAAATATATTCCATATAATTTCTCTAATTTTACAGTAATTAATATTTTCATTCATTAAAAATATTCAAAGTACAGCAATTTGTCCAGGTATATATTTTTTTCTTGTTGAAATACTAAAAAAAATGCATTTAATTTTTTTGATCATCAATTATAGTATAATTTTACTTTCTCAAACTATCTTTGTCACTATATTTCACTCACACTAAACATGCATAAACACACCAATTATCCAGGAAAATTATTATCAAATGTTATATTGATGGGTTATGGGATTTAGAAAATTTATTTTAGTATTATTTAAAAGATATATAAAAGAAAAAATATGGTTATTATTTTTTAAATATGCAGAATTTTTTGGTAAAATTATCTAGCACATTGCCTAAGTTATTAGATGCTATTATTAATTTCCCTTACCATTTTCTTTATCCTTGTGGTTTTTAATCTTGTTCATCCCCTTTACTTTTTTTTGCATTAATACATTTCCTTACCCTGAATGTCTCCACTAACTGTAAGTACATAGAATATAGTGGCTAGAATACTGTATTCTCAAAATTCAAAAAGTATAATAATTAAAAGCAAAAGGTACTCTTTTATAAGTAAGAATGATAAATGTATATGTTAGAAATAGACACAAATGTGTATTTTTGGTTTTCTATTAGAACTAGGACCATCTTAAAGGAGGTCCGATATACATGACTTAAATGAATGGAGATTCGCATCCTCCATGTTTTTATAATAGTAGTCTTATTTTTTACTGTACTTACTGTATCTCAAACTATATCATGAGACTTCTGAAGCCTCAGTCTATATTTTCTTTATCTCTGAATTTCTGGCACTAAACATATATATATATATATATATATATATATATGGTGCATGGTAAATATTTGTAGAACATACATAAATCAATCAATAAATAAATTAATTAATACATAGACATTTCCCCAATCTACAAAGCCCATCTAATATCTAGTCCTTGTCCCATCCAGTCAGCTTCCCAATGGCTGTAGCCCTATCATCTATTTTGGTACTTGAGTATATCCCTTTTCCTTCATCAGAGCTTTGACAGTAAATGGGCTTTTTATTTTTTAGCTTTAACTTAAGGCTCCTTATAAACTGGCCACAGGTAGCCACAGCCCATATTACCAGTAATTACAGTCTCCCTTTCATAAAAATGGATAGTTTCCAGACAGTGATGATACAACTATTATCTTTTGACAAAAGCAACTTAGGTAAAAAATAATATTTGTATGTTATAAATTATAATTGTCTCACTAAAGAAATTTTCTGGAATGTTTTGATTTTAATAGTTTTCATTAGGTTTCTGAATAGAGTAAACATATTATATAATTTCATCACCAATTGTTCAAGCAACTGTACTATAAAAAAGTCCCAATGGTAAACTTAAGTAAAATTAAGTACATAATTGAATGTTTTTTCTTATCTGATAACTCTGTTGATTTTTTTCTGACAATTGCAATGTTAATACTACTTTCTTTGGAAGTCTAACAAATCAAAATTCAGCAGTTACAAACAATATTCTTTTATGAGTCAAAAGGCAAAACAAATATTAAGTTTCTAAAATTTCAATTAGGGCCATAACTATCAATTAGGTCATTAATTCTGTTAAAAAAAAAACTTTAAGGCTAAAACATTTTCTAAAAGAAAAGTTTTTTTGAGCTATATGCTAGCCAGAAAAAGACCAGGTTCTTGTATATGACATCTAAACCACTAGCAGCAGGGCTAGATGGAGAAGACAAACCATGTCTGACATTCTGGGGTTGACAGGACTCTTTTCTAAAATGAGTTTGGAGGAGAAAGATGTAAGTTGTTTCGAAAGAATTCACAGTGAGTAAAGCTACAGAAGGCCACAGAAGGTGAAGCTGAGAAAGTTCTGAGTTAGGTGTGTAGTGTGTAAGGAAGGTGTTGATCCTTTGGATTGATTGTGGGCAGTAGTCAGTGGCATCTGGTGGTTAGCTATTTTGTCCAGATAGGAGCTAAAATAGTCACCTGGAAGTTGATGCAAAATTTCCACATACATTCAGTAATGTGAGCAGTCTTGTTTTGTCACATGGCTCAGTTAACTTATTAACCTCCCTTCTCTCTCTCTTTCCCTTTCTTCCACCTGTTGTCATTTAATTTAAAGCATCTCAGAATTTGTCTCATGACCATTCCAAAACTGTTTTATGAATTCCTTAATTCATCAAACTCACAATTTACTTATACTGCAATTTTACAATGATTTTATATTATATGAATATTTATATCAATACACATGCATACATATTTTTGCTTTTATTAGACAAAGTATATTCTATCAGAAATTTTTGTCTTGATTAGACTTGAAAGAAAATATGAAGAAAGAAAGAAAAGTCAAGATGTTATTAACAGACTTGCGATGGTGAATTAAAGTAATATTTAATCTTTTTTCAACTTTTTCATCTCAACATAAAAATTGAAAATTATTTTAGTCTATGAGAGTGGGACTTACAAATATCTATTGTGATTAAATAATTAACAACAACAAAAAAATCTTCAGCTTGCTAGATATGCAATTCAGTTATTTTCTTCTAGCATAGACACAGTATTTTACCTCCATTAGGAAATGTAACCATATGTATCACTCTATACAAAGTATCAATCTCCTTCCATTGGAATTAGAAAAGTGTGTATTATCAGACTGTAAATTACGAGTAGCCATGGGATTTCCTATCTCCTTTCCAGACAGACTATAAAGCCAGCTTCACTATAATGAGGCTATATTTGAGCTACCAGAGTTATTTCTAAAACAGAGAATAAGGGCCATCTTAGAGTTGTTTTTTTTTTTAATTGAAGTGATATAAGCTTTTAATTTAGTTAGAAATTCTAACTACATATGGTTTAGAAACTGTTGGAAGAGTAATTAAAAAGTTCCCTAAATCAATGTTTTACCAAAAAGAAAAAAAAATCTCATATCTGGCATTTGTAGGACTATAGAGCTTCATAAAATTTGTGAATGTACATTACATGGATTTTTTTGTATGTAGGAGTGCTAATAACTAAAGATTATAAGTTATAAAAATAAATACAAATAATATATAGCATTAACATCAAATATAAGTTTGTACACATGCACATGCATAGATATGTTTGATTTTATTAAACTAGTGGAATCACATTCTATGAGAAATACACATATTCATATATATGATTAGGGAAATACTGTAAGAATATACACAAAAGGTAAATACAAATTACCTCTGGATAATAGAAGTTTAGGTATTTCATTAAAAAAATTAAGTTAACATGAATTACTTTAAAAATAATTAAAAAGAATATAAGAAATTCTATAAAAAGAAATTACATGTAAGAGTTTTTGAAAGAGTTTGCAAGTGCTTTCATTTATAAGCACTGATTGAAGCAGCTAATCAGGTAAAGTAAGTTTTGCACAAGACCTACTTTGTGTTTAAGAGGTGTCCTGACTTAACATCCAATACACAGAACCATAATTTGAAGTTTCTATCACTGCTATAACAGATTGTGTCAAAAACAATTCAAATTGTGGATTCAATGCACTGACATACAGTTCCAAATTTTGACCTGAAATACTTCTACCAAGAGAATATATATGGGAATCAAAATGAAATTATGAATCGGACATCAAAGGCAAGGGAAGTAAAAGCAAAACTAAATGCATGAGACTGTATTAAACTAAAAGCTTCTGTACAGCAAAAGAAACCATCAGCAAGACAAAGAGGCAACCAACAGAATGGGAGAAGATATTTGCAAACAACACCTCCAATAAGGGGTTAATATCCAAAATACATAAAGAACTCATTCAACTCAACAACAGAAAAACAAACAATCCAATGAAAATATAGGCAGAGGACCTGAACAGACACTTCTCCCAAGAAGGCACACAAATGGCCAACAGACATATGAAAAGATGCTCAATATCCCTAGCTATTAGAGAAATACAAATCAAAACTACAAAGAGATACCACTTCACACCTGTTGAAATGGCTATCATCAATAGGACAAGTAATAACAAGTGTTGGAGAGGATGTGGTAAAAAAGGAACCTTTACACACTGCTGATAGGACTACAAATTTGTACAGCCACTATGGAAAACAGTATGGAGTTTCCTTCAAAAAACTAAGAACAGAATTACCATATTACCCAGCAACCTTTTTTCTGGATATCTACCTCAAAAACTTGAAAATATTTATCTGTAAGGATATATGCACCCTGATGTTCATGGAACAACCAAAGTGCCCTTCAATAGATGATTAAATAGAGAAGAAACGTATATACAATGGACTGCCACTTGAGACAACATTGGTAGATATTGATATAAGCATGCTAAGCAAAATAGTCAGACAGAAAAAGTTGAGAACCATATGATTTACTTATATATAGGAAGCAAAATTGAAAGCAACAAACAAGACAAACAAACAGAAACTCATGGACATGAACAACAGTGTAGTGGTTACCAGGGGTGAGGAGAAGGCGAAGATAGGTAAGAGTATGGAGGATCAAATATATGGTGATGGAAGGAAATTTTACTTTGGGTAGTAAACACATAATGCAATATACATATGATGTATTGTTGAAATACTTGAAACCTATATAATTTTATTAACCAATGTCACCCCAATGAATTTAATTTTAAAAAAATAAATTAAAAACTGTCTTAACAGAATATTTCTAGTTCCTCATGCATAAGTTTACACCTATCTGAATTTGCCATTGTGGACACTTGAGAATTTTATACATCATGGAACATTTTTATAACTTTTTAAAATACTTTGTTTTCTTCATGGCCCATGTGTTTCTCAAGGCCTTGGCAGTTCTTAGAGAAAACCCTGTAGCCACAAGAACTGTAATTCATACATACAAAAAATTAACTCAAATGGATTATAGACCTAAATGTAAAACCTATTATTATAAAACTTCTAGAAGAAAGCATAGAAAATCTTTGGCACATTAGTTTAGAGAAAAATTTATTAGATGTAGCACAAAAAAAAAACAAGAAATATAAAAGGGATGAATGATAAATTAGACTGCATCAAAATCAAATCTTCTGATCTTTGAAAGACATGCTATTAAGCAAATGAAGAGACAAACCACAAACAGGGAGAAATATTTGCAAAACACATGACTGAGAAAGGATTGGTTCCAGAATACATAAGGAACTATTACATCTCAATAAGAATAAGTACACATAATACAAAATAGAAATGCATAAATATTTTGAACAATTGTTTTAAATAAACACACAAAAATAAATAAGTTCATAAAAAAAGATGTGCATCATTACATCATTAGGGAAGTGAAACTAAAATCACAATTACCAAGACAAATTTATTGAATGGCTAAAATAACATTAATAACAATAAAATCTGAAAATATTAAGTGATGACAAGAATGTGGAGCAACTGGAAATCACTCTATGATTATGTTTATGTGACCTTCTGGAAGGGATTGATTTCAAAGGGGTCTTTTGGGGACGATCAGAATGCTCTGTTTCTTGATTATAGTGGTGATAACATGACTGCAATCATTTGTTAAAATTAATCAATACAAACATAAAAAAATTGAAATTTCCTCTATATGTACTATACCTCAATAAACCTAATTTTAAAATATAGACTTTCAGGAAATGGATATATCACTAACAATGATTATGGTGAAAACAAAAATATTTAACTTTGTTCTGTGGCTCTGTCCTACAATATGTTTCTCCCACATTTCTTTGAAATTTTTTTCTTTTTTTTCCTTTTTTTTTTCTATATCTAGGCTCTGACTGACTTGCATTAATTGCAGCTTTCTTCCTGTTTTTTTTTCTTGAACAAAATCATTTAATGTAACCCGTTGGTGCCCTTAGAGATATGATAAATAATAATAATGATGAAGTCAAGATCTTCTGGACATATTTCAGTTTTCTGTAGTCACTCTTTCATCCAAGAGAATATAACAGCCTGTTTACTGGGTCATCATCAGGTTTTTCAGGAATAAAGAACTGATCTGTCATCAAAACATCTGGAAAGCACTGGAGAATTGATACTGAAATAACTTGTGTGAACTTTCATTCATTACAGCTTGTACTATTTTATGTATAAAGGCAGCTTGGAAAATTTACATTATGCTAATGTGGGGGCTGTGGAGGTAATTTAATTTTGTCAGAAACAATATTTTAACCTGTAAGCAGAAAATAAATTTAATCAAACATTACTTATTCCACACAGGAAACTCATTCCATCATTGAGCATATTTTAGACATTTAACATTGTAGTCTCTCAAATCCAAGATTTAATTTTATGGACAGCCTGTTAAAGAAAAACTTTCATTACATTTGAGTGCAAGTCCAGTGCTTCCTGTCACTTAACTGCAAAAATAAATCAACATATTATAACCTCAACTAAAAATCTCATTTTTTTTCTTTTGACTTAAAAACATACAAAAATTTACATTCAGGTTGACAATTATCTATGCTATCTTTGAATCACATAACAGACCATTTACAGTTAAAGCATAGTTTCTTGAATAGAATGAATATAGTATGTATAATAAAAAATATATGTATAGTGACTATCGTGACTTATTTTTAGATATGTTACTCTACAACGAAAAGCAATACGTTTTAGCTTTCCACCCAAAGTAAAGTTACAGATTCCTTTTTCTGCTTTGAATTTGAACATTCATTTGATGTGACATTAAAGGACAACTTTTATAGATATTATGGAGTTAATCTCTATCCACTGTTTCTCATTTTTAACCTATGAGTGATGTGAAGTTAATATTATTCTTAATTTTCTTTTATCTTTACCTTTCTGAAAATTCATTCTTTATGAGCATTGAGAACAATTTTCTTATGGATTCCTACAAATTACTATCCACTGTAAAAGGTGATGTAATCTGCAAAAGTCAAAGGGGAAATGTTGCATTGTATACTCACTAGAGTCCAAACAATCTCTACTGAAATCTGTAATTATGAATGCTTTGCCTTGCAAAATATTGACTAGTATAAGGGATTAAGATAAGAGCATGACCCCAAAGCCAAAGATAGCCAGAGCTGTCAAATATATGTCAAGATATTTCAGATCAGAACAAGCATACATCAAAAACAAATTCATTTTCTTCCTTTTCTTACATAAGAACTGTCTGTGAATGTTGATCTTATTGCAAAGTGGGGGAGATTGTTCACAGGTTTGAGGGATTTTGCCAGCTGCATTTTTAAATTTGAATGGAAAAGTCTCCCTCACATACACACACACACACACACACACACACACACACACACACACACACGCACACACATGCACGCACGCATGCACGCACACATTATACGTACATACATTTTTCCCCTTTGTGTTTAGCGTCAGTCATTTAAATGTGCTTGACCATCTGGCTGTCATGTTTTTTAGGGTTATAGTGATAGAGTTAAATCACAATTGTTTTTATTCCTGGTATAGCAAATGTACAAAGTTGTCTGGAATGTGAGGTATAGCCCCTCTGGTGAGGTGAATACCCCTGAAGACATCTAGCTAACTGTAGGGCCAAGGTTAAGAAAAAGAAATAGATACAAATAAGTTTTAGTATCAAAAACTGCACTTACTAGCCAAAGGTGAATGAGCAGAATGTATAAACATGAGGCAATACTGCTGTGCCATCTTTTCAGTATGGAGCGAGGTGCCTAATTAAGACAATGGGCACTAATCAGGCTGAAAAGTGGTAGTTAGGCCAGGAAGATATATTTCATTGCCATGTGACTCCTTGTCCTTACTCTTAGTGTTCAAAGTACTAAAGCTTACTGTTTCCACAGATTCCCACATGTGTTTTTTTCATCCCCCTCTTTGAACCTCAAGACCACACAGGGCTGCTCGCAACCAAAGGCTCCCACTGCTCTTAAGAGGGCGGCCCGCTGCTGCTCCGGATCCTCTGAGTCTTTATAATTAGGTTGATGTACACAGTGATTTAGGGAATTGTTTACTTACTTTCCAGGATGCTTGGAGGATTCTGATCTTTCCTTCCCTTTTCACATTTCTACTGTTTCCTCTCCATGGGCACAACTCCAGCTTTCCTCTTAATAAATAAAGGCATAGCAGTGCCAGCAATTACTACAGCAGGTGACATGAAGAGACAGGGTGGGGTTGGTTTGACAAGGGGCGGAATTGTTGACCATTTGTTGTAAATGTAAAGAAATGTGATCCTGGCAGCAAGGAAGGAGAATCTAGAGCTTTTAAAAGCAAAAATAGTGGTGCTGGCTCCTTTCCAGTTTAGACAGATTCAGGTCTTGCCAGTTAAAGCCGAGGCCTGCATGTACAAATATATACACATACTCACAAATACATACATCCACACACACATATCACTACCACCACCAAACAAGCCACATGCCTTGTTTCTGTATAATTAAAGGAGAGCTATAAAATGTCAAGCAGTAAATTACTCATTCCCAATACCTCTGGGTCCAATTTAGAAGTTGAGTTCAAATCTGTAACCTCATCTTTCACGTTTAATTATTTTTCATCACACCTTGTAGAAGAATTTTCCAAACATATATTTTGTTCATGCTTATAAAATCATTTAAAGATAAAAAACAGATTGAATTCTACTTGAAGTTTTGACTGGCTTACAGAATTGACAGACCCCTCAACATTCCTAAAATATATTTTTCTGGGAAAAATGCTAGCATTGGAATGGCCTAAAAGGTGAGGTAAGTCTTTGGTGCCAAGGGACTGCTTTCATATAAGTGAATGTCATTAGCTGCATTTGCCAGAGTCACTACTCTACCAGATTCCAAAATTGCCATTTTCATTGGCTTTTTAACGTTACAGCCTCAGTGTTCATTATTTATAACTGCCAAGCACTTGCTCCTTAACCCTGACTCTGCCATAAGCCTTTATTAAGCAGCACTCTTTTCAGAGACAAATGCACTTAAATCTTCCAAGCTGTTTCAATTCTTTGCACCTTTGCTAAAAATTTCAGTGATGATGACTGCAGGTGCCTGTTGTGGTCACTGCCACCACAACAAATTTTAGTTGGACATTGACAACATATATATATATATATATATATATATATATATCATTGATATTCTGAAGTCCTGTGTGATGTTAGCTGAGGTATTGAGATATTAGATTTCTAATCTGTATAATTGTAACATTTGTATTGTTTTAAGACATGGCTGGTATGAAAAATATAGAAAGAATCAAGGGATGCAGTAGGTGATAATAAACACTTAAGAAATGTTGAATACATAAATCATATAGTAAGCTTTTTCATATGGAGAACTGCTTTTTGTCTATTAAAGTCATCATACCTAAGTTCTCAAAAGGTTAAAAAAAAAAAACCCTCATATTTTCGGTCTTTCTTTTAAATACAATAGCATGAAAGCTAATGTAAAAAATTTAAAAAGTCATAATCTTATCACCCTAAAATCATTTCTATAATATTTTATTTCCTACATTTCTCTATTTAGTGCATATATTTTTAGCATAATTGCAATTATATAACATTTGTAATTATTAGTTTACTTTTTTCTTTTAAATTTTATAACTCCTATGTGTCTGTAAAATCTTTTTAAGTATTATTTTAGTGGCTGTATAAATAGTTTGTTGAGTTAATGTGGAATAATAGTCCAGTTTATCCATTTGTTAAAATTTAGTTTACAACTGTTACTATTAAAGATAATTTTTAATGAACATCCATGAAAATATAGCTTTTTCCTTATTTCTTATTTTGACTTCTTTCCCTAAGATGAGTTCTTAGAAAATTACAAAAGCAACTTTTATAATTATTTCTGGAACTTTCCCAGTTATATCTAGTGAGTAGGTCTTCTGTTTTTCTTATGTTGTTGCATTATCACTGGTTACTTTTAACATGAAGCTAATAAAAATTTTTAGCACTATAATGCTTTACATAGGTTTTTATATAAATGGGGTCAAGACCCAGTTAGCTAATACAAAAGTGTTTATCTAAAACTAATAAAAATTCATCTTTATTAAAATAAATTAGATTCTCTGACAAGAAAATAGAAAGATAAATAAGTCAGATTACTGACTTTTGGTAACTCACTGTCTGTTGGGAGAGATAATTATACAGCAGTGACGTTAGTGATGATAGTGAGTAAGGCAGAAAGCAGTGTCTATAATGCTTACTAAGAAAAGAGTCACTGAGAGAGACTTTCCGAATTTTGTCAGCAATTGCAGAGTTAAGGTAGGAAGCAAATAAATAATATTTCTCTTTGGTCTTTCAAAAACAATAGATTTCTTCTCTGTTGTGCAAATTTTACCAAGTCAGCTATTTCCTTACTTTATTCTCCTATCTTCTTCCATGGAGAGCTAAACATCTATAATTGGAGGTTTATGCTCTATTTTTCCCCTCCTTTCATTAACTTCATATAATCTGTTCTCCACCATCAATCCTCTTATTCCACTGTCCTGTCAAATTGTCTTAAATGACCTGGATATGTGTCCTCCTGTCAACACAATATACAAAAAAAATGCTTTTAGCTCCTTAAACTCAGAAACAATGAAAGAAGACAATTGGTCCTGTTAGCTATTTCCTACCAGAAATAATTTTTCATGAATTATAATGATTAAGATTATACTAATTATTCAATCAGCACATATTTATATCACACTTAATATCTACCAAGACCAGTAATATTTACAAGGAAAATGGAAAATGTTCTCACTCTCAAGTGGTTCACTTTTTCAAGCAAGAAATGTAAACAAGTAAGTGTACTTCGGTGGCAGCATAAGATAGGAAGAAATCAATTCTAACTTGGGCTCAGGGAAGATCCAAAGAAAGGTTAATATTTGAACTAATTTTGAAGGTTGAATATAAGTTTGCTGTATGGATAAATCAGGGAGGAGGATCTAGCCAGAGGACTAGCTTATGCAAACTCATGAAATAGTATTACAATTTCAGTTGATATAATAAAAACATTATTTTAAATATAATAAATACAATGATATTCTACAATGTATCTATGATTGGTAGTATCATCTTCATATGCAGAATTCTCTCCAAAACTATTGTCTCCTTGCACCTTAATTCTCAAAGTCATATTCACATTTGAAATCTGAAGACAACCATCTTAGCCTTAAGAGAATCTTTTGTTAAGTTTTTGTGGAGCCACCTTAATTTTATTCCCACTTTCTTTTCCCCAATTTATACAACTTTATGAAGAACTTTGTGCACACTTCTCATAAATTACCTGTTTCTTGCTCCAAGTTTTGCACCCAGAAGAAAATAGTTACTTAGCTCCCATCTATGGAAAACTGGAAGTTTGTCCTCATATGCAGGATATCCATGACAACCCTCTTATTTTCAAAGACTGGTTTATTTTGATATCACTCTTACCTTTTGACTTTAACAAAATAAATGGCAGTATAGTTGTTTTTTGTTGTTGTTTTTAGACACAAAAAAGTATCAACAGAGAATAATTTGTGGGGAAAGTTTAGAAAGTATTTGTGTTTTCTGTGACATTCTTAATGTGACCTTTTTTTATTTTACAAAAATTACAAATTCAAAATAATAAATAGCACCAGCAGAATGTTCATTGTTTTCATTTCTTTGAAGTTTTGATCTACATTTCTTGTTATTTATCACAATTTCTGCAGCAAAGAGAACACGGGAGAATGAAAAGAAGGATTTTGTCAGGGCCATTGTGCAATTTACCAATCTATTGGTGTAATTAACAAACAAAAACACTAGTAATGATATTATGTATTGACATATCAGTATTGTCATGCAACCTCAGCGCTCTGTATTATTCTAATGTAAGCATTTTCAAAATCAGTTTTCAGTTTATTAAATATCAGTGTTCTGCTCAAATTCCATTGGATAAATATAAAAAAACAATAAATATAAAGAAATTGAATACAAGTTACATTGTGATCTTAAGGGGAGAGGTAAAAGCATCAACTTTCTTCACTGGGCTGATACAATATTATATATATATTAATAATATAGTATTGCTATTTGGAGAAGAAAAATAAATGCATGAAAATTGAATGAGTTAGAAAAGAATTCAGTGTTATAAAAAATGGTAAATATACAACTGAATGAAATAGAACTAGAGTGGATGGGAAGCATAAAAAATAAACAAATAGACAATTCAATGAAAAAGTAAATATTATAACACTTTTCTGCTATTTTTTTAGTTTTAATAGAAATAAAATTTAATATAATTGAATTCTCTGATAGCCAAAATGCCAAGAGAAGAAATATCTTTATAAAGAAACAAAACATTTAAAAATGTTGCTGAAAAAATCAGTAGGCCATCACCAACTCTTTCATGGTGATTTTTCATTTATCTCCTGTGCCTGAGGGTTGGAAGTAAAAAAGTTAATTAAATAGAACCAATTCTGCCTCCAGTTTCTGTTTTCATGAAAGATGCTTGGAGACAAAATTTTTTTTTGTTACTAAAGGCAACATTTGTGATAAAGCAGTATATCTGTACCTATGTGATAGTGACCAACCCATTGTTATATGTCCCCAAAGTATGTTACTAACTGGCGTTCTGGCCCTATGATGATCCAGGATCCTAGACAGGCAAGAAATTCCTCTCTCTTCTCTGAATCTTTTGTACAACAGAAACTAAGTGAAATGATGAGAGTTTTTCTGACACAAGGACAACTTCAGCAGAGGGCCGTGTGCATCTTGATGGCCCAGGGTAGTTAGTAGTCCTGAGGAGGGGTGAGGTCTCATGCTAGAACAAGTAATGGGAGATGAAGGCTAATGCATGCATAGGACTTAAAAAAAATCTCAGTTTAATGAAACTACTTTTTTTCCCCATCTTTGTTAGATTTTTAAACAGAAAGGTAATTTAACATTTCAGTAGTAATACCTTGGACCATTAGACAAATAAAAGTTCTACAGATTTTTATTTATAAGATAAATCAAGGAGTAACTAAGGATGCTATACTGTAAATTGCTGTGACAATAATTCCAGTCCACAGAGCTACAAACTTTGGCTGATCTAGGGGCACAAATAAATGCAAGAGTAAAGCTGATGTTCTACCTTTTTTTTTGTGTCCCTCAAAAACAGATAATTTTCTGAAAATGCTTGCCTTGCGTGAAGAATATGTTAGTTTGTGTGCTAGCAGGGAGCAGGGAGAGTACAGTAGTGGGGAAATGAATGCTGTATGAATCCAGATCTAAAGCAATCATCCCACTTCATCATATTTGCTTCTTTCTTCCCTATTCCCATCCCTAACCTCATTCTACACACCAGTCATTCATGATATTTATTAATGTCGTTCACAGATATTTGATTTTTACTCACTTAAGGAACATGGATGACTGAACTCTCAGATCCTATAATTTTAGCCAGTGAGTTGAGTGAAATGATGTGACAGGGTAAAACTTTCCAGAGCTTTCTTTACCTCTAGCACAGCATCCAAAAATATTCAATAAAATTTCTGCTTTATTAGAACTGGCCCCTGAGTGATTATAGTGAGCAGATTCCTCTTAGTAACCTATGATAGAAAAGAAATGTAATTCATAAATCAGTCATCATGTTTTGCAGCACCAAGATTGGCAAGTTGTTTGATATCAAGAAATAAATGGTCTCTTCTGACCAATGATAAAGTTGGCTTATGCTAGTCTATAACATGACTACAATATAAAATATATCTTTTATATTTTCAGAGAGATCTTCATCAAGATTATCTACCAGAAAGAAAAATACAGATAAGCATTCTTTTCCTATTAACCTATAATTTTATAAGTTGTTTAAGAGAAACTCTTAATCCTTGGATTCTAGAGTATGATCAAATTATGAAAATGCTAAGCTTTAGGAAATAATATCTAATTATTGTTTTAAAAAACATTCTCTATGTGTCAGGCTCTAGTTTTAGCTAATTATTAATATTAACTCACTTGATTCTGTTATTTTGTGAGTGGGGAAATTTGGGTACAGAGGCCACATAACTTACCCAAAGTTTCCCAACCAGGAAAATTTTATATTGGTACTGTTCACTGTCTCTCCCCTGCTAAAACCATATCCTCAACACACAAATATGTTTTCCTTTTTGATGAATAACACTGATGTATTCTCACATAAGGAAATGAGAATTTTTATACTTAACAGAAATGATATTCATTTAAGCGTCTATTGCTATTCAGAGCTTCTCCTTACAAATACACTCTTTGTTTTATTTTTTAAACAGTATACTTTCCCATGTGTCTGGCTTGCATATTTGATTTCCTACTGAGAAGAAGAAATTCAGAAATTGAGAATGGAATGTGATGGTGATATGATATACAGATCTTTGGTTCTGGGACTTTATAATTCCAATTGTTTCTTTGGATCAGATTTATATTTTCTGCAAAATTGAGAATTACCTGTCGAAATGTGCTTTGGCTATTGTTTTATCTATTAATCCATATATGTGATACAATTTCTTCTTCAATTTCTAAGCATGAAGAAAGTGATAAAATCAGCCATTAGTTGAACTTTAAACAGCAGGGAAAGTTTTATATTATCTTCCTCCTTTGTAATAGTGGTAGTAAAGCTTTTAAGAGTAGAAAATTTTATTATTTATTTTTTTCTTGAAATAACTATAAATGTGCTTTGGGCTGGGCCAAAAATCAATCTCCAGTCACAAAGAAAGTATATATGCAAACCTAGACATTTGGGATTGCAAATAACAAGCTTTGTGTATTTATATTCATGTGTGTTCTCAGCTTACCAAAACAACTTTCCAGATATCTATAGTCTCTCAAATTTTTGAGTACTTATGTGTATATTTTGAAAAAAATTATATTATCATACTAATTTAGAGTTTTTTCATGACAACTAATTAAGAGAATTTAAAGAAATATTCTGTAAGTGCTAAAGCACAATATGAAGGTAATGGTTATTATTGTTTAATTTTTAGATTATTATTATTTTCTATTATTTCTAAAGGACATCACATTATTATAATCCATTATTAATGAGTGTAAAATGATAGGAGCTATAAAGGGTTTTTGGAGAAAAAAGAGTACTACTGTTCCTTGTATAAAAGTAATATCATTTATATCATATGAAACAATAATTATTCTTTAATATGTATGCTAACATTTTCACAATTTTTAAGTTTAATATAAATTTTAATGTCTTCAAAAATGTTTGAAGAATAAAAATCTGTGAAGCAAAAAATAACACAGTAAACATGAGAAAAACTGCAGGTTTTCTGCAAATAAGATAAGTTTAAGATCTTATAAAAAAGGAAAAATTAAATATAAAGCTAATAAAAAGAGCAAATGTACATTTCTATTACTATTCTTGTAGAACCAAGGTAATTTGCTTGTGACAGAAAATTTCTCCAAGTTTAATATTAAAAAAAGTATCTGCTAATAACAGAGATAAACTAGATTAAATCTTTTGTGGGGGAGAGAGAGAGAGGACAATTTTGTGTGTTGCAAAAAACGTATCAAGAATGAAATAAGTAAAATCACTACAGATTCTGTAGCATGCATTTTTAATGGGGGTGATATTTCCAAAGGAGTAAAATTAGTTTGAAAAAGTAAAAAAACTACTGTTTTATGTATCAAACATACATTATACATAAAAAAAACATATTGTATACCTGTGGAATTAAAATCAAAATTTTATGGGAGAACGATTAGGGGAAAAAGTATAAAAAGCCTACTTAAGAGAATTATTAAAATAAAGTTGAAGAACATTTTTATACATGTTAAAATATATTAATGAAATATTATAAACAAGTTTATAAGAAATAAATTTAACAACCTAGATGAAGTAGACAATTTCTTAAAAGATTCAAACTACCAATGCTCATTCAAACAGAATAAATAATAAGAATAGCATTATGTCTATTAAATATATTTTATTTGTAAGTAAAAATTTTCCTAAAAGAAAACTTCAGGTCCAGATGACTTTACAAGTAAATTTACCAACTAGTTAAAGAAGAAATTATATCAATTCTATACAAATTTCCAGAAAATTGAAGATACAGTTACTAGAAAAATGAAAATACAGGTACTAGAAAATTGAAGATAAAAGTACTAGGACTAATATATGAATTTAGCAAGATTTGCAGAGTGAATGATTGCTATGTACAAATCAATTGTATTTACACACAATATGTGACTGAAATTTTAAAGATACCATTAAAGTTAGCATACATTTAAAATCCCTAAGGATAATTCTGATATTTGAATGGTTTAGACATTGAAAAATATAAAACATTGCTGAGAAAAAATTTAAAAGCTGAGTAGATGGAGATATAGTCTTTGTTCATTGATCAGAAGGCCCAACACTATTATTATTTTTCTACAGTTTGAAATATATGTTCAATGCAATCCTTTTGAAAAAAGTTTGTTTCTTAGAATAAAGCTGATTCTAAATTCACATAGAAATGGAAATAACCCGAATCCAAATAACAACATAAAAAGCAACCTTTAAAAAAGAAAAGATTATAAATCTATAGCAATCAAAACTGTGATATCAGTGTTAAGAAAGACACATAGATCAATGGAACATGACAGAGAGTTCAGAAGTAGGTCCTCACTGTATATGAACAACTGAATTTTGGCAAAAATGTAATCAGTCTTTGCTGAGGAGCATACCTTCAGCACTCAGTCAGGTGTTTATTAACTCTATCTTTGCTTTCCCTTACTGCTTGCTTAAGAGTCACAAGCTCACCCAGATATAAAGAGCTAAGGATCTTCTTATAGCTTTACTGACAAAGAACACTGCCTGGGGCATGTCCTCTACACATGTATGTGGCCTTCTAAATTCTCTGTAATATTTTGGAGCTTTTCAAAACCTTAGGCACATATTTCCAGCTTTTCCTTTTAAGCTTTTTATTGATACTATTCTTTGCCCTGTTTTCTACTACCTCAAAAAACCACAATTGCCTTGAATGTTTTATTAGGAAGGCCCTCCTACACAATCCCCCAGGGAAATGGTTCACACTGAGAGAGTCATGTCAGTATAGCCTTTGGTTAATTTCTAGAGTTTTGTAATAGTTGATTTTGTTGTGTTATTTATTTATTTTATTTATTTAGCCAGTTTTCTCATTGCTTGTATGGAGTAGAGAATTTTCAGAGGTCATCTTTTGACCCCACATTTTCTCCCAATATTTTATTGCCTTCCTTCTATTCCTCACTTCATTCCCATTACCCTTTCCATGTATCTCCTTTTCATCCTAAAATTATGTTTCATCAATTTAGCCAAATTATATGCAACAATATTATTTCTCACATTTCTTTGTTCATCTGCTTTGTCTGCCTCCCATTCTGAAACACAGCTATGAAGAACCACTAAAACTTAGATTTTAGCATCACCATATAGATATAATTACAGATTTCAGCCAGAAAAGGTTTACCTTTTCTTGATTGCATCTTCTTCTAATTGCCTTGGTTAAATGTTTTGCCAATTTTTTTCCCAAAATTCTAAATCTTTACAGCCACTTTCTTGTACATTTGAGCATTTTTCTATTTTTTTTTAAAGAAAATAGAAAGCATCTTATGGGAATTTTTACAAGATTTCTGTAGTTTGTTACCCTTCTAGCAATAAATTATTTTTATCCATATATAATCGATATTGCTTCTTTCCAAACACAAACTATAATTTGTCTCTTTAGCAATTCAAAACTAATTTCTCTCCATGCAAAAAGTCGATGTGGTAAGCTGATTGGGAAAAGGTATTTTTATTTGGGAGAATGGATATGGAAATGATTCTGCAGGTTCTCTAAAACTGCATATATCTGGCTAAATATGATAATATAGTAAAGGCAATCCATCAGCAGTTATATGAACAGTCAATTTTTGTTGTTATCTTTGGGGGAGGGGTTAAGTAATGTTTAAAACATTTTTTTCTCCAAAACTTTCATTTTTTAAATATTTTTTATTTTTTCCAAGCTTATATTTTTACTTTTTTTAACATTTTATTTTTTTATTTTCCTTTTCTCCTCTTTCCGCTCCTCTCTGGTTACCACAAGTCCATTAACAATGTCCATGAGTCTCTGTTTCTTTGTCCTGTTTATTTGTTGCTTTTAGGTTTATATTCCGCATATAAGTGATATCACGTGATATTTAATCTTCTCTGTCTGGCTTATTTTGCTTAGTATGATTATTTCAAGGTGCATTCTTGTTGTCACAAATGGCAGTATTTCATCTCTTCTTATGGCTGAGTAATATTCTGTTGTATATATGTGCCACAATTCTTTATCCATTCATCTATCATAGGACACTTCAGTTGCTTCCATGTCCTGGCTATGGTGAAAAATACTTTTATGAAAATTGTTGTGCAAATATTTTTTTGGATATGGGTTTTCAAATCTTTAGGGTAAATAGCCAGTAAAGGGATTGCTGGATCATGTTTTCCATAGTGTCTATGCCAGTTTGCAGTCCCACCAGCAGTGGATAAGAGTTCCTATTTTTCCACATCCTCTCCAACATTTGTTATTACTTGTCCTGTTGATTATACCCATTCTAACAGGTGTAAGATGCTATCTCATTGTGGTTTTGATTTACATTTTCCTAATAGCTAGCAACATTGAACATCTTTTCATATATTTGTTGACCATTTGCATGCCCTCTAGGAAGAAGTGTCTGTTCTGGTCCTCAGCTCATTTTTTGATTGGATCATTTGTTGTTGTTGTTGTTGTTATTAAGTCTTATGGGTTTTTTGTACATTTTGGATATTAGGCCCTTAACGAAAGCATTGCTTGCAAATGTATTTTTCCATCTGAATGGTTCTCTCTTTACTTCATTGACAGTTTCTTTTTCTGAGTAGAAGCTTTTTAATTTGATGTAGTCCCACTCATTTATTTTTGTTTTTACTTCCCTTGTTTTTGAGGTCAAATTCATAAAATCCTTCTTAAATCAAATATTCTTGAGTTTAGTTCCTATGTTTTCTTCTATGCATTTAATTATTTCTTATATTCAGGTCTTATATTCAGGTCCTTAATCCATTTTGAATTAATTTTGGTACATGGTGATAGACAACAGTCTAGCTCTCATTCTTTTGCAGGTGGCTTTCCAGTTGCCCAATACCTTTTATTGAAGAGACTTTCCTTTCTCTACTATGTGTTTTTGGCTTTTTTTATTGAATGTTATTTGTCCCTGTAAATATGGGTTTACTTCTGGACTCTTGATTCTGTTCCATTGGTTCCCATGTCTGTTTTGCTGCCAATACCATGCTGTTTTGATTACTGTCGCTTTGTAGTTGGGCAGATTGATGCCTCCAGCCTCATTCCTTTTTCTCAGGATAACTTTGGCAATTTGGGGTCTTTTGTGCTTTTATTCAAATCTGATGATTTTTTTTGTTCCATTTCTTTAAAAAATGCCGATGGGATTTAGATGGGGATTGCATTAAATCTATATAATGCTTTAGGTAACATGGTCATTTTAACTATGTTGATTCTTTCGGTCCAAGAACATGGAATATCTTTGTATCTTCTTCGATTTCTTTTAATAGGGTCTTGTAGTTTTCATTATATAGGTCCTTCACATGTTTTGTTAAATTTATTGTTAGATATTTTATTATTTTTGTTGCGTTTGAAAAGAAATTATTTTTTTCACTTCTTTTTCTGACACTTCATTATTAGAGTATAGGAACATTGTGGATTTTTGAACGTTGATTTTGTATTCAGAGACTTTACTGTACTTACTTATTCTTTCTAGTAGTGTTCTTGTGGAGTCTTCAGGGTTTTCTATATAGAGAATCATGTCATGTGCAAATAGTGATAGTTTGACTTCTTTGTTTCCTATTTGGATGCCTTTTATATCTTTCTCTTGCCTGATTGCACTTGCTAGAACCACCAATATTATATTGAATAACAGTGGCAATAGTGGACAGTCTTGCCTTGTTCCTGATCTTAGAGGGAAGGTTTTTAGTTTTTTACCATTAAGTATAATGTCAGCTGAGGGTTTGTCATAGATGGCCTTTATTATGTTAAGGTGCTTTCCTTTTATACCAATTTTGTTAAGTGTTTCGATCATTAATGGATGCTGGATCTTGTTGAAGACTTTTTTTTTGCATCTATTTATATGATCATATGATTCTTATTTTTTTAACTTGTTTATGTGGTGTATCATATTAATCGATTTGATTATGTTGAACCATCCCTGTGCCCCTGGGATGAAGCCCACTATATCATGGTATATAATCTTTTCAATATGTTGCTCTATTCGGTTCTCTAGTATGTTATTTAGGATTTTTTGCATCTGTGTTCATGAGAAATATTGGTCTGTAGTTTTCTTTTTGTTGTTGTTGTTATCTTTACCAGGTTTTGGTGTCACAGTAATATTGGCCTTATAAAATGAATTGGGAAGTATTACCTCCTCTTCAATTTTTTGGAAGAGTTTGAAGAGAATAGTTCCCTGATTTTGTTTATTTGTGTCCTTTCTCTCTTTTCTTTAGTGAGTCTAGCCAGGAATTTTTCAATTTTATTAACCTTCTCAAAGAACGAGCTCTTTGTTGTATTTATTTATTTATTTATTTAAATTTTATTTATTTCTGCTCTGATTTTGACTATTTCTTTTCTTCTGCTGACTTTAGGCCTCATTTGTTCTTCCTTTTCTAGTTTTTCAAGATGAAACGTTAGGTTGTTTACTTGGGCTCATTTTTATTTTTGAAGATAGCCCTGTTATGATATGAACTTTCCTTTTATGATTGCTTTTGCTATGTCCCAAAAGGTTTGATATGTTGTACTATCATTATCATTCATTTCTATTATCTCTTGATCTCTCTTTTATTATTCAGTAGTATGTTGTTTGATCTCCATGTATTTGTGGTTCTTCCTGATTTCTTTTTGCAGTTGATCTCTAGTTTCAAAGCATTATAATCAGAGGATATGGTTGGTATGATTTCAACCATTTTATATTTGTTGAGGCTATTTCTGTGTCTCAGTGTGTGGTCAATTCTTGAGACTGTTTCATGTGCACTAGAAAAGAATGTATAAGCATCTGTTTTGGGATAGAAAGCTCTGTAAACTTCAATTATGTCCAGTCAGTCTAATGTGTCATGTAAGTTTGTTATTTCCTTATTGATTTTCTGTTTGGATGATCTGTTCATATCTGACAGTGGGGTTTTAGGTCCCCTACTATGATAGTGTTTTGTCTGTTTCTTCTTTTAGTTCTGTTAGTAATTACTTTACATATTTTGGGGTGCCCTGATTGCTAGCATAGATATTAATAAGTGTTATGCCTTCTTGTTGCATGATTCCCTTTATCATTATGAAGTGTCCCTCAGTATCTTTCTTTACCTGTTTTATTTTGAAGTCTATTTCGTCTGATATTAGTACCACTACTCTTGCTTTTCTCTGAATGCCATTTGCTTGAAATATCATTTCCCACGCTTTCACTTTGAATTTATATTTGTCTTTGAAGCTAAGATGTGTCTCCTTGAGGCGGCATAATGTTGGGTTTTGTTTTTTGATCCATTCTGTAACTCTGTGCCTTTTTATTGGTGAGTGCAGTTCATTGACATTTAGGGTAATTATTAAATATGTGGTCTTCTTGTAGCCATTTTATCTTTTTCTTTCTGGTAGGTTGGTGTTTTCATTACTTCCTTGTCCTTGTGTTTCTGCTTTTTTTTATTTTGGTTGGTGTTTGTGGGTTTCCCCTATGGTTCTTGTTTTATACTATATACTTTAGTTCTGAAGTGTGGTTACCATTATAAATATGAAAAGGATTGTTTTATATATATACAGTCCTCCATTTTCTTCTGTGAGTGTCTCATCTCCACTTCCCTTTATGAATTTGGATCTTTGAATCCTCCCCTTTTCAGTCATTGTTATCTTATTTTGTTATTATGTATGCTGAATGTTCACTACTATCATGCTATAGCAATTCTCTTATTATTATTTTAGCTTATAATGCCCTGTTCTTAGTAAAGATTGCACTCCTCTGCTTCTATTTGCCTGAAGTTACTTTACTTCTAATTAAGTATTTTTTGTTTTGTTTTGTTTTGTTATTTTGTTTTAGATGAGCTGACCCCTTTCAGTATTTCCTGTAGTTCAGGTCTCTTAGTGGAGAATTCCCTCAGTTTTTGTATGTCTGGAAAGGTCTTCATTTCTCCTTCATATCTCAAGGAGATCTTAGCTGGATACATTATTTTTGGTTGGTAGTTATTTTCACTTAATAGTTTAAATATTTAATTTCATTCTTTTGGCTTGTTAGGTCTGTGCTGAGAAGTCCAAGGATAATCTAATGGGTTTTCCTCTATCAATTACCATTTTCTTCTCCCTGGCTGCCCTGAGAATTCTATCTTTGTCATTGATTTTTGGTAACTTTAATACCAAGTGTCTTTGTGAAGGCCTTTTTGGGTTGAGATAATTGGGTGTTCTGTTGACTTCTTGAATTCCAAGCTCCAGCTCATTCCTTAGATTTGAGAAATTCTCATCAGCTATTTGACTGAAAATGCTTTCTAATCCCTTTTCCTCACCTTTGATAATGCCTGTTATTCTTATGTTTCCTCTCCTGATGGTATCAACGAGTTCTTATTTTTCTCCTTCATTAATTTTTATTCTTCAGTTTCTCTCTTCTTCTTTCTGATTGATTTCTAGATTTCTGTCTTCAATATGACTGATCCTGTCCTCTATTTGGTTGACTCTATTTCCCAAGCTTGCTATTTCATTTTTCAACTCTTGCAGTATGTTTTTTATCTTCAGAAGATCTATTCTCTTCTTCTTGAGCATTTCAGTTTCTTTACTCTGCACATCTAGTTGTTTTCTTCAATTCCTAAAATTGTTGAAATGACTTTTGGAAAAAATTTTGGAACTCATTGAGTTTTTTAAAGTACCATCCTGAATTCTCTGTCATTTAAGTCACATATTTTTATGTCTATAAGCTTATTTTTTGGAGATTTTTCTCTTTCTTTATGAGATGCCTTGTCACCTTGGTTGTTCATGGTTTTTAATGGACTATTACTCTGCTGGGCATTAATGTAAGTATGTTCTTTATTATTATTATTATTATTATTATTATTATTATTATTATTATATTAGATTTATTATATAATGGTCCCTAGCCTGTTGCAAAGAAGGTGTTTTTTTTTTTTTGGTTTCCAGTTGGCGGCATCTAAGCCTCTTGCATCTCTGCTTTGTATAAGCCTTAATAATGTCTCTTTTCCCCTTATAGATGTTTAATCACACTCAGTACCTTCAGTCTCAGTTCCTGTCAGTGTCACTGACAATTTTGGTAGTGTTTGCTCAGATTCCCCTGGGGCTCTGCAGTGTTCCACCTGGGAGAGTATATAGAGAGGGGCTTCAGCTCAGCCCCAGTTTTGCAACCACAGCTGGTAAAAATCAACTATTGTTACTCTGATGTCCCCACTTTTCTGTTGTCCCTGTTTCTTTGCCTTCTGCCCTGACGACTGTGCTCTGCTACTTGCGGGGGGAAGCTCACGGTTTTCCCAGGCAGGGCTGTTCAGGAAACTCGCTGCTCCTTCTCCCTTTCCCCTCCTCCTATAGGGAGCTCTGGCTTCAAGAGGCAGCTTCTTTATTTCTCCCAGTCCACCACCCAACACCCAAGGTTCTGAGCTGTGGTAGCTCTTGTGCAGATCTCACACTCAGATGTGCTGGTGTGCAGTTTAGGTGTTTTGGTTGAGTTTTAAATGTTCAGCTACTGTTTCAAGGAGATAGATCTCTCATACCACCATGTTTAATCCAATTCCCTCTCCAAAACTTTATAATGACCTTCAATACCCATTAGGCCAATTTCAAACTAATTTTGGGGGTTAATTCTGTGCTGCTCTTAGTCCCTAACAAGTTTCCCCATCACATATATTTTCTCATTTAATTGTTTTTTTGATCTTGTGAAACAGAATTTCTTAATTAATTTAGTTTATTCTTACATTAGACTTATTTATTTATCAGAGAATGAGTCCTTACAATGTACCTTGTTGACACTATTGACTCTTGAATGTGTAGTAAGTAAGGAGCTCTAAGGCTCCTGAATTAATCCAATTCTTTATCTACAAAAACACCTGCAGCCAGAAAGTGAGATAACAAATTTACTGAAGAAAGCAAAACATGAGAGTTGAATCACAAAATCTCATTTTATTTTGATGATCTTTGTAGGTATTTACCTCAGTACATCAAATAGAAGATAATTTTGTGTGGTAAAACAAAGAAGCTCATTATAATGATCTAAAAACCAATGACATTAAAAGCTACACTAATGCTCAGCAGACTAAAACCAAATAATGCAATATAATGAAATAATGAGGTTAGAGTCTAAATAGATTGTAATTGTTAAGAGTATAAATGATAGCTAAAATATTTCCTCATCTATAAGGTAAGCACAAAAACAGTTTTAAAACACGGAGACCCAAACACTAAAGGTAGAGTAATATTTTCTTTCTTATGAGAGTATTAAATAAGACCAAATAAAATGACTATTACTAAATAATTTTTTATTCTATTTTGTTTTGCCATCACAAACCCAAAGAAAGTTGTTTGCAAACATTTTTATTATTCATTACCTAAATAGATTGTTCTATAAGATAGCTACAATGGCTCAAGTAACAAAAACAAATTATTTATTTGGACATTAGCAAGTCTTAAGTAGACCAATCTAAAAGAAATTAATGTGGGTGGTAATGAGCCAGCCAGCCAAGTAACACACACTGAAGGAAACTTTCTAGCTTAAGGCATCAACTGGACCGGGGGCAAAGAAATCTCAAAACAAACAATTGTTCTTCCAAGAGAGTTGGTCATTCTCTAAAAAATACAGATTTAGTATCATTTCTATTCAGAAAGCAACTGCCATGCTATAGATAAGCCTTGGCTTTCTAATTTCTCTTTCTGTCTGACTCTGGTGTCAGCAAAACTTGGCTTCGAATCCCAACAGTCTCACTTACTAACAATGTCAGCCTGGACATGTCATTTACTTTTTCTGTTCTGCAATACACAATTGGGTTATAATAGTTCTTAGCTCATAGGATTATTCTTGAGTTTGAAATGGAACAATTCACGTAAAGTACCTTGTACACTGTAACTAACTTTCACATAAATATTAGCTGTTATTTTATTATAAATGACTATAGAAGGACAGATAAATTATTAATATTAAAGTGCTACTCAGGTATAGTATTTATTTTTAAAATAATTGTTTCTGACCATCAGCTAAAATTTCTGTATTTCCCACTGTAACTCTCCACTATCCAATTGGAACAATCCCATTAATGAACTGAAAGTTCCCTCTCTCCTTACCACCACTTTGAGTCAAACGATTTGTGTGGGTTGCTTCTCCTAATCCATTCTCTCCTTGCTTCCTATTTGACTCCTAATAAAGCATCCCTTGATTTGTAGGAGGAGGAGGAGTAACAGATGTGGCATTCTGGTCTAAATTTCTCATATGCCTGCTTCTAGTTTAGTTCCTCCAGCTCATGCCTCATTCCCAATGGCAAGATCCAGTTCCTAGCCTCAGATCCCATAAATTGAAAGCTTTTTCCTCTAATTATCTGTACGAAGGGTGATCTCATTATGTTACAATACTCACTCTCTTAAAGGCTTTCAGTGGCAAACAAAGAATTTGAGACTCTATCATTTGAACAGTGGGGTATTCTTTAAAATGCTTTAGCACAGAAATGATATAGAGCTTTAGCTGGCTCAGGTGAATTGAATGGACTGGAAGCAAGACTAGCCATCAGAAAGCTGTTTTAACAATCTAAGTGTAACTTTAGGAGGATGACAAATAGAAATGGAAAGGATATGACCTTTCAGAGGAATTTCAAAATATCTTTGAGTAATAATTTTGGAAAATGTGGAAAAATTATGTGTAGTATAATAAAATGTAGTAACAGAATGAATTACTTCAAAAAAAGAGAAAGCTAGTGGTTTTTTTGAAGCTTTATATGCTACTTTCTTAATTTTAATAAAGGAAACACTTGGAGCTTCCCAAAGCAAAATATTAGAATTATACATAGTACCTGTCATGAACCCCCCCGCTCCTTCCCTTCCTTCCTTCTTTTCTTTATTGAGATTTAAAAATCTATTCTGATAACATGCATTTTTTAATTTAAATTTATAAGATTTTTAGAGTATATGGAAAAGTTGATGACTGCAAGTTAGTACTAGCAGTCTCCATTACAACTCACTTTAGGCAAAATTCCTAATACATCAATCTAACAACAGAAATGAACAATTTGTATAAATATTGTATATATTACGTGTTCAAGTTATAGAATTTACAAATATAAGTCCACATCTGAGAGAAGAGGGGTTATGAAATGTACTTAAATTTTAAAAATATCTATAATTTAGACACATAATCTATAAATTTTATACATTTAAATATAAAGAATCTGTTTACTTTTCAGAAAATGTACTCTCCAATGTAGGTATGCCACTACCAGGTAAACTTAATACAGCATCCCTATGTAAAGTTAGATAAGTTAGTCTATTTGCAAAATTTTCAAGTTATATTGTTCAACCTCTTTACAATCTTGTTTAAAATGTAGAGAAGAATTAGACAAAACTGGTTTCAAAACCTGACTCTGTCAAAATTGGTTGGGAGATCTGTGTTGAATGTAATCTCTTCAATGGTTTTCCAGTCCTTTACATACAACAGACATTTTAGCATGACCTCCAAGGTTCTTTATAGTCATACTCTAACCCCTTCACCAGCTTAATCATTGTGTAAGTTTAGCTTCCACCCTACCACCTTTCTGTCTTTCATTGTGATTGTTGATGTAGTTGCAATGATACTTAAAATGATAAAATAAATACTGCAAAAGGGTATTCTAAAATTGAACCTTACTTTTACCTTGTTTTATTCTCTGCAATGTGGTAACTATCAACTTCATTTCTTGTTTTCTTTTGTTTTTACATAAATGGAACTGAATTATACACACTGGTTTCATCCTGCTTTTCTTGCTTCACTTTGTTCATTATTTGTAATAGAATTATGAATCTACTTAATTCTTTATAAAAGTTTGATATATCAGTTTTTGATGCTCAATAATTTGTTCAATTGCCCCCAAAAGGACATTTTGACTATTTCCATTTTTATTACTAATAATACTAAAATTAATGTATATACTTGTGATTATGTTTGTTGGTTTAATCCTTAGATCTGTAATGTCTCAGTGGAACATAAAAGAATACATTCGTTTTTCTTATGCTTTTGAAGTTATTAGCATCCATTGAATCTGTATGATGGAAATACTACATAATATTGTGTGTGCTGTGATTAACTCCACGTTCACATTTATTGATGTAGCTTGAACTCAGCCATGGTGGGAGTATTTATACCACAGTAGTGGTTAAACACTTACCAACACATTACTGGTTAAAAATATTAAAAGAGTTGTGTAATAAGGAGAAAATAAGGTAATTAAGATATTTTCAGGCAGCTAGAAATAGGAAACTTTGAACTGGAATGATGATTCATGATCAAAAGAAAAAAAGGGAAGTAGAAAAGAGCTATTAGATGATTAGAATTTGATGAAATAAATATTTTTTATACTTTATTTTTGTTGATGTCTATTATTTGAAATCTTAGAGATTTAATTTCAGTATTTAAGCTATCTGATCTACCTGTGGGACTTGCATTTATTGGCCACGAATGGTCAATAGAGTCTTCACCATCTCTAGGATAGATATGGAGGTCTATAATGATTAAAACCCTTTAAAATTATAATATCATTTGGGAAATATTTGTGGAAGTTTTACTTTTTTGGTGGGAGAGATATGTATTTTGAGTTGATGGAGAGATATAAGGAAGCTTATAAACAGTGTCTCATCAGCACAAGTACAGCTGGAAAGAAGAGAATGAAAAACTATTTTACATAACTGAGTTATGGCTACAGTTTAAGAAGTTATAGAAACTTAGGCTCAAGTAGCAATAAATGAATGTTGCAGACTATGGAGGCAGCATTAGAGCCAGAAAAAAGGAACCCCAAGTGCCATGCAAATGAGACATGTGTCCTACCTCCATATAATCTCAGATAATGTGATTTTTGTCATAACAATCTTTACCTGAAGTATCATACATAGTAATTAACCCCCAAATTATATACTGTGTATGTAAAAGAGTTTTTGGTATCAAACATCTCAGCAAGAAGATAAAAACAGAAAGCTTTTGTGAATAATCTTACATTCAAATTACACAGACTTCTTAATTTAGTCTTTCTACTAGTGCCCCAAACATAAAACAAATATTTTCCACAGAAACAATTTGGGGAACACAAAAAAAGTTAAGGCAATCTAAATTACTCTTAGTGTGCTCAGAGAAGTTACCAACAGAATTTGGGTATAAGAATGAGATATTGACATTAGATTACCTTGGTATAATACAAATGGATTTCAAGTATGGATTAGCTTCAACAATTCTCCATGACCTTATTCTTTCTGTTCTGTCAGACTACCAAACAGAATTGTGTTTATGAGGCTAACTCTTTTTTTTTTTTTTAATTGCTCTAAATAATGCATTTGGATAGAGCATTCTACCTCATTTTCTAAGAAATTTTGTTTCTCCATATCTTCTAAAACTACATGCCATCTAAATTTAATTTTTTTTCAATGTCATCAATACAACATGGTGTTCTTAGTCACAAGAACTTTAAGAATAGTTTGAAAAATTGATAACAAATAATAAAGTACGTAAGTAAGTAAATAAAATAATGACAAGCAGTATGAGTGCTATGAAAAATAAATGACTTAAGGACATAAAGAGTAACCAGGGAGCTAATGTGTCTATAATAATCAAGAAAGTATCTGAGGTGGGGACATGTGAACGGAAACTAAAAGATAGGAGTGTACAAGCTATGTGGATATCTGAAAGAAGCATATTCTGGTTGTAGGCAATAAAAATTCAAGTGCCCTGAATTTCAAGTGTTTGGAATGTTTATTAAAAAACAAGGTGTAGTGAAACTGGAAAGAAGCAGGCAAAGGCAGTGTGTTAGATATCAATATTGACAGGGAAATTATGGATCAGCTCATGAAAGATATTTCTTTCCAGAACATGAGCCTTTTGTCTTTAAAATGCCTTGCAGGTTATTTTCTTAGTCTGTCTCTTGCCTTTTGCCTTTGTTTTTGTACAATTTTGCTATACAGAAGTATTCAGTTTTTACTTAGTTGGTTTTAGCGTTTTATTACTTGTTTATGGCTTCAGGAATTTCATTCCAAGAATATTAAACATTTCTTCCTTTTTCTTTTACTACTTTCATGTTTCCACTATTTTATATTTAAATTTCTGCAACATCCGGGATATATTTTGGCATACAAAGTGAGATAAAAATGCATTTATATTTTCTCACATGGCTAACTGGTTGTTCAAAGAATATGTACACAAATACACATAAACATGTTTTCCTTTTTGATAAAACCATTCTTTGCTACTAATTGAAGAGTTAACTATCATATATTGAACTCCTTTTTTAAAAAATATATGTCACTGGATTCTATAATAATTTTAGGTAAAAATATTTTTAATGAAATAATACCAAGTTTTTGAGTTACTATAATGTTTTATTATGTGTTAATATATGACTGAACTAGTCAATTCTCATTATTCATTTTTCCTACCTATTTTCACATGTTAATTTTCCAAATAACCTTTTTAATTACCATGTCTAGTTCAAAAATAGTTGGTACTTTTTGTGGGTTATCCATTTAACTATATGCTTACTTTAAGAACAAGTTATTGGTTTTAAATATTAATTATACTATGTTTCTGCATTCAAATTTGTGAATTTAATTTTTCTTCTCTACTAATTTCTTTTGCTTTTCTTAGTTTGACATTGTCATATTTTGTCTACCTATTTGAATTTAATATGTAACTATTTTTTGATAATTTAAATATTAAGACTATAAAATAGATTTGAAGATATAGAAAGGGTAGTTTACTTAAATATGCTCTTCTGAACCCTCTATTAAACAAATTCTGGCTCCAACATTCAGTGAATGCATTATTTCACCTAGGTTCTAATTTTTCTAAGCACTCCTACCCATAAATTTCTTTCGATATTCATGCATTTCAATTCATACATTATTTGTCTCATTGTTTTAGGAATTGTAAAAAGTATTTACTTGCACATTTTTATTTAGCAGACCACTGTCAGCAGACCCTTTTTCATTGCTGCTAAGAAGAAAAGAACATGATTTTAACTTATTTAATCACCATCATTACCAGTTTATGTTAGATATCTGTTGGTTGTCCAGTCAATTCCAAAAAGTTCAGTACACAGTAAGAAATTTCTCAGAATTTAATGAGCAAAATTCATGATACAATAAATGTTATATTTTGACATTTGATATTCACAAATGTGACTTTTTAAAAAACTTTTTTCTGAAAAAATTATAGATTCACTGAAAGTTGCCATAATAGTACAAAGAAGTCCCATGTACATTTCGCTCAGTTTCCTGGCTACATGTTATATAAAAATATATACATTAGAGTTAGGTGCTGCATAATTACATTTTGGTCAACGCTAGACCACAAATACCATGGTGATCCCATAAGATTACAATGGAGCTAAAATATTTCTATCGCCTAGTGAAGTTATTGCTGTCAATAATGTAATGATGCTTGTGTAAACAAAACTACTGGGCTTCCAGTTGTATAAAAGTATAGCACTTACAATTCTGACAGTACAATAATACTTGATAATGTTAATAAATAAATGTTATTAGTTTTTGTATTTTTATTGTACCTTTTATACATTTAGGTATGTTTAGATATATAAATATTTATAATTATATTACAATTGCCTATAGTATTCAGTACAGTAACATGCTGTACAGGTTTTTAGTCTAGAAACAATAGGCTATAACATAGAGCCACGGTATACAGTAGACTATACTACCTAGGTTTGTGTAAATACACACAATGATGTTCACACAATGAAATAACCTAACACATTTTTCAGAATGTATTTCTGTCATTAATTGATGCATGACCATATTTAAACTAGAAAATTTAACAATAATCGAATAATACAAACATACCTCGGAGATCTGTGGGTTCGCTTCCAGACCACTGCAACAAAGTGAACATCACAATAAAATGAGGCACATGAATTTTTTGTTTCTCAATGCATATAAAAGTTATGTTTTCACTAAACTGTAGTCTATTAAGTGGGCAATAGCATTATGTCTAAAAAAATAATATATATAGCTTAATTAAAAAATGCTTCATTGCTAAAAAGTGGTAACCGTCATTTGAGCTTTTGGGGAGTCAAAATCTTTTTGCTGATTGATGGAAGGTCTTGCTTTTATGTTGATGGCTGCTGACTGATCAGGGTAGTAGTTGCTGAAGGTTGGGATAGATGTGATAATTTCTCAAAATAAGACAACAATGAATTTTGCTGCATTGGTTGACTCTTTCTTTCATAGACAATATCTCTGTAGCATGCTATGCTGTTTGATAGCATTTTACTCACAGTAGAACTTATTTAAAAATTGGAGTCAATCCTCTCAAATTTTGCCACTACTTTACCAACTAAGTTTATATAATATTCTGAATCTCTTGTTATCATTTCACCAGCATCTTCACTAGGCATAGATTCCATCTCAAGAAGTCACTCTTTGCTCATCCAAAAGAAGTTAACTCCTCATCTATTAAAGTTTTATTGTGAGATAGCAGCAATTCCGTCACATCTTCAGGCTCTACTTCTAATTCTACTTCTCTTGCTACTTCATTAATTAATTTCATTAATTATTTTTGCAGTTACTTTCTCCACTGAAGTTTTAAACCCCGCAAAGTCATGCATGAGGGTTAGAACTGACTTTTTCCAAACTCCTATTAATATTGATATTTTGATATCTTCCCATGAATCACAATTGTTCTCAATCACATCTATAATATTGAATCCTTTCCAGAAAGTTTTCAATATGCTTTGCCCAAATCTATCAGAGGAATTACTATCTATGGCAGCAATAGCCTTATGAAATATATTTCTTAAATTATATAACTTGCAAGATGAAATTATTCCTGAATGGATGTTGTGCTAACAGGAATGAAAATAACATTAATTTCATTGTACAGCTCCATCAGAGCTCTCAGGTGACCAGGTGCATTGTCAATGAGCAGTTGTATTTTGAAAGGAATCTTTTTCTCTGAACAGTAGATCTCAACAATGGACTTGAATTATTCAGTAAGCCATGATACAAACAGATGTGCTATCTTCCAGGCTGTGTTATTCTAATTACAGAGCATAATTCTCAAGGACCCCACGAATTTTGCTGTGGTAAATGCAGATTGGCCTCAATTTAAAGAAACCAGCAAATTAGCCCCTAAAAAGGGAGGTAGCTTGACCTTTGAAGCTTTTAAGCTAGTCAGTCATTAACTTCTCAATAGCTATAAAGTTCTAGATGGCATCTTTTTCCATTATAGGCTGTTTCATCTACATTGAAAATCTGTTGTATAGTGTTGCCACCTTCATTAATTATTTTAGCTTGGTATTCTGAATAACTTGCTGCAGCTTCTATGTCAACACTTGCTATTTTACTTTGTACTTTTATGTTATGGAAATGATTTTTTTTTTAATCTCATGAACCAGTCTCTACTAGCTTCAGACTTTTCTTCTACAGCTTTCTCACCTCTCAGCCTTCACAGAATTGCAGAGTTAGAGCCTTGCTCTGGGTTAGGCTTTGGCTTGAGGGAATGTGACTGGTTTGATTTTATATTCAGACCACTAAAATTTTCTCCATATCAACAATAAGGCTGTTTTGCTCTTATCATTTGTGTGTTCACTGGAATGGCAATTTTAATTTCCTTCAAGAATGTTTCCTTTGAATTCACAACTTAGCTAACTCTTTGGCACAAGAGGCCTATCTTTCAACACATTTTCCTCACTGAGCTTAATCATTTATAGCTTTTGACTTGAAGCGAGAGATGTGTGAGTCTTTCACTTGAACACTTGGAGTCCATTGTAGGGTTATTAATTGGCCTAAATTCAATATCGTGTGTCTCAGGAAATAGGGAGGATTGAGGAGAGGAAGAGAGATGGAATGGCTGGTCAGTGAAGCAGTCAGAACATACACATTTATCAATTAAGTCTGACATCTTATATGGAAGTGTTTCATGGTGCTCCAAAGTAATTACAATAGTAACATAAAAGATTGCTGATCTCATATCACCATAACAGATATAATAATAATGTAAAATTTTGAAATATTGCTAGAATTAACAAAATGTGACACAGAGACATGAAATGAATAAATGCTATGGGAAATTGGCACAGATAGGTTTGCTTGAAACAAGATTGCCACAAATCTTTAATTTGTAAAAAAAGCAATATCTGCAAAGCACAATAAAACTACATGCAATAAAACAAGGTGTGTGCCTGTGATAATAATGATAACAAATGCCACTCTTTTAATATGTCCTTGTCTTATTTCATATGTGCCTCAAATGGTTTTATAACGTTGTAGTGTTTGGATAAAAATAGAAAAACTGGTTGTTCTTCTAGTGTTAATTTTTTACTAGGCAATACTTAAGGTTATTTTCTCTCTCTCTCTCTCTTTTCTTTTACATAATCTCTCAAATATAAAATAGGTCTTTTGCTCTGGAGTGCAAATTTTACATACAAGATTTGATTTAATTTTAATTTATAACCCAACATTTCAGGGGAAATAAATATGTCTTACCTCTCCTTTCCTCCCAAGTTGTTTAACTGAAAAGCTTTTTTAAAAAAATAGCAAGTAATTATCCACCTAGTCTCAAATTGTGGCGATAGATAATATGACAATGTGATTTAAAAACTGATCTTAGCTCTACTTGGCTGAGTGTAAAAGAAAATATATGACCTTCTAAACAGACTTGGTAAGCCTGCAGCATATAGTTTATCACTGCCAAAGCTAGAAAAGGCTTTCCGAGATGTCTCTACTAAGAAGATAGTTTTCTATCTGCTGTATAATTTTAGCCGGATTTTCCTTGACCTTGAAAATACTAAAAGCATAATCAATGATCATCTAAAAGCAGTTGCTCAGGCACTGTGTATGGTGTGCACTTCTTCCTGAACCGCAGATGATGTTTACCTTGTCAGAAGCCATACTGTCAGTCAGTAAACAAAGATTTGTCTCTTTGGAAGTGCCACAGATTGTAAATACCAAACTATTTAGAGTCCATTCGCTTTAAAAACATCATACTCTAACTGTGAATTTAATGTAATTATGGTTATGCAAACATTAGTTGAATTCTGTTTTCTTTTTAAAATCTCTTTTGATATAATTTTTTACTAGAGGCATTTGAGACCATATCCAAAACTGTGTATAACTGCCAAAAAGGTCATGCTGAACTAAAAATACCAACTTTTATGATTTTAAAAGACAGAACCTTTTTTATCAGTGTATAATGATCTTACATCAAACTGAGCAGAATATTTATATACATATTGATGATGAAGATATGCATGATATCATGAAATCAGATAAGTAGAAAAAATTCAAAACAGTTATCTTTTCCAGCTATCCTCTTCCAAGTGAGTGATTATGAAGGCAACAAATTGGATAGGGCATTTATTGGTGATAAGTTAATTTATCAACTCAATAAACCTTTGCTGAATACCTATTATTCACTAAGGACTGCATTAAGTGCTAGGGATATAAAGGGAGGACCCACTCTCTGCTCTCAAAGAGTTCATTGTCTAGAAAAAGTGAGGAACAGGAGTAATCAGAGTCAACTTTGGAAGAATTTTTTCAAGTAGTGCTTATCTAAATAGTTGTAGCTTTACCATGAGAAAATCAAATATGTTGCTAAAAATTTACTACAATTGCAGAAAAAAGTAAAAGACAAAGTTCAGAAAAAAAATAACTTTTGAATTGCAAGCAAGTGGCAAAATACAAAATAACCAAGCTATTTTGACAAGCTTCCATAAACATTGTAAAGATCTGTCCAATAGGAAAATTGCAACAAAAATAGATAAAATTATAGAAGTGCATTTGTTGAAAACTTTCTATATACAGTGTAAATTGCTACATTACATTCAGAAAGTGAAAAGTAACAAAAATAAGTACAAATGCTATGATAACTCAGAGATGGGTATCTAGCATAGGTTAGGTCATGTTCCTATGGCTCAGGATGGACCATAGAAACTAAAGCAACAACACAGAAATAAGTGAATGATGTATGACAGAAGGTCTCCAGTGGGTTAAGAAAAGGCTTTGCTTCTGGTTAAGCTTCATCAACATATTAACTAAGCAATATTAGAAGATTGTTTTATATCAAGTTTCTTAACTCATACATACTGTTTACAAAATTTTGTATTGGGGTACAGAGTGTTTCACCAGAGCATTTTTGTTAGCATTATAATGTCCTCAAGCAAGTAAAGACTGGTTCATGAGATTACTACTTTAGTAATCACCTTTTCCTCCACAAACTAGGTCTAATAAGTAGGTTTCATGGGATATTACTTCAGATATAAAGTCTATTTCTCTTTGTTTTCATAAGATACTGTATACAAAATACAGTAGGGAATAAGGATAGAAGAGGATGAATTGCTGATATTGTGGATCCAACTAAAAAATGTGTTGTTTCTGGTTCACAAGTTAGGCAATCTAAAGGAACAGATTCTCTTATATGATAATTTTTCAAGTTTTTTTTTTTTTAATTTATGTGTGCAGTTAACTACAAATGCACACACCATCTTTGGATGAACTATGGTGTTAAATAGCTATTTTAAAAAGCAAAGAGTGTTTTGACCAGCACATGAGAATGCAAGAAATGAAAAGTATGCAGAGATAAAAAAGAAAAAACTCTTTAGAGAATTACCTGAAAAATTGGCTACAAAATAGAACACTGGGAAAAATTTCCTAGGTTGAGCAATTCTAAAGGCCAAGAGCTTGTCAAGACTTTCCTTTTTCATAAAAAGTTTCTTCTTTGTAGCAACTATATAAGAAAAAGATTGTGATAGATGACCATAGCAATTGGATACTTTAATAATAAAATAATAAATAATAATAAAATAATGAAATATCTAAAGATATATTTTACCGTAAACCTCTAAAGTAAAAACAGAGATAACTGAATCCTTTGATAGATAACATATAGTAGTGAATAAGGTACCAAATCATATAGTAGAGTCTATACTGCTTTTCTTTTTATTGCATTGGCCATGCTTAGTTCATTTTTCTTGGTCTTGTATTTGCTATTTCTTCATTATTATAATATTCATAATTCTAAATCAATTCAGTACCACTTTATGGTTTAAATAAAATATACTTGTGCTCTCAGTCCCTTTGTACTCTACAAACTGTACATTCTTCAGATTAATGTTATTAAATTCATCTTTAAATGTATCATTCTTCAGCTCAAAAAGTTTTATGGTTTTGTCATATTCTATAACAGCATTAAAAAATGATCCAACCTACCTTTTCAACTTCATTACTTAATGATTGCCCACAGACTCACTTCACTCCTCCTAATTATTCCATTCACTATCACCAAAACATTCCCTATCTTTTCCAACTCTATGCTTTGTCTATATTTGCAATATATATTAACAAATTCAGTTTAAATTCTCACATTTTATTATTCCATTACTTAAATTATTCAAACAAATAGAAAATTGGTTAGTTAAAATATGATTTATTGATATTTTTAATTTCTTGAAGTTTTTTTCATGATGTACAATTCAAAAGCAAAAGAAAACAGTTATTCTAGTGTTTCCATATTTTATTCTATTGCTCTCCCTGTTTGGGGAGGGGTACCCAGTTATTTTTAACATAGCCCTAATAATTTGGAGACCTGGATTCTAATCAGATCATGATATTGGCTCTATTATATTGGTGAAGAGATAACATCTTAATGTGATGTTTTTTAAAAATAGTTAAACTCTTACTTCATGTATTCATGATAAATAAATATATTGATATTTATTCTGTACCAAGTTAGGAGTCAAAAGCAGTGAGAGCAAGAGCATAATTCACTGTATCTGCAATGTTCATTAAGGTTAAGAGGAAGATGGCAAGTCAACAGATGTAGAAAGCATAGTGGATATGTAGTAATGTAGACATATGACCAGAATATTGTGAATACCAAGAACGAGATAAGTAACAGTGTCTGGTGGATTGTGCTTTTGTTTATATTTTTTATCTATCCTATATTGCTATGAACTTAGAAGATTCACAAATAATGCTTGCAAAATTGTAACTTATATTTATATTTTATTTATATACATGTTTTAAAACAGAAGAGGAATACTCAAATCTCTTCTTCTCAGTAGACTATACCTACAGAAAACCTAAGTGTTTGAGTTACATAGTATTTGAAAACATGCTAACACTTCTACAATTCATTATGTCAGACACAAAGGAGAATCAAATTAGATTTTGTAAAATGCATGGCATTTACACTGACTCATTTTCAGCTGTTTCCTCAGCTTTTCCCTAGCTAGCAAAGCAAGAAATTTGAAGCAGTAATAAAGATGGGCCTAATTTACTGAATTTAAAATTCTGGTTGAAATCTTAAAGCACTCATAGAACTCAAGAACTGAACCATTATATTTCTACCTAAAATTCATTTTCATATAATATTGTACTATCTTATCTTTACTATATTTAGTATATAGTATCATTAATCTCTATGCATCACAATCAAGACCTTAATAAAATTAGATTATAGCAATAAGCAAGTATATGCAAGTAAATATTTTTAAATGTCCTAATACCTTCTATAAATATTTATTCTTACAATAATGTGATATTAAGTTCAGGGAATGATAACTTTTGTAGTTTACAGTATTATAGTATGGAGAACTAAGGAACAAAGAAACGAATTAACTTACTCAAGGTTATGAATATTGGATACATAGCATAGAATTAATATATAACTCATTTTGCTGTTTTTTTTTTCCTTCAAATTAGAAGTCCTTAGAACTTGGATCCAAATATCTCACACCTTCACTTACACAGGATATGTATGGCTGAGCTATATCTTGCAACATAACCATTAGTTTCTACCTCTATTTAAATAATTGATTTTCTCCTTATAATCTTAATATGGTCATTTACATTGATTGATTTTTAAATATTAAGCTAACCTTGTATCCTTGAAGAAAATTCAATTGAATCATGACATACTTTTTATATATCACTGGATTCAATTAGCTAATATGTATATTTAGTATTTTTGCATGAAATTTTTTTGCTATGAGAGTGAATTACCTGTAATTTTTCTTTATGGTAATGCCCTTGTCAGATTTTTGTGTCAAGATCACTCATGGGTGAAATCACATTGAGTGAAATCATATGGTTTTTGTCCTTTCCCATTTGCCTTATTTCACTTAGCGTGATGCTCTCAAGATCCATGCATTTTGTGGGATATAAAACAGAAAGCAACAAACAAACCAAACAAACAAACAAACAAACAAACAAACAAACTCATAGACACAGATTATAGTATGGTGATTACCAGAATGAAAGGGAAGTGTGGAGAGAATAAAGAAAGTAAAAAGCGTTCAGTATATAGTAACAGAAGGAGACTAGACTTTTGGTGGTGAGCATGCAATACAATATGTATGTGATATAGCATAGAATTGTACACCTAAAACTTATATTATTATTAACCAATGTCAACTCACTAAGTTAAATTTTTTAAAAATTATGCATTGTCAAGTTACATTTGTATTTTCTGAATATATAAGTTAAAATATGTAAACTTTATTAATGAAGCTACACATACCTAAAGTTTTTTTGGGAAAAAGGTTTTTATTTATGTAGTTAATAACTTTAACAGATAAAGGATTATACAGATTATCTATTTGTTCCTGTGTTAATTTTAATATGCCTGTTTTTCTAGGAAATTATTAATTTCATCTCAGTTGACTAATTTACAGTCACAAAATTTTTTATTATTCCATTATTATATTTTTGATACCTATAAATTTATAAAAGTAGTTTCTTTAAATTCATGACACTAGTATTTATATCTTCTTTTTTATCCATTCTTCAAGTCATACATCAGTTTTATTAATCTTCTAATAAAGCGAATTTTTTTTCTGGATCATATTTGTCTTAGTTTTACATTACCCAGACCTTGTATCAAGATTTTAAGTGCTAGTATTTTATTTAGAAAATGAAGTAGCAACCAGTATAGGAGTAGAAAAGTGAGAGGAGGGTAGCAAAATAATATCTGTTTATCAACCTGTGTGTGACAGAGATTACCACTGAAAACACCTTGGGAACCAGTTATTCCTGTCCCCTTACCAAAGAGTGAAGGAGCTGTACAATCTATATATGAACTCTCATTAGTTACTGGCTGAGAGCTTGTGAGAAATTATTTCATATTTTTTCATATGTTTGTTATATTTCAAAATTTTTAAAAATGTTAAAAGCTGTTATTAGTCAGTAGGATCATAAGAGATTATTTTCTAATTTTTAAATAAAACACAAATTTTCTGTAATAAATATACATTTTAGCAAAGAGTATCAACAGCAAAATATGTATTTCTTATACCCATAAGAGAAATTTAGGTTAGTCTGAGTTTTCATTCATTTATATATGGCAATTCATGCAAAAGCAAGCCTAATATATATTCCAACTTGTGTTTATCCATTTGGTGTTAGGTGTCCTTTGAGGACTTCAGGTCTTTTTCTTGTGTCCAGATGCATGTGTCTACTAAATTGAAATGTATGATAAATTATAATAAATAATACAGTAGAGGCAGCTCTCATCTGAGTTTTCCCATCGTGCTGTCAGTGTCATCCAAAGAAACATGAACCATAACTATGCAGCAGTGAAACATGACTTGCTAAATCCCAAATCACAGTGAGGGGGTTGTTGTTGTTGTTGTTTTTCTATTTTTTCCATCTGTCAGAATTTTATATGAATTATTTGGTTTCTTGGGTGCGTATTTGTTATTCCAATGCACAACTGGGTAGAATTTTTCCCAAAGTCCCCTTTTTTAGACACGTTTTGCTTGTATTTACCTTATTGTCCTCCTGTCTTCACTGAGGTCACACTATTGAGATGTGCATTTTTATATGACTAGGGAGTTATTTTTTTTTCTGGATTGATTAGAATGAGGTCTATACAGGAAGTCTATGAGGTTGGGGATAAAAATCACTGTTTCTCTGTGAATTTAACTACCTAATATAATTTCAGCTCTATTTTGCCTGCTATGCATTAGTTTTAAATATGATTATTCAACTCGAGTATTTAATACAAAAGCTCCATCTTTGATCAGATTATTATATTGATCAATTTGTTGCTAGTAGTATATTCCTAACATTTTTATTTCACAGGAAAGATTGTATTAAAAATTTAGGCAAGAAAGATCAACTTTATATTGAACTAACATTGTTGTTAAGAAAATTGATACATAAATACCACTTCTGAAGTCTATGACCATCTTCAATGAAAAGGCAATTCTACTTGATATGGAGGTAGTAAATTTTAAAAATCTAAATATCAAAATTACAGGAATCATAGTGTAACATTTTTATGTTTTTTTTTTTTTTTGCTAGCAGACAAGAAAACTTTCAAACACGCTTTCATTTTATGTTCGAAACTAATACACAGAGAGTTCTCCCAGATGCCTCTCTCTCACTCAGTCTTAAATTAAGGCATATTTGTTTATGTCTCCTAGTCATGGAATTTCCCTGAGATCTAACCACGAGCATTTTACCTTACTTAATATATTTTTATTTAGTTTTTATAGAAGCTACACTAGTTCATGTCAATACAGTTTACTTTACACTTAGATTATCAAAGTCTATGTGGACAAAAGCTAAAAACTATTAGCCAGTATTTATTGGCACTTCCTGTATTTCTGTACTCTACAAAAGGTCTGTTAAAGATATAAGAAAGAAGTGGTATAGGTTACACTGGCCTTAGAAGGCTGATATGTACTAGAAATTAAGAAAGTTGTACACAGTGAATTTATTCCTAAGTTTTTGTACTTGAGTTCATAGTCAGCAACAATTTCAAGAGATGTATACCATTGACAGAGCACCTATCTTCTGGTCCTTGATTACTTCAAAACAAAGATTTTAGTCATCTGAGTCCATGAAAGTATATGTAAATTTGTCAAGATCACATTACTATAATTATTACAAAAGCAAGTTATATTTCTTTTGTTATTAAGACAGAGACAGTAATTAAGATTTTGTCAAGTCTCTATAGTCTACTAAAGAAATCTGATAACTCTGGAGTAAAATTTCCTAATAAATTATAAAAGTAATTAAAGACTATAAAATGTAGAATATTTGTAAATGACCAAATCTGAGCAGCTGGGAAAGCTAACACGAAGTCTCATAAAATATCATGTATAGTGGGGTTAGACTTGTCAAATTTATTTACAGAGACTGAGTGGAGGGAAGTGTTCATCAGAAAATGGGAACCATGATGTGACTATATTGTACATATTTTAGAAAAGAAGGAAAAATTAGTATACTTCATGAATTACTTATTAAGTAATGGTCATGTTTCAGGTACAATAAAAAAAATGACACAAAGACTAAGAACAAATGTTTTTTGACATCAAGTAGAGTTTATAAAGTTAACTTCAATAATAAGTACTATGACAAAAGGATACACAAAGAGCTATTCAGGCTCAGAAGAATAGAATTTGACCCTGCCTAAAGGAAGGTTATCAGAGAATGCTTCCTGAACAAAATGACACAGGAACTTATTTTTGAAATATGAGTAGAAGGTAGGCAAGTAAAGAACAGAAGAGAAAGAAAAGGTATTTCAGTTTTTAGAGTGAGCACAGATAAGAGTGAAATGGCATAAGGTATGTATTTTTTCAGTGTTGCAGCTAAAGTGTCATGTAGAAAAGCCAGATATGTAGGAAAGGGTCATCTTTTGGAAGATGTTTTATTCAAAACAAAAAAAAAAAACTTGGATTTTCTATTATAGACAATAAGGCTACACTGAAGCTTTTTAGCAAATGGAGTCCATGGTCAGAATTTCTTATTGAAATGCTCATTTTGTCAATAGAGCAGGACAGGAGGAGAAAAAATTTGGTTTAGGAGAAATAAATAAGGGCCTGTCATAGAGAGAGTAAAGATGGAAGACATATATTTAAGAAATATTTAGAAATTAACATTATTAGATGTCAATTTGGACGTGGGAAATAAGAGTAAAAGTAAGAAGTCAAGGGTATTTGTCAGGAGGAGAAATGTACATTTAGAGGTAAGAATTTTATCATTCTACCTCCTAGCCTTAGAGAAGGGTTATTGAGCAAAGTTTGATGAGCTATCTTTGAGAGTCTTGTTCTGCTCTTGACAAAGTAGAGCAAGAAATAATACCTGCCCTGGAGCTATCTTTTCAGCACTTTCCTGATGCCACACAACTCATTTTTTCCCTATATGTCTCTTGTGCCTCTTGAGCTGTTGACCCTCTGCTGGAGCCCAGAGTGACTGTCTGTGAGCAAGTGAGTCTGTGTGCAGGCCCTTTAAGGGAAACATCTGGGTTTCAGGTTCCTCCTGTCTTTCTCAGATGGCCCAAGTCCCCACTGATTTTTATAGTCAGATTTTGTGAAAAATTCTCTTCCCAGGACTGGAAATCTGGGCTGAGGAGCCCTTGAATAGGACTAGAGACCCTCCTTACTTCAGAAGGCCTCTGAAGCAGTATTCTCTCTCCTACTGCTCAATGGCCACATCTGGGTGTGGAACCAGCCTGCTCTTCATCTCCACCCTTCCTGCTGGTCTTGATGTGACTTCTTTTTTTTATCCTCAGATGTTATGTGTTATGATCAAATAGACTTCTGGCAGTTCTCCAAGTTGACTGTTTTATAATTTGATTGTAATATTAATGGGAGGAGGCAAACTCTGCTTTTACCTAGCCGGCCATCTTGACCAGAAGTCTCAATAGTCTATCTTATTTTTGACACTCAGATAAAGCCCCAAAAAAGATAAACTTCCTGTAGGAAATAACATTGTCTGGTTTTGAAAATATTATATAATGTAGTAGGATATTTTATCCAGTTTTATCCAGTTTTAATAACTCTACCTTTACACTAGTATGACCCACAGTGATATGGAAAGTTACTATATTCCATGAGAAAAACCAACATAAATAGAAATAGGCTACTAAAACGTGATGACTTTGACAGATGGGTTGTAATATGCATCCTTTATCCATAACTCCTCACATAGTGTTTAGTACATAGTAGGAACACAAATAACAAGTTGGATTTAATTGAATGGCATAAAAAAAAATCTGTTCTACTAATTATATTTACAGATTAAGCTCTGAAAATCTGTTTCAGAGCATTTTGGTAGTTTCTTGATAATTAAAATCATTACTTGAATTGCTCATAACTTAGTTAAAGCAAAAAAATATATATTTTGTTTTCAAAAAGCACCATACTATAAAGATAAGACAGTAAGCTCACAAGAACATTTTTTATGGTCCCGCCTAGAAGGACAATAGGCTCTAATTATTAAGGAGACAACTTCTCTGCTCATGTCTCTCTTACAATTGTCCTAGGATTAAAGTTGACAAATTATATACTTCTCAGTCACAAGTGACTTTACTCTTAATGCTGTCCTTGGCTCTTTTTTCTCTTGTGGTATTTATATATTTCTGCCCATTGTGTTGATTCTTGTTTTACTATAAAACCTTTCTTTAAGATCTACATACCTCAAGTAGACTTTCTACAAGAAGGAAAATTAATATATATTGTATACCCAATATATGCATAAAATTGTGCCAGATGTTTTACATACATTTACTTAATATTCACAGTATTTTATAAGGTAAGTGGTATTTTTTATACACATGAAACAGTGCTTAGAGGGATTAAATAACTTATCATGGTTTCATATAAACAGAAGTATAGAGAGAAGATCAACATGGGTTGGCAGGCATCAAAAGCCATGGGCTTTCCACTGAATCATGTAGTCTAACAAATGCACATTTGAAGAACTTTAGTATCTTCCAATAAATGATTCTCACCCTGGTACAATGAGCATGATTTCAGATTTAATTTTCTAAAATGCCCGACTATCTATTCAGTATTTCACTTTGTTTCATTTTCTTATACTCCTGAATACTGACATCACTGTCTATTATATCATTATATCCTTTAATCATTCCTTCAACTTGGTTCATCTTCAAGTCTCTCCTGGCTTTTGTGTCCACTGTGCTCCTAGCTGCATTTTCTTCTAGCCGACTGAATTCTCAAACTGCCCATGGCACTCGAATCTCTCTTTTCTATATACTATCTTTACCTGTAGTTACTACTCACACTCAGTCAGCCACTAAACTGAATAATATAAGAGACTTCTTCTTGCTCCTTATCCTTCTTTCCTAGTTGGTCACCTCTGCCTGTAGCCTACACATAAAACATTCTGAAATGCATGCAGTTCCACAAATATAGTACAGTATTTTATTCCACTGTGCTTTTGTTCATGCTACTGTCTTTGCTTAGAATTTTCCAGCCCTACCCTATGGAGAAAACCTGTCCATCATTCAATATTCATCTCAAATAAATAGTTCTTTAAAACATATCATAACACTTCTGGAGGATAAAATACTGTATTCAAGCTACGAATTAAATACAAGATATCTGTTAGTCAAAGATTGAAACCAGAGTATAATAAGAAGCTATGGAAAAGAACTTCTGTTTTTTCACAAACAATGATTCTGCTATCAACTGGCTGCAGCCTCTATAACACAGCCAATTAGGGGAATGGAGCTCTATGGTGATTTGTGCTTTCTCTATCCCATGGGATTATTTGATGGCTAGGGTTTATACTTTCCAGTACTACCTCTGCTGACCCAATTCCTAATAAATTAGAGAAGTTTAATTTTAGGATCTTTTGTGTTGTGTATCTTCCTGTATTCATTTCTTTCTGTTTGTTTTAATTTTAATAAAAGCACCATGTAAAGAAAAATATGTGAAAATAAGCCTGTTTTCTTCTTCTTTAAAGAAAAATTAAATGAGAATAATGAAAATGCCCTAGGTATCCATAAAACTGTACATTCTGTCTCAAGATGCAGTGCCAGCAGTAACAAGTGAGCTTTATCCAGGGTTACAGCTTCCTTTGAAGATCAAGCACCCAGCTGATACACTTGGTATCATTTTAGATGTGGCTGGGATTCTTCTCTGGTTTTAAATTCTGTTAAAAATCCTAGCCAAGGGTGATAAACTGATTCTAATTTAGCTTCTTTAAACAGAATCTAAACTCAGAAATGAAGCCAGCCACACCTTTGAAGTGTTGTTGAACACAGCAACTGAGTGGGGGGATTGGAAGTAGCAGAGAGAGAGCTGAGAATCGAGCTGAGTTGAGAAAGAACCATAGGATTTGGATTGCATTTGCTCAGCCTCCGAGTTGTTCAGGTAAGAGAAAAAAATCATTAAAAATACTGGAGATTTTTTATAGACAGGCTAAGCACTTTAGATTCAGTTCAGGTTCTACATTGAAAATAGAAAGGTCCAGAAAGTATTTGTGTCTAAGACTTATATAAGACATTGATTTTATGAAAGGATGTTATTACCATATAACCAGGTTACTTCTGGTTTATCTTTTGAAGTAACTTTCTAGCAACTAGATCTATCGAAATTTCTAAGCGATTTGATGATATTGTAAAAAAGCTGCTGTCTAATACATTCTTCAGAAATTCTAAAATTTAGAATTTTAGAAATTCTAAAATTGTAGAATTTCTAAATTTGGAAATTATTCAGGAAATTGAGATATGGTATGTTCATGATTGCTTTCAAGATGGGTATATCTCTAGGAGGGGTAGTAGTAATCCTTTAAAACTTTAAAATGACTTTATCAGAGATTAGAAAGCAGTGACTTGACAAAATGTTCCAAAGGACTAGAATAGGGGAAGGGTAAGTTTTAATTTGTGAGGTGAGGGAAAGAAGATTGATGAGCTAAAAGATGATATAGTAACACAGGATTTTCATAGGTGGAGCAACAGATATCAGGAGTACCATAGAGGAATCTGTGATGCATGAATTCCTGTGAATATTAATGTGGTCATAAGTGCCAGGAATAGATAGAATGGAAAAATGAAAAAACAGCCCAAACAAATGACTTCTGTCTCATTTTGCAAAATTCTTTGTGTTATATGTCTGGAGACATAGGTTTTGTCATATAATCCCTTAGGCTTAGTTTTCCCAGTCCATAAACCAGAATATTGAATTACTAGACTAGATGTTTAAAGTACCTTTGGGGTTAAATAAATTATAAGCATATTTTATATAATAATATGTTTATAAAATAACATAATTAATCTAAATAAAAATATAGCTTTAATTCAAAAGGTACTTTAAACATCATCTAGTCTAATAGATTATATATATAATATTTATATTAAACATATACCTATTTCATATATCTATCAGCTTACCCCTTTATGTTTCTTTAAAAGAATTAGATTGAAGGACCCTTAAAAAGCTCCCTTTCATCTCTAATCTATCATGGATCTACACTTTGAGTAAATGGTTAGATTTTCCACATATCAACTGCAAGAGGAGCAATTGTATTTCCCTGTGTCTTACAGATTGAAAAGTGGTTTAAAGTGATATCTGGCCAGTTAGGCTCCTAGATTCATCCGACCCTCCAATTATACACCTATAGTCCTTCCCAGAGACCTACAGGAAATTGTTTTGCTTCCTTTCCTTTACACAGGGCTAATCTCCACTCCATTTCTCTTAGACTGCAGAGGACTGTGATGCCCCCAGAGTGCTTTTTATCCTTTTGCTCACTCCAAAGCACCAACACAATAATTTCATAGACATAGTTTTTTTTTATAGTCATATTCCCTGAAACATAATACCTAACATACCTTATTGAGATGATATCTAGAAATTCTCTTTTTGCTCTCCTTTTTTCCCCAGGAGAGAAACTAATAAAAATCTCTCATATGATACCAAACTAGCCAGCAAAAAATACCTTTTTCAAAATTAATGGCACTTTTTCCCGATGATATAGTTAGTAGATATAGTATGTAGAAAACACTTGACTATTTCAGTGACCCTTATCTCAAGTGGATAATTTCTTATCCAGGAAATTTCAAAGAGGTGACTCTCATCTCAATTTATCTCCTATTCTACACTAGAAAAACTGTCACTTTCAACAGGGAGCAAATGATCTTAGTACATAAAAGAATACCATAATTTATTATTATATTATTTTCTCCTTCTGAACCTTGAATTTAAAACTTTTCTGTCTTCAGGAGTAGATTAGTTTTTTTACATGGTATAGCTATAGATCGTAGACTTAGTGGCTTAAAACAACACACATATTATCTCAGTTTCTGTAGATCATAAGTCTGGGTGCAGCTTAGCTTGATTGTCTGCTTCATGGTCTTTTCAGGCTACAGTCTAGGTGTTGGCTAAGGTTTCAGGCTGCAGTCATCAGAGGCTTAACTAGAAGAAGATATACTTCCAATCTCCCTTCAGTTGGACTAAATTGATCCCTGATCCCAGAGGCTACCTGAAGTTCTTTGTCACATGACCCTCTTCATGTTAACTTATTTATTCAAGCTCAGCAATAGAGAGAAAGAGAGTATCTTATCTCAGGGATCTTCCAGCCTTGTTTTTGAGAGTTGTCAACTGATTAAGTCATGCCCACCCAAGAAAATGTTCCTTTTAATTAACTCAGAATCAACTTATTTAGGACCTAAACTACCTCTGCAAAATACTTTCACCTTTGTCATATTCTGCTGGTTAGAAGCACACCATAATTCCTGTTCACACTCCAGAAGATTAGACAAAGGTATAGATACCAAGAGCTGGAAAATTTGAGCTCGTTGGGGGCACTTTAGAGTTTATCTGCCGTAAAAAGTATTTTCTTTTCATTTGTATGTCAGATAACTATTCATTATTGACCTATTAAGAATACAGTTCTATTGTTTTTTTGGGGGGGAAATGATTGTAATTATTTTATCTCACACCAAATTGAAGTGTGTATGCAAGCCTTGGGAGGGAAATGACAGATGATCTTTACTTTTTTCTCCAGTTCATAAGGCTTTAGAAGTAACTAAAGTATATAACTGAATAACTGGTATCCTTTAAATATAATACTCTTTTGTCCATATATTGAATGTTTCATTTTGTATAACATTTTACCTTTCAAGATGTCTTTTATAAGTATGCGCATTTGATTTCCATTAGTAGTTTTTCCATATGTTAAGTGCAAGAGGAACAATATTTCATCATGACTTAAAGATTTAAACACATATAAAATCAGTTTGTATCTAAGTGTAATTGTCTGTGTGTAAGATTAGGCAACTTTTTGTATTCTGGGCACAGTGTTAAATACTTTGTGTATTATTACATCAAATCCACACAATAGCTATTTCCACCAAGTAATGCTATAACAAATTTTAAAGACAAGGAAACTCATGCTCAGATGAGTTAAGTAACTTGTTGATGGCCATGCTGAGTCAAGATATGGTTGGAATCTGGATTCAAGTTTAGGACTATCTGATTTTTGCTAGTACCTACATTCTTCACTATTGCATTATAGTAACTTGTGAGGTATATATTATTTTATCCATTTTTGAAGAAGAAAATTGAGCTACTTATCCAAGGTTAAAGTGCCTTTTCCACTTGCTTGTGGACTACTTTAAGGTAAGAATCCTGTCTTGGTCACTTTTGCAACGTACAGAATGACCGAAGTTGATCAAGGTCAAGACTCTAATCCATCTCTGCTGCTTTTGAGATAACTGTATTTTCCCCTTCCAAGCAGCATCTTCCCAGACCTACCCCTTAATGTAATAAAATGCCACCTTAAACAATCTGTAATTTATTCATTGTATCAGGATTTATATATTTTTAATATAATTGCTTTGCAAACTTGTTAAAAAAATTAATGAGTTTGGGGGAGAGATTTTTCTGGGTGAATAAATTATTTTGTGAACACTTTTGTAAGTACATTAACTTCTTCAGCCTCTGTGAGCAGTACTTCAACTGAGCAAATGGTGCCCTAGTGGCCTCCATTTTAATGAATTTCCTAAAGATGGTTGACTTACCTCATCTGGCAAGATCATTTGATAAAGTGATTTGATCCACTCAAAGAGAGAATTGATAAAAATGCAAAGTGATTGAAATTTAAGAAAAAAACATTCTGAACTAAAGGAAGTGACCTTTCATGAAGTTCGAGTTCTTCTTTGAGATAATTCAGCTGTTAAGGTAAGATTGTTATACACATGACTAAGAACAAGACACTGAACTCTTGCTTAGGGCATGGGATGTGATTGCCTTGAATACAAGATAAAGAGTGGTCATTTTTGTTGTTTCTTATTTTTTATTTTTAAGTACTCTGTTAGAGCTGAGATAATTATTCATTCTCAAGCAGAGAATAAAGAAATGATTCAACTTAGTTTTACTCAAAAACAGCATCATAATGCCCAATTTACAATGATAGACTTTTTCTTTTATTAGCTTTCACATTCCAGTAGGCAGAATTAACAAAGTGTTTTTTCAAACTTTCAGCAAATAAAAAAAAACCATCTTTCTTTTCAAGGTCCTGAAAGCAGTGCACATTTGTTTTGTTATAATTATAACACACATCACAACTGATGCTCACACTTCCTGCCCCAGGTCTAACTCTGGCCTCTCTCTAATTACAGTAATATTAAAACTATTTCAAGCTACTTTGTGCATCTTCACAGAAAATTATTTTTATTGTGAAATCTCACCAAAATTAGCCAATATTTTTGTTTTTACTAAATTTATGAAGCCCCTCAGAGTGTAAATTTCCTTCAAATTATTATTTAGCTACAAATATACCCACTTTTATCTGCTCAGAGTATTTTTTATTAGTTACTTAAGTGGGATAGTGCATTATCAATGCTACAGAGTAAACACTCTGTGAGAATGAGGTGAGTCAGCATAATCATGTGCTCCTTTATTGATGAATAAGCCAAGGTAAAAAGAAGCAGCAAAAGGACATCAGCAAAAAACATCAGCAAAAGGACAACTTGAAAACCCTGAGCCCATGAATCACCATCAAACTGCTTAATGTGTTGAGCTAAACTGCTTCTCTAAAGTTTTAAATGAGTTATTCTATACATCTCTAAATACAGCAGTAGTTGAGTTAGAACCTGCTGGGTTTTCATGAAACAGATTTTAACATGATTGCAATGCTAGATATAGTAATATATTGGTGCAACTTTCTCATGGGAAGAAAATTTCATATTAACTATCAAAACTTACATTCTACAGCAGTTTTCTAACTCTTAAAGCCATAAATTTCCTAGGAGACACACCAGAGGCTAAAAATGGTGAGAGGAAGAAGAGAAAGAAAAAAAGGAGATGAGAAAAAGAAATAACAGGTCACAGATCTTAGACTCTTTCAAATGAGAGAAGCTCTCTCCTGTGCTCAGAAAATATTTGAAAACTATGAATGCCTACTGAAGCATAATATCTTTTACATTTTATGCAGACATCTTAAAACTTGTATATCATTTGCATAGATCTAGAGACCATAGGGATCAAAAGAGAATCCAATCTATAGATTGTAATGAAAATGGAAGATGTTGTAAGGGAGGATTTCTTATAAAAATATACAACCCTTCTTTTAAATGTATACTGATGGATATATAGATGGCCTATATAAATTTTAAATTTGAGCAGCCAATAGAAAATGACCCCCCAAAACCCTCTGCATGTTGATATCCAACTGACTGGTTAGGAAATCAATGTTATTAAAAGGGAACAGCAGTAATAGCTATAAATTAATAACATCATGCTGAAATCTGAGGCTTAGAGAGAGAAGATTGTAATCATTCATTCAATCAATTCATCAATACCTACTGAATATTTATTGAGTATTATTGTGGAACAAGTTGCTATTCTATGCTCTACAGGTGGAGCATGAGCAAATATGCTACTCCTGAGTTTAAAAGTTGTGTGGGAAAAGACAGCAGAACGTGGAAAAGTGGGGAAGGCAAACATTAAGCATATAATTCTTGAATAACTAGATGTATCATCCATATTAGCCTTATAATCAAGGAGCATATATCATGCAGGCTTTAAGGAGCTTATAACACAGCACAAATCTGGCAAATATGCTCACTGTTGCAACAAATACCAGCACCTTAGAGACAAAATTAATGTGGGTTGTAGCCTTGGGTTTTTCCCTTTTATCTACTATAACCCCACTTTCACATTTCCTACCTTTTTTTCTGCCTAAGCCACTAGCTTGATTTCTTACATGCAGTATATAGTAAATGAACTTTTATTAAGTACATAAATGAATTAATTAATGTGAAAAACATTTTAAAGTGTATATCCAGTCCTTCCAAAACACTAATACTTTCCAAATGGTTAATTAAATAGAATAATGTGTTGCCTTTTTCACACAAGCTATCAGGAAGCTTACACTGGCATTTTAGTTCAGCTGCTGCATTTTTCCTAATAAGATTTTCTTTCAAGTTTTTTATTTTTCTTACCCCATTTAATTACTGGCTTTTTTCCCTCCTTTTGTCCTATATTATATGATTTTTGGCCTTACTCTTCCTGAAATGTTTTAAAAAGCTGGATTAATTTTTGAAAGTAGACATGTTCTAATCAATAATATTATTTCAGAAATTCAGTGCAGAAAATAAAAGCATTGAATTAGTACATAGTGTTTAATTTCTAAGCATATTTTTCTTTTCTTTGTTAGGAAATAAATTGTAAATATTAGTTTTGCCAGCAGGAAAAGAGAGCAACAGATTGAAGTAATTTATATATACATAAGTTTTCTTTTTCCAAATATAAAAGAAAAAATATTACTGTGGAAAACAAAAAAGGTAAAAATTAATATCATTTCTAATATTTTTTGTGTATTTATATATGGTTATGGAGAGGAAGATACATATTTTGAACTTATTAATAACAGTTTGAATCCAGAACTTTTTTTAAACATATTTATTTAGTGGCTATCCCTCATCCTAGTTTAGAACACTCTGCTACCATCATCCACTTAAGTTGTTTTATTTTCAAATTGTGTTTTATTTTTAAATTCCTAGGATGAAAAGTTATGTACCATGATCTACCTGAATTTCATCTAAATCTTGGATTTCCTTTGGACAGCTCTTGTAATTATATGGCCAACATATAGGATTATTTTTCTAAGATATTATTCCAGATGTAATATCTTTTCACATGACTTTCATTGTCCTATCACTCCTCTGCCCTAGAAATTGATTCCCATTTGTAAAGGCCTAAAGCACACTGACCTCAGATATGATCAAACTAATGAAGAGAAATACGGCGCTACCATTATCTTTTTTTGGAATTCTGTGCTTTCGTTAGGATATGCCTAGATTGTGCCAGCATTAGTTCTTACAACAGCATATTGATAAATCACAATTAGCATAAAGTTAACATGTACATTGGCCTTTCTCATTTGTGTTATACTGTGTGAGCTCCATTGATTGTCTTTTATTTTTAGAAAACTGAAGAATTTAAGGCATTTTTTGTCATTCATTCGTGCATTTATTCTTTTTTAATTAATTAATTTTTTATTTTAATCGATTATAGTTGACATTTAATATTATTTTTATTAGTTTCAAATATACAACATAGGGGTTAGACCTTTATATAATTTATGAAGTGATCCCCCTGATTAATCTAGTACACACCTGTCAGTATACATTGTTATTACAATATTACTGACTATATCCCCTAAACTGTACTTTACATCCCTGTGATTATTTTGTAACTGCCAACTTGTATTTCTTAATTCCTTCACCTTTTTTAACCCGTGATCCATCCCCACTTTCTTCTGCCAACCATCAGTTTGTTCTCAATATCTATAAGCTTGTTTCTGTCTTGTTTATTTTGTTCTTTGGACTCCATATATAAGTGAGATCATGTGATATTTGTCTTTCTCAGTCATATTTATTTCACTTAACATAATACCTTCTAGGTCAATACATGTCACAGCAAATGGCAAATATCATTCTTTTTAATGGCTGGATAATATTCTGTTGTATATATGTAACTTCTTTATGCAATCCTCTATTGATGGGCAATTAGGTTGCTTCCATATCTTGGCTATTGTGAATAATGCTACAGTGAAGGTAGGGGTGCATATATCTGTTTGATTAGGGTTTTGGATTTTTTCAGATAAATACCCAGAAGTGCAATTGCTGGGTCATATCGTAGTTCTTATTTAATTTTTTGACAAACTCCAAACTGTTTTCTATAGTGGCTGCACCAATTTTTAATGCCACCAATAGGTATAAGAATTCCCTTTTCTACACTTCTTTGCCAACATTTGTTGTTTTTGATTTATTAATGGTAGCCATTCTGACAGGTATAAGATAATATCTCATTGTGATTTTAATTTTCATTTCTCTGATGATTAGTGACTTTGAGAATTTTTTCATATGTTTATTGGCTATCTGTATGTCTTCTTTGAAGAAATGCTTATTTAGGGCTTAGCCAAATTTTGAATTAGATTTTTGTATAAGTTCTTTGTAAATTTTGCATATTAACCCCTTATCAGATGTACCATTGACAAATATCTTCTCCCACTCAGTAGGCTGTTTTTGTTTTGTTGACAGTTTTCTTTGCTATGCAAAAACTTTTTAATTTAATGTAGTCCCATTTGTTTATTTTTTATTTTATTTCCCTTGCCTGGGAAGATATATTAGAAAAAAATATTATTAAGAGTAATGACAGCGAGTTTACATCTATGTTTTTTTCTTATGATTGTTTTTCCTATGGTTTTATGCGTCTGGGTCTTACATTTAAGTCTTTATTTCAGTTTGAGTTTATTCTTGTATATGCTATAAGAAGGTGGTCCAAATTCATTTTCTCGCATGTATTTGTCCAGTTTTCCCAACACCAAATGTCGAATAAACTGTCTTTACTCCATTGTATATTTTTGCCTTCTTTGTCATAGATTAATTGACCACATAGGCCTAGGTTTATTTCTGGGCACTCTATCCTGTTCCATTGACCTTTGTGTCTGTTTTTTATGCCAATACCATGCTGTTTTAATTACTATTGGCTATAGTATATTTTGATATAAGGTAGTGTGAAACTCCACTTTTCTTGTTCTTTCTCAAGATGGCTGTGGCTATCTGGGGTCTTTTGTGGTTTTATAAAATTTTTAGAATTATTTTCTAGTTCTGTGAAAAATGCTAATAGTATTTTGATGAGAATTTAATTTAGCATATAGATTTCATAAGTAGTATGAACATTTTAACAATGTTAATTCTTTGTACCCATAAGCACAATGTACATTTCCATTTATTTGTATATTATTCAATTTCTTTCTTTAGTGACATAATTTTCCAAGTACAAGTTTTTTACATCCTTGGACAATTAATTCCTAGGTATTTTATTGTTTTTGATGCAGTTATAATGAGATGGTTTTCTTAATTTCTCCTTCTTGATAGGTTATCATCGGTGTATAAAAAAGCAACCGATATCTGAATATTAATTCTGAATCCTGCTACTTTACTGAATTCATTTATCAGTTCTAACAGTTTTTTAATGGAATCTTTAGGGTTCTCTCTATATAGTGTCATGTCATCTATAAATAATGACAGTTTTAAACCTTTCTTTCCAATTTGTATGACTTAATTTTTTTTCTTGTCTAATTACTGTGCCTAGGACTTCCAATACTATATTGAATAAAAGTGATGAAAGTGGGCATCTTTGTCTTGTTCCTGATCTTAATGAAAACACTTTTAGCTTTTCCCCGTTGAGCATATTTGCTGTAGTTTTCTCATATATGGCCTTTATTATGTTGAGGTGTAATCCCTCTATTCCCATTTTGCTGAGAGTTTTTATCATAAATGAATGCTGGATTTTGTTAAATGTTGTTCCTGCATCTATTGACATGCTCCTATAATTTTATCTTTTAGTTTACTTACATGGTATATCACATTAATTGATTTGTGGATAGTGAACCAACTTTGCCTCTCAGAACTATGTCCCCTTTGATCATGGTATATGATATTTTTAATATATTGCTGAATTCCGCTTACTAATATTTGTTGAGGATATTAGCATTTATATTTATTAGTGATATTGGCCTATAATTTTCTTTTTTTAATGACTTGTTTTTTGAAAGTTTTTTGATTACTGATTCAATTTTCTGTGTAGTAACCTGTTCACACTTTCTGTTTCTTTTTTATTTAGTCTTGGAAGGTTATATGTTTCTACAAATTTAATGAACCCTTTTTATTTCTGTGGTGTCAGTTATCACTTCTCTTTCATAAAGGTCTGATTTTACTTAGTTGTGTCCTTTTTCTTGATGAGTCTGGTTAATGTTTATCAAGTTTGTTTATCTTTTCAAAGAACCAGCTCTTGGTTTCATTGATCTTTTGTATTGTTTTGTTTATAGAGTCTATTTTGTTTATTTCTGCTCTGATCTTTATTAGTTCTTTCCTTCTACACACCCTGGGCTTTGTTTGCTGTTATTTTTCTAGTTCCTTTAGGTAAAACATAAGATTGTTTGAGATTCTTATTTTTGAGGTAGGCTTGTACTGGAAAGAATTTCCCTCTTAGGACCACTTTCACTGTGTCGCATAGATTTCGGGTCATTGTTTTTATTTTCACTAGTCTCAAGGTATGTTTTGATTTCTTCCTTGATCTCTTTGTTAACCCATTCATGTTTAGTAGCATGTTATTAGCCTCCATGTGTTTTTGTGTTTTTCAATTTTTTTTTGTAATTGATTTCTAGCTTCATACATTGTGTTCAAAGAAGATGCTTGATATAATTTCAACCTTTTTAAATTTATTAATATTTATTTTGTGACTAATATGTGGTCTATCTTGGAAAATGTTCCATGTGAACTTTAGAAGACTATATATTCTGCTGCTTTGGGGTGAAATGTTCCAAAAATATCAATTAAATCCATCTGCTCTAGGGTATTTTTTAAACCCACTATTTTTTTTGTTGACTTTATGTCTGGAATATTTGTTCATTGGTGTCAGTGGGGTTTTATAGTCTCCTACTATGACTGAACTACTGTCTATATCTCCTTTGAAGTCAGTCAATATTTGCTTTATATATTTTGGTGCTCCTATGTTGGGTGCATAAATATTTACAAGGTTTATATTTTTTGTTGGATTAATCCCTTTATCATTACATAATGTCTCTCTTTGTCTCTTATTATAACCTTTGTTTTAGTCTATTTTGTCTGATGTAAGTACCTCTAGCCCAGCTTTTTTTTTCCATTTGCATAAAATACCTTTTTTTATCCCTTTACTTTCAGTCTATTCGTGTCTTTCAATCTAAAGTAGGTGTCTTGTAGACAGCATATGCATGGGTTTTATTTTCTTATTTATTCAGCTACCCTTTGTCTATTGATTAAAACATTTAATCCATTTACATTTAAAGTGATTATTGATAGGTATATGGTAATTGCCATTGTAATATTTATATTTATGTTCTCTCTCTCTGCCTTCTTCTTCTTAAAGAAGTCCCTTTAACACTTATTGTAATACAGGTTTGGTGGTGATGAACTTCTTTATTTTCTTCTTATCTGGGAAGCTCTTTATTTCTCTTCAATTTTATATGATAACCTTGCAGGAGAGAGTAGTCTTGGTTATAGGTCCTTACTTTTCATCACTTTGAATATTTTGTACCAATCTCTTCTTGCCTGTGAAGTTTCTTTTGAGAAATCAGCTGATAGTCTTATGAGAGTACTCTTATAAGTAACCAGCTGCTTTTCTCTTGCTACTTCTATGCTTCTTGGCTGTGAGCCTTTTTGGATTCATCTTGTTTGGAACTCTCTGACTTTTTGAACTTGTATGTCTATTTCCTTTGCCAGGTTAGGGAAGTTTTCAGTTATTATTTCTTTGAATACATTATCAATTTCTTGCTCTCTTCTCCTAGTACTCCTGTGATTTGAATGTTATTACACTTGACGTTGTCCTGACAATCTTTTTAAACAATCTTAATTTTTTTTTTATTTTGCTGTTTCAATTGGATATTTTTTGCTACCTTATCTTCCAAATAACTGATATGACTTTCTGCTTCATCTAATCTGCAGGTGATTTCTTCTAGTGTATTCTTCACCTCAATTATTGTATTCTTTATTACTGATTGATTCTTTTTTATGGTTTCTTTCTCCTTTTTTATGTTTGCTATCTCTTTTTTGTTCTCACTGAGATCATCTGCTCTTCCCTTAAGTTCCTTATAACCAGTGTTTTGAACTCTATATCTTGTAAGTTGCTTGCTTCCATTTTGTTTAGTCATTTTTCTGTAGTTTTCTTCTGTTCTTTCATTTGGGACATTTTTTTCCTTCATTTTGGCTTCCTCTCTGTGTTTGTTTCTATGTATTAGGTAGATTTCTATGTTTCCCAGTATTGGCCAGTTGGCCTTATGTAGTAGGTTTCCTGTGGGGCCCAGTGGCACAATCTTTCTGATTACCTGTGTCGGGTGCTCCAAGAGTGTCCCCTGTGTAAGTTGCATGTGCAATCCTGTTGAAATTTAGTTTTGATTGCTTTTGGCATATCGGTGCATGGGATTGACCCTCAGCCTGACCAGCTGTGGGGTTTGTCCATGCCTATAGCCTAAGAGCTGTTGTGTGGGGACTGAACCCAAAGAACAAGAGTCACCCCAGTGGGCTTTGATGCCTGTTCACATGACTCATTGGGGTAACACTTGGTGGGGAGAAGGTTATTGGGTGATGCACTGTTGTGGTCTGAAGCCCACCTATAGGTGTGTGGGTTTGGGAGTTTCTTGGGAGGGGCTGCTTAGAAAACCTCATGTGATACTTGAGTTGGGTGAGGTGGAGTCTTCGAGATTCCAGGGTGGGGTGAGTAGTATTCACCAGATTAATGTGGATTCAGGTTTGGCACTAGTGCTGAGCCTAGAGCTACTCAGCAAAAGGCCCAGAGCACACCAAGGTCAGCTGCTGCCCACCTGGGACACACCAATGTCCAAGAGTTGTCCAAGAAACACTGCAGTGCTGGCCAAGACTAGCTCTGGCCACAAAAGTGTCTTCAGTGATGCAAGGGGTTGAGGCCAGTTGTTTACTGTTGGCAGAGCCTCCAGTGATACCATAGCCCAAGCCTACAAGTAGATGCTTAAGAAAACCTCCTATAGTACATAAGGCCAGACTGGCTGCAAATTTTAGAAAGTACCTCCACTGGTGTTCCATTTAGATGGGTTGGGGTCCCAAGGAGTCACCAGGGTGGAGTGAGTAGACTTAACTAAGCCAATGCTGATTCAGATTTGACTGAGTGGGGGAAGGGCTCAACACAGTTTGAAAGATGGCACTGGTGCAGGCCACTTAACAGAAGGGCTTCACACAGGAACAATAGCTACTATTCCTCTAGTCCTTGTCCCAAAGCCACACAACTCAGTCTCTCCCCATTCACATTTCCAGCACCTCTTGAGTTACCATTCCCACATGGAGCCCAGAGTGAGCAAGTGAATCTGTGTGCTTGCCCTTTAAGAGGATGCCTGTGTTTCCAACTGCCTTCCATCTCACCAGGAAGGTCGGAATCACCACTGTTTTTTACAATCAGACATTGTGGGGGATCCTCTTTCTGGAACTGGTGCTTCAGGCTGGGGAGCCTTGTGTGGGGTGTGATTCTTCAGTTCCAAGGGAGGACCTCCACAGCCAAAACAGATATTCTTCCAACTTCTAAACCACCACACATGGGTATAGAAGAGCCTGTTTGTTTTGCATCTCCACCCCTCCTACCAGTCTCCAACAGCTTCTTATTTATATCCTTCTGTTCAGCTAATCTTCAGATGGTTCTCCAGGTTGATTGTTGTATAATTTAGTTGTAATTTTAATGTGGTCATGGGTAGAGGCAAGCATGGTGTTTATCCACTCCATCTTGCCCCATATGAATTCAATGCTTTTTAAATGTTCAGTTTTGTATTGTAGCACCATTTCTGTACTTATTCACATGCTATTTAAGAATGCCCCAGCGTGTTATCAACTCATTCATTCACTTATTTTTCTAGCCATTTAACAAATATTTATTTACCTCCTAACTTGTATTGGAAACTTTTCTATGTACTGAGGATATAGCTGTGAAAAAAAAAGTTAATTATATTTAAGTGTTTTAAGGTTTTTACTCAAACAAGCAATTTAAAAAATTAATTAGAGAACTTAACAAATACCCTTTGGAAGATAAGAAAAAATAATAGAAGAGAATAATAGAAATATTAATAAAATTGGTGATTAAATATTACATCTCTTTGTGATTAACAAAGCCAGCAATGGTTCTGTTTTGAAACAAAAAGATTGTCTAGGATCTATAAGGTGTAGCAGAAATCACCCAGTACCATGAAAACAATGACATAGTCACTGATACAATAATAATATATTCACAGATGCCTCACCTAGACTGTTTAGTAAATAGACAATATAATGTTGAAAAGACCCATAATTAGAATAAGGAAATATAATGTGAAACGTTTTTCACAATACTTTACAGAGTATAATTGCTGCTCTAATTTTCATGATGGAGCACCTGTTTTGAGTACCTCACTTCACTATACAAATAGAATTTTATTTTTTCAGAATTTAATTATTTTGATTGTTTAATCTAGGAAGTTAGACCAGGAGTAACTATGAAGAACATCTGTAATAGACATAAGATTGTGTCACTTAGATCTCATTTTGAAGAATAATTTGTTACCATTAAGAACTTGATGACCACAAGGAGGGCTCTCAGGATATAGCTTTCAGCTTTCCATTCCTTCAGAGTCTGCATTGGTTGCATAGACCACTTTGCTAAAGATCAAGCCCTTCCCAAGGCAGTCTGCCTCCATGACTGAGTGAGATGAGGATATTCCAACCAGGAGAAAGACTCTCCAGAGCTCTCTGTAGGGCTGGCCGAGGCTATATTAAGCCTGACTTACAGTGTGACTCCTTCCTTTCACCAATCCCTCTTCTAAAAGATTTTGGTGGACTATAATTGCATCTCTAAGCAAATACCCTTGCAAGACATCAAAGAGAGCATTATAAGAAACCAAATACAGCTTTTTAGATTTTACAAAGGTTTACAGAATAGGATGAAATAATTCCACCCAGTTCCATAAAATAGCACATGTAAAGCACACATCTGAGTCCTGAACATGGGAAGGTTATTTTATTACTCAGTAAATTTGGGGGTTACAGGCTCTGCCTGCAGTAAGAACTGAGGATGCAAAGATAAATGTCAGGCCCCGCAAGGAAGAAATACATAGACAGTGCCAAGACTAAAGGTCTTGTGGGTACCCAATACACAGTAGTTAAAACAGAAGAGCAAAAACATAAAAGATTAAAAAATTAAATAAATATTCAGAAATAACTGAATAGCACAGAAATGTGAAGAACTGCATGTCCCTTAAGGTTTCAAATATCTGTGCTCAAGAATATAGCTAGAGAGCACTACCCAGCAGAAGTCAAAAAGGATAATAAGAACAATACATGGTGCCATCTCTGCAGATTACTAAAAGCAGACTTCATAATTCCCTCAATTTGTGCAATTCTTTTTCCCATGAGACTTACTCTCCTCAAACAGAAGCACATTACAAACTAATCTTTTAAATAAGTCACTCTGGATTCTTGCTGACACAAGAGAGGATTTGTGTACATTTTTAAACTGTTCTCTCTTTTTATTTTTGATAGGGACAAAATAATGGGCCAGCATTGTGTCTTAACAAAGAAGCCTAAATTTATTCACAGGCATTAAAAAAATGTAAATTCCAGATCCAGAGGAGACATGAAAGTGTTTGGGGAATCTGTAGATGGGCAAAGTTTTAGAACATACAGCTCACTACTCAGGACCAGCTACATAAATGTGGGAAAAGTTTAAACTTCCTTTGTTCAAAAATGGTTAGAATTTCAAGACAGCAATAGGAAAACATTAAAACAAGTGCAGGGTCCTTCTGAGCATGGGCCCTGGGCAAATATACAGGTGACAAGCCTGTGAAGTTGGCATTGCCACTGTCCTTCAATGGTGGAAAGACCAAATGTGTTTAGTCTTCAAGCCGTGACTGACATAGAATAAGCACTCAACAAATATTTTCTAAATAAATAAATAATATACTGACTTCAATTTATATTTTACCTGTCACACTCCACCTGCTAGTGAAAGAAGGTCTCTATCTGATATAATCAGCTTAATGATATCTAAAGTTTCCATGATGCTTTAGACAATGCTGGTGTTCCTGAGGTTCCCCTAATTCCAGTCTGTTCTGATACTGTTTTTCTTCATATTTCCCATACTCAGGGGGGATAAAATTTTCTCTCTCTCTCTGTCTCTGTCTCTCTCTCTCTCTGTCTCTCTCTCTGTCTCTCTCTCTCTCTCTCTCTCTCTCTCTCACACACACACACACACACACACACACACACACACACACACACACACGTTTAATTCAAAATGCAGATGCAAACAAAACCAGAGAAAAGGGTGATACGTAGGTACACCATCCATAAAAGTCTGTAGAGTAGATGAACTAATATACATACTTGACTCTGAAATTCTCAAAAGCAAAACAAAGGTATAATTAGCCAAAAATTTCTCATTGTTTATAGGAACAAGGTTGTAATAAATATATTGAATATGTAAATATAATAGGTTCACTTATAACCTACAACCTATAAGTAACATATTTCATTTTGTTTTATTTTTCTGTGGGACATTTTTTTCTCTTCCCCTGAATGAAATTTTGGACAAGTCTCATAATTTTGAATCACTACCAGGTGATGAAAGGTCCCTAGTCAGTTGTTTAAATGTCTAATATAGCAATTTAAATGTCTAAAAGAATCAATAAGTCAAACTTTCTCTAAGTTATAGCTACTCCCCTCACCAGTATGTGCAAACAATAGGCCAGCCCCATGCAGTAAAAAAGAAGACATGGATGGCTTCTGCTCTCTTTCTTCACTTTGTGTGTGTGTGTGTGTGTGTGTGTGTGTGTGTGTGTGTGTGTGTGTGTTTATAATATTGGTTATTGATTCTTTCGGACAGTATTATTTTTAGACCCAGGAACAAGGGCTTTTATCTGCATCCCATGCTTGTTGGCTATCTTCTAATCTTGCCCTGCCACATGGAACAGAAAGTATTCAGACCAAGGAGAAACACCTTTTCAGAACTAGCATCTTCTAGCTCCATTAATGCCTGAAGTATCCAGGACCCTGTCATTCTTCGCCCAAATGACGTCAAGCCTAATTCCATGGCCTGAGCAGGGCTCTTTCTCCTGCTTTTTCTCCCTCTGCAGGTGTGAGCTCTGTGGATTGGGAGTGGTCAAGGACTAGGTGTTTGTGGCAATGTGAATGAAGTTGGGTCACTTGCTCTGGAGGATTTGTATGTATGCCTGTGAACTGGGGTAGGAAGAGAAAATAAACAGGCTGCAGGCTCTCCCACTAGGTCACAGGGCCAAAGGTGGGCTCTTTATATGTGGCTAATTTTCAGCAATGGATTAAAAGGATGGCAAAAATTCTAAATTTAACTCCAGTCTCTCAGATATTTAGGAAGATAATTTTTGTCAGATGAGAGAACAGAATATATTTAAGTTTGTCACTTTAATTCATTTAATTCTTTTTAGATATATGATGTTGCTTGAGACCTTCAAATTTAAAGGAGTCTGGCTCCAGGATCAACTGAGGTAAAAATTTCTTATTTAACTAAAAGTATAATTCTGCTTTAAGCTCTCTGAATCTCATAGATGTTTTAAAATGATGCATTTTCTTGTAGGATACTCTAGAAAAAGGAGAGACATATTATGTTCAGTATATTTATTCTTCCATTCAAAAAATATCTGGGTTACCTTGATATATCTGGGTTGCCTTCTAGGCAATGTTCTTGGTAAGTTCCTAAGACAACCCCATTACCAGCTCTCTATTGTATGTGGTCTACATCTGGTCCACAACAAATTTTCATACATACTTTGTTCTGACAACATCTGGCCTAAAATGGTCATCTCTCTATTTTTCAATTGTGGAAATAATTAGCCTTCCCGTCTCTTATCCTTGAGAGTTCCTAAGTTTGGTAGGCCAACAATTGACTTTTTGACTCCACAGTTCAGGGGAAATGTAATAATTTCTCCAAGAGGTCTTCTTAAATTTTCCTAGTTAAATCAAGATGAAGGGGAAACCCACTGAGAAATGGAATCTCACACAACCAACTCTCTCTCCAAAGAATGTAATATCTCATTTCTCAATGTTTTTATATCTTTGGATTAAGATGGTTAAACGTTATAAAAATTCTTCTACAAACTTATTTTGCAAGTCGTTCATAGTGGTCTTGTACTTCAGTTTAGTATATAACATAATGCTTTGTGGCTTTACTTGAAATAATTCACTCTAACATTTTTTTACAAATGCATATGATTTGTTTTTCAGGAGAAACAAAGCTTTCTTTCTGATATTTAGATCTAAATATTCTTTATATAAGGGATTTTACTTATAATAAATAACAATGATAATATAACAATTAACATTTAAGCAAGTACATATTGTAAAAGTGCAGGTCAGAAGACATTCTGAGAATACCAAATATGTAACCTCAAGTATCAAAAGAAGCTTTATTTTATCAAGAATTGTTCTGGGGAGTCAGGGAATCCTAAAAATTTTTTGCAAATTTTCTATGTAAAAGTGTATATGTATTTTTCTGAGGAAAACATCCTTTGCTTATTGCTATTCTCATAAAATCAATCACACTAAAATACTTAAAACATTGACTAAAAGGATGACAAGATCAGCATTGCTTATACAAATTATGGAACCACATCATAATTCTCACTAGATTAAATGGTGATCAATAAAAATGGTTGCAAGATCAATAAATGTCAGGATTGGTTGGTGCTAAATTTCTTCTTTTTTCTAAAGTGAGTTTGTACTTGAGATTCACTTGTGAAAGTTATTAGAACTTCGAATGCTTGGGTGCTATACAGAACCACTATTTCAGGATTTGCAGTATCTGGAAAATCTCTCTCTCTCTCTCTCTCTCTCTCTCTCAAAGGAGAATGGTTAGGGGATAATAACAAGAATTCAAATCAGAAATTGTAGGGAAATAAATTGACAGTGCAAATAAGGGAGAAAAAATATGAATTTAAGATTTTTAGCCATAATGTTATTAACCACAGAGATTAATATCTCATGATCCATAGCATCTCATTATATGACCCTAATACCAGAACAAATAGGTTCTAACTATATAAAATATTCAAAATATATACATTTACCTTGAAACCTTCTATGTCTGTGAATTTAAAGGAATATTTTGAACAGCATTAAAATTTGTGAAATCTTAAAATTTTTATTTTGCAATGTCTACTTAAAGTTATATTTACCATGTGAATTTCTAGCATTACATAATGACTCACAGATCTTTGTTATTTTGTGCATTAATCACATGATATTTCAGTATTTCTGGACAGTTTAGATACTTAAAAAATTCATTTTATGCATTCAGATACTCCCATGAAGACACTAGATGGTTTTCCTAACAATTATCAGTGTTTCTACTCAGAGATGATAATACATGTAGTATAATTAACTTGACTGTGTTTAAAATCTAAAATGGTACAATTAAAGTAATATTGGAAAATTCTCTCTTAATTTCAATAAAATTTTCATTCATCCCTCACACCTTATGTCAAACTAAAGTCCTTCTCTTACAATAGCATTGATTTTACAAATCATTGGAAGCCTAGTTGTGGTCTGCAAAGTGTACAAAACTCCCTTTGGTAAAGCTACTTCAGAATTTTGCTCCATATGTCATGGACATTGATGTCACATTTTCAAATCAAACAGTTCTTAGCTACATGAAAAAGTCTGGTTCATACAGACATATCATCAAGTGCTTGAAGTATGGTCATTGCTTTCTTGTTGTTTTATCATACTGGAAAATAAAATGGAAGGAAATGTGTAAATTCTTCTTAGGTGAACACTTCAATTGCTATCAGAAATAAAGGACTACTAACTAGATGAACATACATCTTTATCAAAGGAAAATTCTAGCAGTTTATTAGATGGTCATTAAGTACATATGAATGTGTCACAATGATATAAACTTTTGTTCTACAGCATTTATTTCCTCTTCCATAGTCAGCCATTCTCACTCTTTCAGAACATGATTTTGTCCCAGTTAGGGGAGAAGGGTAAACCACATTATCTAAGATGTTATTCTTTCCTCTGACTTCTATAAACTTATACATATGTGGCAGCTGCAGAGGTACCTAGTGTGGTCCCTGGGTTGTTCTACTTTCTCAGCAAAATGATTGCCTTCACACAGAGAGCAGGTTGCTTGAACACTAACTTTTCCAAATGATAACACTGAAATCTTAGCGTGGGAGTGGACTGAACCAAGAAATTGTGGTTTTCTCTAGTTAAATATTTCATGCCTGATCAGTTGTAGCTTATTCTATGGAAATAGGAATAAAAAACAAACTTTATTTCTATGTGAAGCTTCTCTTATTTCTTAGAAAAGCATTTCAGGTAGTTGCTCCTCGGCTTGTGATATTCGAAATATAAATTTTGAATTCATGGCTTATCAATAAAAACACATTGACTTTCATAGAGCATGTCTGGTGAATTCTAGTACAGGAGTAGAAACAGTTACTTACATTGTGCTCACAGCTGATAAACTGCAGTCACTAACAGTTTGTTAATTAAATCTTAGTTAAGCTTTGTCCTTCCTGCTTAGAAATGGGAACTCTTAACATTTGAGGCTGCAATTTGCATGCATCAGTCAACACAAATGCTGAACAAAGTGCTTGTTTAGGTAATAAGATAAGGAGGTGTCCTCTCCACATTTCAGCTCTAACTGCCTCAGAGGCAACATTTCCCAAGATTCCCAGATGCTGCTTGTTCAGGCAGCTCTGTGGTTTGCGCTGCATATTAATTTCTGTTCGACACGGGAATTCAATTTGTACTGTACATTTCATTTCTTCACAGATTTAGATTTATTTCATGTTCTCTGCTTTTAATTAACTCTCTGGCACAGCTGCTGGACAGGATAGAAAAACTCATTGCTCTCCCTGTGTTATGAGTACACCACCAATCATTTGCCACTTAGATGGTGGTGCAGGAGCTATCAGTTTCTATGGCAACCAGAGCCTTGGTGATTGATTCCTTGCCAGTATGGCATCACCACAGGGAGTGCAGCTTGTGATTTTTCTATGCTCACAACATCCATCTAATTAAAACAGGATTATGGAATCATCCCAGTATATGTTCGACAACTACACTACAATCCATTTATGTAAATGTCAACACTATTAAATACAATGGTCAGAGTCTTTATGAAGAAATAGTTATTTTACTCTTTGGTTTGTGCATTGGGAAGCAAGTACCCAACCACCTGGTTTTGGCTATTCTCTTAAGTGGTAGCCTTCAATCTGCCAGTCATTTTGTGTTTGAAAATCATATGAAGCAAAGCCACATGGCTATGTTTCCATTGATGCAATGCTAGTTAACTCTAGGATGCTATACTAAACCTGACTCAGAAATTGGTTAATTAATTTCATGTGTATGAATTATTTATTCATCAAATGCTCTTAATTCATGTGATTGATTTTTCCTTCAGTGGCCTCCCTTGAGAGCAGAATATCCTTCTGCTCTCATGATTTCCTTCTCACAGAACATTCCTCAAGTCCTGTAACAGTTACCTGGGATTTGGAGGAAGCCTTACCTATCAGGTGAGATGAAAAATGCAGTATTCAGTTGTGCACAGAGGCTCTAGATGAAAAAGACAGCTCAGGGATTTCATGAAGGGCTAAATTGGAAGGCAGACCCTTTAGAGAATTGTAAAATGTATATGCAAAGTAAAAAGGAAGGACAGAGGGTGACAGATCTGTTAGCAATGTTGTTTTATATAACAGAGTTTTTGCTGGATAAAGCTGACAAAATACTCTGTTAACATGAAAAATGGCAGTCTGCACTATCTAATAGCTTCATGTTCCTGTGCATTTCATTTTTTGAAGCTTTTGTATGTTATAGAAGCTACCACTGTGACATGTATAAGTATATGCTATATACCATGTGTATTTGCTGTCAAAACTCTATTTGTTTTACAGACTTTTCCCCCTTGCCTTCACATATTATATGAAGAAATTGTATATTCAGATGACACTGTCAGAGATACTTCTGGTTAAATTTTAATTATTAGGGCTATACTTTCCAAAAGTTTCATGACATTTCAAAATTCTCATGAAATGACAGTAAAATTACTCCCAAATTAGAAAATTCATAAATGACAAAAAAATATATATGAAACATTTTGACTAGAGAAAGAAAAAGATTCTAATATCAGCACAGCCATCCACAGAATGATGATTGAGAATTATGGAAATAGGAGTGCTTTGATGAAGATAACTTTAACAACATATACATTCTCTAGTTGTGATATTGCCAAAAGTGTACAACTGTGTAGGTTTGTCTCACAGTATTTTCTTTGTCTTAGACACATAGTGTATATTACATGTATCTATCTATGCTAAACAATAGTATATTCCAATGCTAAATTACAATATATCTTATTCACTGCTAATTTGTTGGTATGAAACTGATGGGCATCCATTTGAACTATAATGGTAGCAGCATCATTCACCCTATTATAACATCTACCGTACTTTCGGTTGTTTATGCTACTATCAGTGTTTCCTTTGAGCCAAAAGAAAATTTTTATTGATACATAAATCAAAAATATATTTAAAAGGTTTATTTTTGAAGAGAAAATTATATTTACAAATGTAAAATGTTTTAGAATAATTATGAGGTTTTTTCCAAGTAATGTGACCAATAAGTTTACTTCATTTTTAGCTATCATTATTTTTTCTTATTTAACTTAAAAAATATAAAACTATGCTTTCTTTGTATTTTTCTCTGTTAAAATGACGTAGTATGCTCTGTCTTACAAAAGAGTATATGAGAAACTTGTATTGCTTAATTTGTATATAGATACTGAATATCTTCACTGAATACTTTATTAACAAAAGTATAATTACACAAGCTAGAACTAGTAAAATTTTAGCTGTCTCTGTAAATACCCCTGTCCTCAAAAAGTATATGCTATTGCAGTTATGAAATAATTAATATCTGCACTGTTCATAGGTAGAAACTGATATTTTCACAGTTTGTCTAAAGTACAGTTGAACAAGTTTTATGAAATTAAAGAGAAATTATACAAAGAGGTAATAAAAACATATTTCAGAGCCTAGGATATCCTTGAAAAATATAAAACATTTATCCTCTCTCTGAGAAATATCACAGGAATTATTTAGATACCTAGTATTTTATATATATTTTATAGATCATGTTACATTTGACCATATCTCATAATTTCCAAAGATTAAAATATATACTGTTTTAAGAAAAGTCTTTTCCAAGAATTTATTTTTAAGCTCTTTACAGTAAAACTGGACTAAGTGGAACACTGAGTCAAGAACTTGGTTATGCTGCATTTTAGATGGCCGAAGACATTTTCGACAGGGCAGGTACCATGTTAACCTGACAGTATTTTTTTTTAGTATGTTTTAGTTTGATGGAACTCAGAGAGTCATTATCCAAATACCCACAAGTAGGGAACAGGTGGCCAATCCAAGATCTATAACCTAAGAGTGCACAGACCTTATTCAAACTTTGATGGTCTAGAAAACAAACATAATAGATATTCTTTCCTCTTTTCTTTCCAAGTGTAGCAATTGAGTTGCCGAAGTGAATTCTTTGTTGTTGAAGTGAATGTTCTCAACACAAACTTCACTCTAAATACAGTTCAATTGAATTGGACCAAAGGAAACATTTTCAAACTAAACTTTTTCATTTGTTCTCTGGCCTTCTTATTTCTTCATATGTTGACATTAAGCTGGATGGAGATGGAAATATGAGCCTAAGATCAGCCAGTGTTACTTCTTAGGAATCTGGAAAGGGTAGCATGAAATATATACAGATTTAAAGTTGAGTTAATGAGTTATGTAAGTAAACAGTAATTGCACGAATGAATAAACAATAGAAAATTAAAAACAAAGAGATGAATGAGAGAGAGAGAGAGGTAAATATAAATGTAGAATGTAAAATGTATTTTTACTATCACAATTCTAAAAATGTTAGACTTTCTTTGATACAAATAAACAGGAAAGGATGGGTTCGTAGGCAGACTGGGTATGCTGGCCATTAGTTGGCCAAACACATAACAGTTACTGATATTGACTACTTATTGTGTTAAGCACTGTTTAAACAGTTTTATAAAATTTTCACATTTAATTATTACAATGCCCTTGTGAGATAACTTTTCTGTGTTTGCAGAAGAGAAAACTGAGACTTAGGGAAGAAAAGTAACGTGTACGTGGTCACATAGATAGCCATAGCAAAATAAAAATTAAAATTCAGAAGCTCTAAATGCAAATTTTTGTTATAATTTATTACATGACATATGAATGCCAAGTGTGTGTTATAAAATATGACCTAGAAGCATTATAAGAGGCTTCGAAGGAGACTAAGTATAATCAACATGGTTCCAGGAAACTGTCATCTGAGAAAATTGGAATGTTTTTAGAATATTCCCTAAATTTGCTAATTTGTGCTGTAACTGGATGATAACTCACTCTGACAACTCAGTGGTCCTTCACCAGGTTAGAGAAGTTTTCCATCATTATTTCTTCAAATAGCACTTTAATCTCTTATTCCTCTTCAGGTACTCCTATGACCCAGATCTTTTTACATTTAATTGTGCCCCATAGGCTTCTTAAATTATTATTATAGTTTTACCTTCTTTTTTCTTGCCATTATGATTGGGTGTCCCTGGCTTCCCCATCCCCTATATCAAGTTTTCAATCCTCTTCTTTTCCACTCTGTTAATTCCCACTAATATACTCTTCATCTCAGATATTGTATTATTTATTTCTGACTGGTTCCTTTTTATAATTTCCATCTCCATTTGATGTTTTCTTTCTCTTTGTTAAAGTTCCCACTGAGTTCATCTCCTCTTCCCCTAAGTTCATTGAGCATCTTTATAAGTAGTGTTTTGAACTCAGCATCTGGTAGATTGCTTGACTCCAGTTTTCCTGAAGCTCTGTTATTTTATTTGGGACATGCTTCTTTGTCTTTGCATTTTTGACTGCCTTTCTGAGTCTGTTTCTAGGTACTATGGTAAGCTCCTAAAATTCCCATTCCTATTAGCATGGCTTTGTGTAGTAGCCACAGTCCTTAGAGGGGTCCAGCTGCAAGCCAAGTTGAGCTCCAGCCTGTACCCCTCCAGGACCACCTAGTAAGAATCAGCAAGCAATTCCCACATGGCTGATGCCTGTGCTGTGCTTAGAGTTGCCCCAAAGGGCCACACAAGAAACTGAGGGCAGGTGGCCACCAGTAGATATTAGAGCTGCTTAGCAAGGGGCATAGGGCACACTGAGGACTCCACTTGATGTGGCTTGGGTAGGGCTGCAAATTGGGAGAGGCAGAGTTTCAGAGAATCCTCTGGGTGGATTGACACCTCTCATCCAGCTTGATGATGTCTCAGCTATGGTGGTGCTGCATCCACAAGCTGGGAAGAACAAGGGCTCAACAGAGGAACATTGGATACCAACAGCACTTCTGCCTGGGATAAAGGCATGTTTCCAGCCCTCACTCTGACAACTCAGTGTTCCCCTCTAAGTCCCTGGCACCAGCTCGTCCCAGCAGCCAACTTGGTTCTGGTGCTTGAGTAAGAGAGTCTGCCACCGTGAAAGTCTGTTTGCAGTCATGGCCCCTTTAAGAGAAACATTTGCACCTGCTGCTGCAGCTGCTATAGCCTCTGTCCCACTCAGACACTCAAACCAGGCATCCTTCCATCTCCGCCCCCTCCTACCTCCTACCATTGCAGGGTGATTTCTTATTTCTCTCCCTATTGGTAGAGCTTCTGTTCATCCAGACTCCAGGTGACTCTGCTTGCTGTTTGCTGTTTCCATCACCACTCTGGTGTGGTCGCATGAGTGTACAAAGTCTCTACCACCTATGGCATCTTGCTCCTATCTCTAGTTTTGCTTAATTTTGAACTTTATAAAATTAATATTATACTGTGTAGTCTTCTGAGCTTATCTTCATTTTTTCAATATTATGTTAATACTAATGTAATACTAATATTCCTCCATTTACTACTATAGCATTTCAGTATGGAAATGAGTATATTGCAAAGTATTCTTTTTAATAATTGGCATTCAGTTTTTCCCAAGGTTTTTCTTAATGGACAAGGCTTCTATTAACATTCTTAAATACATCTTCTAATTATTAATATGCAACTGTCTTTCAAGGCATATGCCTAAGAATTGCTGAGCTGTAGGGTATATATGTGGAAATGTTCAAAGTTTAAAGATAACATTATTTTCTAATGTGATTGTACCAAAATAAATATAAAATTTTAATTTTAATGTAGTTGTATGCATTTTTATGGGTAGTACCTTTATTTTATCTAAGTTAAGGACTCCTCTAGCTATGGCATATTGCATTTTCCAAAGATAAGGAGAACAAGAAGTCTCGTCCCACATACTCTTCCATAATGTGATCTCATCCTTCTTCTATCAAGTAGTGAAATTTAATTTCCTCCCTTCTAATCTAAGCTTCTAATCTTTCTCAGCAGAAGTGATATTCTGTAACACCAAATGAGTCTCTATGGAAAGTTCTCAGTTGGGATACTTACTTTCAGATCCCAGCTACCAGGCTCTGAGAAGCCCAACTCTCAAGGTCACTCTGGATCACAGACAGGTTCTACGGAGCTCCCGACCAAAGTCAGAAATGACTGCTGTTCAGGTCAGCAAGCATCTTCGGTGTCCATCCAAGTCAAGTGTTCAGAAAATCCTACCCCATCCCACTATGTGCCCATCCACTCTAATTACAAGAAACATTTCAAGTGAGAAGTAACCCAGCTGTGAAAAATAATAAAGTGCTGTTTTAAACCACTAAATGCTAGAGTAGTTCTTTATATTGCAGTAGATAACTGGACTATTACACTATGTACAAAAAAATGTTTGCTTATATTCCTCTAAAAGTTGACTTTTTAAAAAATGTTAATACGCAGATTCTTAATTCAATTGCAGTTGATTTTTGTGTATGGTGGAGTTACAGACTCGATTTTATACCCGTCATAAGATTATAAAACTTGTTATTTTTAAATAATGGTTGTTTTTAGAATCTCTTAACTTGGTTTGGATTTGTAGATTCATTGGCTTTAAATCTAACACCTAGAAAATTCAAAAAATGTAATTTATTGTACATAAAGCATCTATAATTAGTCATTATTAGCTAAATAAATTACTAAAGAGGCAGGAATAATGTTAAATACGACCGCTTAAATGTCAAAAAAGATTAAATTCAAATCTCATGCTTACAAATTCACTGAATTTTTTCATTTCCTTAAAGAAAACAACTAAACTCATATTTCAGCATTTTTGTGGTAATGAAAAAAATAATCATAAAAAATTACTTAGCATTAGAGACTGGCATAAATTCAATTCTCAGTAAATGGTATCTCTCTTGGCCTGAAAAAGGTAGAAAAGAAAATAAAAAAATTTGTGAGGAAAATTTGTTAGACTTGAATCTATACCATTTTACTTGATGCTTTTTTGAAACAGAGCTTCTCATTTTCATGAAAGATTTAAGGGTAAAAATATCTATCTTACTTTATGAGACTAAATGAACTTCTAAATCCTTTTATAGATACCATATGTGATATTTTTAATTCCATTTTTTAAATTATGAAACTAAACATGTTCTGCTGAGAGATGCTCATAAAGAATAGTAATAATTCTTAAATATTATGAAGTGTATTTTGAAAAACTGTGCCCTTTTATTCTGTATGCACAATAGTAAATATTATGCCTTTGCTTTTTTGGCAGTAGTTTGATTTACAGTTATGCTTAATCTGTTTATATATGTAAAGATGTTATATGAAAAATAATATTTTTCTCAAGATCTCATTCTGTTATAAAGAGATCTGGTATGTATAATTAAATATTTCCTGGGGTATAATTTTTTACCTTGTTAATTAATGTAAAATTTAAGGTATTACACTTTATAGACAATTTTTTTAGAACCATTTTGGGTTTATAGAAAAATTGAGCAAAAAATACAATAAATTTACAAAATGCTCTTGGTCCCCCCGCTGCTATACACAGTTTCCCCTATTATTAACATCTTGCTTTACTTTGGGACACTAGTTTTAATTGAGGAGGCAATATTATTATTAACTAAAGTCCATAGTTTCTATTGGATTCACTCTCTGTTGCACATTCTGTGGGTTTTGATAATTGTTTAATGACATGCATTCACCATTATAGTACCATACAGAATAGTTTCACTGCTCTACAAATCTCTTGTTCTCCACCTACTCATTCTTCCTTCTACCCAAACCACTATCAACCACTGATCTTTTTACTATCTCCATAGTTTTTCCTTTTCCAGAATGTAATATAGTTGGAATCATACTGTACGCAACCTTTTAAGCATGCCTTCTTTCAATTAGCAATATGCATTTAAGGTTCCTGCATATGTTCCATAGCTTGATAACTCATTTCTTTTTATCACTGAATAATATTCCATCGTATGGATATACCATAGTTTGTCTTTCCATTTACGGAAGAAACGATATCTTGGTTGCTTCCAAGTTTTTGTACTTCTTAATAAAGCTGCTATAAACATTCATGTGCAACTTTTGTGTGAACATATATTTTCAGTTTATTTGAGTCAATACCAAGAAGTATAATTTCTGGATCATATAGTAAGAATATATTTAGCTTTGTAAGAAACTGCTAAATTGCTATTCCAAGTGGCTGTTTTCATTAGCAGCAAATGTAAGTTCTTGTTGCTTTACATCCTCACCAGCATTTGATGTTGTCAGTTCTTTGGATTTTAGCCTTCCTAATAGGTACACAGTAGTATATCATTGTTTTAATTTGCCATTTCTTAATGACATATGATTTTAAACATCATTTCACATGCTTGCCATCTGTATATATTTTGATGAGGTATCTGTTCGTATCTTTTACCCATTTATTAATTGGGTTGTTTATTCTCTTATTGCTGAGTTTTAAGAGTTCTTTGTATATTTTGGATACCATTCCTTTATCAGATATGTGTTTGGCAAAGATTTTCTCACAGTCTATGAGCTGTGCTTTCATTCTCTTAATAGTGTCTTTCACAGAGCAAAAGTTTTTAATTTTTATGAAGTCCAACTTACTGATTTTTTTTCATGAATTGATCTTGGGTGTTTTAACAAAAACCTCAAACTCAGAGTCACCTACATTTTCTCATCTTCTAAGAGTTTTATAGTTTTGCATGTACATTTAGTTCCGTGAGCCATTTTGTGTTAATTTTTGTAAAATGTATACAATTCATTTCTAGATTCTTTTTTGTTTGTTTGTTTGCATGTGGAGGTCTACTTAGTTCTGCATTATTTGTTGAAAAGACTGTTCTTTTACCATAAAATTGCCTTTGCTCCTTTGTTAATGATTAGTTTATTATATTTGGATGGGTCTATTTCTAGACTCTATTCCATCCCATTGACATATTTGTCTACTCTCAGTTAATCAAGTAGATTAATAGAACTGTTTAGTTTACCTATGTTTTCAGTGATTTTGTGCCTGATACAGGAGTGTTGAAGTCTCCAACCAATAAAGAAATAAATTTGTCTATTTCTCCTTGTAGTTCTATTAGTTTTTGTATCATTTATTTGGATACTTCATTGTTAGGTGCATATATTTTAAAAATTATGTCTTTTTAAAAAATTAACCTTTTTATCATTATGTAATTCCCCTCTTTATTTCTGATAATTTTCCTTGTTATGAATTCTGCTTTTCTTGAAATTATTTTAGCTTCTTTAGAATTATTTTTATTGGCATTGACATGGTCTTTCTTTATCCCTTTACCAACTATGTCCATCCCTTTACTATCTTTTTCTAATGTTCTTTCTTTCTTTGTGTGCAAATTTGAGTTTCTGACCTATATAATTTTCCTTCTTTCTAAAGAACTTCTTTAACATTTCTTGAAAGATATGATTACTGATAACAAATTCCTCCAATTTTTATTTGTCTGAGAAAGTACTTTTTTTTTTTATACTTTTGAGGGGTAATTTTTCTGGATACAGAATTCTAGGTTAGTAAGGTTTCTTTTTCCTTTCAATACTTTAAACATTTCACTGCACTCTTTTCTTTTTCACACTGAAAAGAAGTCCAATGTAATTCTGATCCTTGCTCCTCTATATACATATATTTTCCCTCCACTTGCTTCTTTCAAATTTTTTAGTCTTGGTTTTATGTTTATGTGGCTGGGAGTTAGGCTGTGTTCACTGTTTACTATAGCTGTGGTATCAGCCAAAATTTTCTGTAGTGTCCTTGTTTTGTAACTGCTATTATCTTTGGATTTCCTTAGGGACTTCTTAAATGTTTTCTGAGATATTCAGTTTTTTTCAGTTGTGTCCCCCTCTTATTATACACCACCTATGTATAGGTGGTGGTAAGGTGTGTGTATGTGTGTTGGGGAGAGGTTCTATAGTTGCATGACTAGGTCTCATTTTTTTTTTTTTTTTAGTGATTCAGTATCCTTGGTCTATGACCTTCATAAGTATTTGTAAGCTTTGTATTATTTTATTTTCCACCTATGGTGAGATAAGAGGGCCAGAGGGACAGCTGAAATTAGGTGTTTTCCTGCTCCACATGGAAACTAGAGAGTGTTAGAACTGTGTATTTTCCTTCAAACAGATAGTTTAGGCTCTAGTAAGACCCCAGTCAGTTAGATTTTTTTTAAAATTTTCCTTGTGGGCAGGCCTTGTTGGAAAGAACATATTCTGGGCATATTTTAAAATAATTGCTTTTGTCCTCCACTTGTTAGAAGCATAAGGTATTATACATTAATCTTCATTGTAAAATGTGGTAGAGCTCACGAAAGTAATTTTCAGGCAAGTGTGGGGACTCATTTCTGGCTTCTCCCCTGAAATTTTAATTCTCAAACCTGTATGCACTGAGCCACCAGCAATTCATTGTTTGCAGATTACATTTTCTTAACTCTGTACTAGCTCCACCAATGGTTTCTGCCTCTTAACTTCTACTCTGGTAAACTGTGATTCTCTGTATCTGCCTGTCTTCCCAATTTTGGGGGTAGCAGTTTGCCATACAATCTCTATTCTATAAAGTTTCTAAGAAGAATTGTTGATTTTCAGTCTACTCAGCTTTTTTCTCATCTTCTTGTGAAGATGGAAATGAGCCCTTTAAACTCTTTATGTCTTGAACCAGAAACCAGCATGCTTCCATACTTTTTAAAAGAGCTATCCTGTGTACTTTTTCCTGGTTTCCTACAATAATAATATCTTGCTAAATTATAGTACAAATTCACCACCAGGACATTGACATTGATACAAGCCACTGATCTTATTCAGATTTCCTCCGTTTCACTTGCACTGATTTGTATTTGTATGTGTGGGTAAATGTTTATCTCTGCAATTTTATCACAAGTATAAGTTAGTGTTATCTACCACTTCAGTCAAGATAAAGAATAATATTTCAAACATGAATCCCTCTTATTACCTTTTAATAACCACATCCATTTTCCTCCTACCATATTCCATTTTAGGACCCTGGAAACCACTAATTGTTTTCCATTTCTATAGCTATTATTCTATTTTGATGCATCGTATTTGTATTTTGTATCCAAATCCAATGATATTAGAATATTGCTAAGCAAATTCTCCTCTGATACCATGATTTTGTAAACAGAAAAATGAAATTTTATTATATATATTTGTCAGTGTAATATATGAAAAGAAAGAGCATTTCTTTCTAATTGAAATGCAGTCTCACTACTCAAATCTCCCGAGATATGATTCCTGAGATGAAAGTCAGCTGATGCCACTTATTGTCATGGAATTCCTTCTCCTGTCAGTGAATACAGAATTCTAATGGTCAGAGAAGATAATAGCTAATGTCAAAATGGCCTATCCCTATGTGGTTAACGTCAGAATGTCCTTATTATGTCTAACTCAAACAGAAGGCTACTTTCTATCTTTAAAAATGAATCAAGATGAGAGTTTTTTGGATGAGTGGCTCTATAGCTAAAGGATTTAGAGAAGGGGATATGATGGCAGGCTATAGGCCCTGGTGTTTTATTTACTAGAATTCCAATGTATTAGTATACATATGATTTAATATTACTATGTAAAATTGTCACTTCTTAATTTCACATAAGATTGTGTTCTTCCTCTGATTTTCCTTACATTGTATATTTATACTTTCTTATATATTATTTAAAATATTTTAATAAATTACCTTAATTGGTGACACCAAGTTAGTTTTATGCAGCATTTTGCCAAAAAAAATAGTGATTTCATGTATGGGTTTAGTGCTAAATTGATCTTCTTTGTATTGATTAGCCATCTCATTTTAAATTATGCAAAACTCCATTTAAAATACAAAAATAAAATGTGAAAGCATGGAAGAATAGGGTCTTTCAAAATATGCAGATCAGATGAATGCACTTTATTTAGGACATTTCTGCTTTTTGCATCTGTATTTTGAATATATCCAGTTATATGTTCCAAGAATAGACATAGATATTACAGAGAAAATCTGCTTTTAAAATGTACTCAGTAACTATTCACTAATCCTTTCCTCAAAGAGCTTAGTCTGCTAAATATGATACAGCATATTCTCTTGCATACATTGATTGAATGCCAGAACAAGACTTCAAAGATATTGTAATCTAAATACCCAAAGATCATGAAAGAGGAGGTGATTTGATCCATATCTGTAACACAAAGGTTTAGCAAAAGAAAAGTATCTGACTTTATAAAGTCAATGTAGAGGATTTAAGTTTACATAATTATTTTGATTCCAAAAAATTATATTTATATCAATTTATCTATTTATTATCTTTCTATAATGTATATATTAGAGAGAGAATTCCCATATACACCAAAATTAGATCAAATCTAACAAGAAGCATGGGGCAGCATTTTGAGTAGCTTCTTGTTTATAGGACATTTCATCCTGAAAAAAAAGTCATTTCAAAACATTCAAAGAATATGGCAATCCATCATTGCATGAATACAACTATCCTTGATCTTTGTTCACTTAGAAAAAAAATGTCAGGATCAGAGTTATATGTGTATATTTGCTTTGTGGAAAAGATTAAATAACTGGTAGGATATTTTCCTTACCTGATACTTCTCATCTCAGTTACAATTTTTTTGGAAATTTCTCTTTTTGGGACTCAGGTGGGTCTACATGGGTCAATTCACATAGGCATTTAAAATGAAAAATGAAGTCCATATAAAAGGTAAGCATGTTATGAGTCCCATATCCCCTTTCCTTATGTGGATGATAGAAATAATTACTTCCAGGCATATCATTGCATTGGGCACAGTTGGCACATGGGAGTCAGCCAGGTGTTAGACGCACTAGGAAATGTGCCGCCTGATTAGACAAACTGGAATCCAAGTGCAACAACATTTTCTTTTAAATGAGATGAGGGGTGGGAATTTAAAGATGCCATTTAATTTTTCATCTGTGGCCAACGCATGCCAATGTTTCAAGATGATTTTGTTAATCACATGGGACTATTCACTGCATGTGGTAACGAAAGAATAGAAAAATGTTTTTCTCAAAGAAGGCAAACACTGTCCAACTCAGTTTCATTGTGATCAGTTCAGATGAGGATTTTTTTTCCTTCATTCTTTTGGTTTAGTTCCTCTTATAACTGCATGAGCATATTTTCCTTTATTTTGTTTCTATTTGTGGCAAAATCTTCATTGCAGGCATAGTATAATTTTTATTTCACTGAGTCTTCTTTTATTATGATAATTCAGTCCTACTCTGGGCCATATGGATATTCTGGCAGCTTTATTACTCCCAGTGATGCCCTGGAGCTCAGAGTTCTTAGCCAAGAAGGTGGAAACCTTTTTCCATAAAAAAGATCATATACAAAAGATTTTTAAATTTATGTTCTTATTCAATTTTCAATCATTTACTGATTTTTTAAAATATTTTTTAAAATTACACTTGTGTACATTATATTAGTTTCAGGTGTACAACATAGTGATTAGACATTTATATAACTAACAGAATGACCATCCTGATGAATCTAGTACCCATCTGACACCATACATAATTATTACAATATTATTGGTTATATTCTTTATGTTATACTTTACATCTCCATAACTGTTTTATAACTATCAGTTTGTACTTCTAAATCCCTTCCCCTTTTTCATCTCCCCCACCACCTTCCTATCTGGCAACTATCAAAATGTTCTCTGTATCCATGAGTTCCTTTCCATTTAGTTTATTTTGCTCTTTAGATTCCACATGTAAGTAAAATCAAATGGCAAAATCTTTCTCTGTCTGACTTACTTCACTCAGCACAATACCTTCTAGGGGGCTCTCTCTCTCTCTCTCTCTCTCTCTCTCTCTCTCTCTCTCTCTCTCTCTCTCATGTTGCAATGAACATATGGATTTTCATGTTCTTTCAATGTACTGCTTTGGGTTTCTTTGGATAAATACCCAAAAGTAGGATTACTGATTCATTCTTTATCTCTCATTATAGCCTTATAGCCTTTGTTTTAAAGTCTATTTTGCTGGTATTAGTATTGATACCTCAGCTTTTTGTTTGTTTCCATTTTTATGAAATTTTTTTTCCATCCTTTTACTTTCAGTGTTTTATTTTTTTTATTATTTTTGTTGCAGCAAATGTAAGGGTATTGTCTTCTTATCCATTCAGACACCCTATCTTTTGTTTGGAACATTTAATCCATTTACATTTAAAGTAATTGTTTCTGGATATGTAGTTATTACTATTTTATTATTCATATGTTTACCCTTTTCTTCTTTTTTTTCTTCTTCTTCAAGAAGTCCCTTCATCATATCCTGTAATAATGGCTTGGTGGTGATGAATTCCTTTAGCTCTTTCTTATCTGAGAAGCTCTTTATCTGTCTTTAGACTCTAAATAATCACTTTGTTGGATAAAATAACCTTGGTTGTAGATGCTGAATTTTCATCAGTTAGAATATTTTGTACCAAGCCCTTCTGGATTGCAAATTTATTTTTGAAAAATTAGCTGCCAGTCTTATAGGTGCTCCTTGGTAGATATCTAACTGCTTTTCTCTTGCTGCTTTTAAGATTCCCTCTTTGTCTTTAATCTTTGGCATTGTATGATGATGTGTGTTGGTGTGGGCTCTTGGGTTCTTCTTGTTTTGGACTCTCTGCACTTCCTGGGCTTGTATGGCTATTTCCTTTAACAGATTAAGGAAGTTTTCAGTCATTATTTTTTAAAATAGGCTTTCAAATTTTTTTCTTTCTCTTCAACTTCTGGTATCCCTATAATGCAATGTTGTTACATTTGTTATTTTCCCAGAGGCCCCTTAAACTATTCTCAATTTTTTGGATTCTTTGTTTTTTATTGCTGTTCTGAGTGGGTGTTTTATGCCACCTTATCTTATAAATTACTGATTCAGTCCTTTGCTTCATTTAATCTACAGGCCATTTGTATGGAAAATCCACTGGAAGTGGCCTGTGTGGGCCTACAAGTTGAGTGAGGCAGGATCTCAAGAAATCACCAGGGTAAGACAAACTGTGTTAGCTGGATTGATAGAGATTCAGATATAGCAGCCTCTTTTGTTTGCACACTGGGTGCAGGGAGGGCTCAACAAAGGAATAGTGACCTCCACCAGCACCTCTTTCTGAGAGAAAGCTGTCCTTCCAGCCCTGGACCTAAAGCCAGATAAATCAGTTCTTCCTCCTATGTCCCTGGCACCTTTTGAGCTGATGCCCTAGTACTGAGGCTCAGAGCAAGTGAGTCTGGCAATGAGTAAGTCCATATGTGGGGTCCTTAAGAGGATTGTCTGCCATACCAGCGGCTTTCTGGGGTTCACATTCAACCACAGTCTCTGCTAGTTTTCACAGTCAGAAATTGTGGGAACTTCTCTTCCTTGTACTGGAATCCTGGGTAGGGGAGCCTGTTGTGTGGCCAGGATCCCACACTCCTCCAGGGGAAATCTCCAAAGCTGAAATATCCCTCCCAATTCTCAACTGCTACACGTAGATGTGACACCAATTGGTTCTGTGTCTCCATCTCTTTTCCCAGTCTAGAAGTGGCTCTTCTGTTTGCCCCCAGTAATAGAACTTCTGTTCAACTAGATATAAGTCAATTCTCAATTATGGCTGTTCTGTAGTTTAGTTATAATTTTGATGTAGTAGTGAGAGGAGGCAAGCATAGTGTTTACCTACTCTACCATCTTTACTGGAAGCCCAATCATTTACTGATTTTTGACTTCTGAGAACTTTAAGAACTTTATATGCGTTATCACATCATTTAAACATCATATTAACTTTTATAACTATTATTATTATTATTATTATTATTATTATTATTATTGTCACTAGAGAGAGGAAGTCTTGCCTAGAGAAGTTTTATAAGCCTTTCTAGCATATAAGTGAAGGAAGTAGGGCTTTTAGAAAAGCAAAGTCTATAGCTCAGTCACCCTGATGTGTATACCATTTTATTTCATATTTCCTATATAGTGATTCTCGAGACCCCCTTTGTGGTTCAGCAGGTAAAAATTATTTTCATAAGAATATTGATATTCCTTATTGGACTTTCTTTCACATAAAAAAAGTTCATTGCTCTGGTTGCAAATTATGTATTACCACTAATATTTAAGAAACTACCAATAATCAATTTTAATGTAGCAATAAAGAGGAACATTGCAATTATCTAAAAAGGCTAATAGAATACTCTTTTTTTTCCTACTACATATCTGTATGAGGCCAGATTTTTGTAGTATACTTCAACCAACACAATATATCAGATAATCTTGATTTCTCTTCAAATCGTATGTCTTTCACCTTTTACAAAACAATATATCACAACAGAGTGAAAACAGAAACAGAGATAACAATTTAACTATATTTTATTAAACCAGACATTTTAGAGATCTGAAAAAATGTCTTTCTTCCCTTTACTTTTTAATTTGTTTGGGAAAATATAGTTAAAGTTTATAAAAATTTATTTATATTAATATGTGTAAATGTATTATTGTTATTAAATGAATTAATAATTAAATATTTTAAATATATGTAGCTTTTAATTTTGAATACTTTAAGTATTGATGATTATAACCAGCATAAATCCCAAAGCTCTCAATGATTTTTAATAGTCTAAAAGGATTCTGACAACAAAAATTTTAGAATCACATCCATAGCCCATTCCCCAGAAAATATATCACCTTTAAACTAGTTCATATATATGATTCAACAAATAAATATATTATTTTCTTCTTCTTTTTGTTCATATAACCAAACTCTAGCCTTCTAATAGAGATAATGTGATAATACTAGTAGCATAATAACTTTCAGGTAAAGTGAATTTTCTCCATCAACCTAAGAATTTTAAATTATATCTTGAAATAAATTTAGAAACTTTAAAGCATTCTAGGTTAGAGAACAAAATAATTAGGGTTAAGTATTAAGAATGCTCTTTAAGTTGTAGTGTGTAGGATGAACTGTCAAGGAGACCAACTGGGATGTTACAAGATTAGTAGAGGTCAGAAACAACAAAAATGGAAATGAAAAAATTAAAACCATAAACAATGACTGGCACAAAATTGAAGCATTATAACTAGTTTCAGGATTAAAAAATATTGCAGTGTTAAAATGACATAACATAGAAGCAAATACCAAACTGATATGTACAGCAGTGAGAAAGAAAAGATGCAGCAAGACTATACTGAGGTTTTGAGATATATTGCTGTATGTCTCAAATTTTTATTAATAGTTACGATAACTATGATGATAAAAATTAAAGAGGCTTTGCAAAGAAAAATAAAAAGTAATTTTCTTTTGTACATCTGGAACTTAATTCAATATTTTTAAAAATGAATATCATTGCTAACTATTTTTTTAAAAAGCGGGTAGGATGATTTTCTCAACTATAATATATTCTCCACTAGAGCAGAAATCTCTCTTTTTTTTCATTGTAGTATCCCTGGATTCTAGAAGAGTACTTGGTATATAATAGATGCTCAATAAATATTTAATGATTTAATGGTTTTATTGGAGAAAATAAATAGTATGTTTAATCAAGAAAGATACTTAGAGATCTTGTAATCCAAATTGACCCTTCAATAGATCCTGAAATCCCAATCAGTATCTGCTCAATATCTGAAAGTTTGTGATTACTAGACTCCAAAACACAGAACCCAGGACACCTGACTGACTCCCTGATTATCCCTAAAAATTGCAGTTTAAATAGAAATATGAACAAGAATTCCTCTAAAACAAAATAATTTTAATTTCTGCTGTTGCATGTATAGTCAATTTCTTTTACTTTATTATATATATATATATATATATATATATGTATATATGTATATATATATATATTTCCCACCATCTCAAAAGAAAAAAAAAACAATAAACCAATATTGAGATCTAGTTAGTGAGATCTAGTTAGTTAGTTGAAGTCTTTAGGGTAAAATGTTGTAGAGAAGGAAAAGTTCTCCTCTATCCTTTTTGGGTCTTCGGCAGGGCCTAAGAATTAAACTTTCACAAGGCAGATTAACAGGAGAAAAACATATACATTTTATTGAATTTTTACATGTACATGGCAGTTTTCACAAGAGAATAACGAACCCAAGAAGTGGCCAGAGCAGGAAGCTTTTCTACCTTTTAAAAAATGAAATAATGAATATGTGAAGAACCAAGGGTAGTAAATGGTGGAAAAGTAACAAGATTTGCTTACACAAATTTCTTGGTCCTAAATTCTCTTCCATCCTTCTATGGTGATAAGGATACCTCTCTTCCTTGTGATTCAGGAGGGTACATTCCACATGGAAATTTATCTCCTTGCTTTTAAGAAAGAAAGGCAACCTTCCTGCTTCTGCTATCTCTTAAACTCTTTTGGCTTAAGATATTTAATATGCCAAGGAGCCATATCTGGAGGTGGTATGTCTTGAACACCACGAGTGCATATTAGTTTGACATATTTATCAAAACAATATAGATTGACAGAGGTCTATACAGAGTGATGAATAAATAAAAAGATATATAATAAATATTGTACAAATTAATTGTAGAACCTAAATAGTGGGCATATGAATGTTTATTGTACAATTCTTTCACTATTATTTGTTCCTGAATAGGTAATGCAAACCCCATCATAGCAATAAAACATGTTTATTTCTACTTTTCCTGGGAGAATGTGGAATGGTGCCTTCTTGAAAATATACACTTACTCTGAAGATTTTTTTGTAAACTGAACTTCCTGTTTTTCAGTCACATTTTATATACTTTGTCCAGTAAATGGTCAGATATCAATGGTTCGTTTGGTTCAAAGTCTAGGACCTGCTAGAACTGCTTCCCAATCTTTCAAAAGAGTCAGTAGGCAGTGGTTATACTTCTGTGATATTTTTTGGGCACTCTAGAAGACTTCATGACAGCCTTGTTTATTTTTCAATGAAAATGCATAGTAACATTATTTTGACACTCTTTTCAAATACACAATTATCTTATTTTCCACAAGGTTAAATTTCATTCAGGTAGATGATGATGTTTTCTCAATTTAAATTTGCAAATGGTTAGCATAGTAAGATTTATTATGCAGGACCCTTGGTATTTAGGGGTTCATATTCAAATCAGTGTGTAGGAAGACTATGCGCTGGTGCAAAGATTAACTCTGACATAATAACTGTTTTTAGATCTGCTGGGTAACAGTTTTCATTTTATTTATGAGCCTCATATTTTAAATTGACGTTTATGCTGGGCAAAGTGTGAAGTTATTTTACTGTGACCAGACTTATTTATAAATTCAATGTGAAGACTGACATATTTCATATGCTATTTGTATTTTGAATATATTGGAAATGGTACAATTAAAATATCTGAGCTTAAAGAGTGAAAAGAAATGATACAGATCCAGTTGAGAAATAATGTTTGAGTGCACACATATTTAAAAAGTTATAAAGGGAAAAGAAGCGATATGAACTACTTATCTCAGTGCCTGAAAATAAGCAGGAAGCAAAAATAAGATATGCTAAGGCTGGCATATGAAAAGGACTTCATGAAATGTTAACTTAACACATTGAAATTATATTATAATTAGTACCGGGTGAGCCATAAGTATTCCTAAAAACACCTAAAAGTTAATATGTTTTTTCTCTCTCCCTCTCTCACTCTTGCTCTCATCTTCATATCATCCAGTATGAAGGTCTTAATTGAAGATCATGTTCCTAGAGAGTGTGCATTTTTCATATGGCAAAATATTACAACTTCAAATGAGTTATTTTTAAGTACTTTAGCTCTGAGTGGACTCTGGAAATTTAAGGGTCTGGTATCTGGTTTGTACATGACTGTCTGCTCTTTACTCTGATCTCTTAGATTTACCTGGCCAGCAACAGGTAAAGAACTATATATCCAAGGAGTTTTAACAGGTGTATCTTACTGATTATCAGGCAGCTAAGATAAAGAATAATACTATAATTACTAGTAAGAAAAAATCTAAAAAGACATACACAATTTATTCCTTTTTCATGGCTCAAAATTTCTGACACACATTTAGCCTAATTCATTTCCTTTTAGTGAAAGTGTCAGTACCATCCTTTTCAAAAAATATTCCTTTTTCAGAATTCCCCTCTGCATTCAGAAATGACATACAATAGCAATAATAGCAATAATTATAGTAATAACAATACCATGTATTTAGTGATTCAGGATAGAGTGATTGACACTGAAGACAATTATTCCTAGCATATAGTAAAGAAAAACTGATTTGTTGGTAGGTAGAAGCATAAGATACTTGGCAACTAGTGAAATAATGAAATCTGTTACCAAACACATCGCTCATTAGAATTAGGGAGTCTGTCATGCTGAGGGTGACAGAATACTGTAAACTTTTAATTTTTATACATATATAATTTATCTCACTACTGAGCATACAGTAGTAGCTGTAGAATAAACTTCAGGGGAAAGAATTGAGAATTCCTTGAGGAATGAAGAAAGGTTTAATTTCTTGGGGGGAAAAAAGCTTGAATCAGGTAGGGAAGCAATAATCAAGAAATATGTCAAAAACAAGACCAAATTAAAGCAGCAGATCAAAAAGTCTGTTAGATAAGTAAGAACCAAAAGGTGCATATACCAGGAAACAAAGTGACAATGGCAATGCCCAGTCACACAGTCAGGATTTTACCATCAGCAGATGTTGGAAAAAAAGTAAGAGAAGGAATGTGAGATGCTAGCACTAAGAAAGAGCCATGATAAATGGTCCAAGAGTCATTTAGATTGACCCTTTCAAGGAGTACACAGTGACAAAGCCAAAGCTGAGAGTGGAGGTGGGTATTAATAATAGTTGATGATAATTATAACAATTCTACCACTACTGCTAATAATAATAATAAATGATAGTCATTCCACAGGAGTCAAAAAAACCTATAAATTGACAATAGGATTATAGAGTTTACTATTATAATTTATATATGCAAAGTTTACCTGATATATTTAGTTGAGTGCATAATTATTATTACACTGAATAAATTATGTAAATTATAAGCTTTAGTAATTATGAATGCATTAAATTTATGGTTTTTATTGAGTTGTATGAGTTCTTTTGAGTCTATAATTGTCTTTGGAGCTGAGATGTATCTCCTGGAAGCAGCATATGGTTGGGTTTTGTTTTTTGATCCATTCTGCAACTCTGTGCCTTTTTACTAACTATGGGAGGTGAACATACAGTGTAAATATAGATATGCCTTATTGTTATGTTATAGTATACAGCTGAAACTTATTGGATTTTATTAACCAACGTCACCATAAAATAAATAAATAATTAAAATTTTTAAATATTTTTTTGAAACTTTGTGATTTTTTTCTTGCCTTGTTAGTAGTGCAGTATCTATATTTATCATAAATTTGATCAGTAATCACGGAAATATTTAATTCTAACCATTTCTATCATGTTCATTTTACAAACTCCTTAGATTTTAGTTTTCCTGGGCTTTAGAATTATTTAACTAGTAGTCATTCCTACCAGAAAAAGGAAAATGTCACCCAAAATATCTAAGATCCCTTGAATTAAGGAAATTGAAACAGAGGTTGAGGAAAGAAAAGCAATGTTAACAGAAAAATAATAAAGTATGAAGAGGGGGGCTGACCTCTCTATATAGCCAATCCTTCTGACAAGGCCATAAAAAGTAACAAAATCAGGTTTACATTAGAGAGAATAAATTTCCACAGGCAGTAAGTATCCCCTCTCCCTAATTACTTCATTAAAACAAAAAAGACCCAGACACATTTTCCTGTGGTGTATATCTTTTTAAAAGATCACAAACTTTTCAGTTCATAAAGAGAAGACATTTAGACTACAATATAATTCTTTAATCTTCCCTCTCCATTTTGTCTCTTACTAGAATCCCCTCACCCTTACTTTCTTTTACACCATCTCAAAATGTCACTTTATCTTTTTAAACAATCCTCCTCTTTTTTCAGGTTGCCTACTCTACCTAGAAAAAATATCATTAACAAAAATATTTCAGCAAAACTAACCATGTATTAATAAAAGCGTGACTACCTGTTATCCCTCAAGTATGGTTGCTATCAGTATCAAATGAGCATGAAGAAAAAAAGTTTCTAGTTACAATGGGCATATAGGAAAAATAGAAAGATTATGAATAACATTCTTTGCTATTATCATTCCACATAAAAAATATGATAACTATAGATACTGCACTACTAACAAAGCAAGAAGAAAACCTTAAATTTATTTATTTTTATTTTTTAATTATTTAAATATATGTTTAAAATAATTTTTAACCAATTTGTGTCCATAAAAAATAAAAGAGTTTAATCTACATTCTATTTGTTGTTGTTTTTTTTTGCTGTTTCTCTTTTGTCTTGTTTTATTTTCACAATGATAATCATGCTTGAAAAAATTGTTGTCTATGATTATTTTTTATTTTTTGTTTACAAATTTATTTCATTTCTGTTCTTGATAGGCAGAAGTGAATTCCTCACATACTGCTCTTCTTTAAAGTAACAGCTATGAAGTCAGTATAGAATAATTAATAATAATAATAATAGTTAAGGCTCTAGAGATTGAAATAAAAAAGTCAGCAGATTTTGGAAGGGAACCATAACAGAACAAACAATAAGCACAGAGTAAGCTGCTCCTGCTTTATCCTAAAGAGAAACCCAGTGGCAGTTGCATGAAAAGAAAGACAAGTAAATTGCATGTAAAGCTTTCCCTCTTTTTGAATGAGAGTTTCTCCTGACCTGTTACCTACATATGTACAGGACAAATTAAAAGCAACTTACAACTAAGTCAAAGAATTGAACTAAGGTCTGAGCCTCTGCCTACCACCAATAGAACAGTCTGTATTTTGAGTAGTCAATTCAGTTATCTACTAGAACAAAATGCTTTTTGGAGGAATTTGGAGAATTGAGAATCTGAATAGCATAAAACACATTTATGATAAAATACAAAATTATATGGCATACACAAAAATAAAAAGGAATAAAATATTAAATCATACTACAACATAAGTAAACCTTAAAATATTATGCTAAATGAAAGAAGTCAAATATAAAACTATATATTACATGACTCCATATCTAGAAAATTCATATTAGTAGTAAAAATAAATTGCTGATGAGAAAATTATATCAAGAAAGTTTATATATAAAATAATTCATTCCATAACAAATAAATAAATAATACTCTGTAAATAAACAGTACTTTGTAAAAGGTATTAATCAATTATTTAAAAAACTACAAAATAAATATTTTACAGATGAATTATTTTCACTTCAAAACTATAAATAATTAACATAAAGTAAGTTTTCTTAATGTTAAAAATGTATTTATTGAACTATTATAATACAGTATATTTAATTATGTGCATTTAGCAATTTGGTCAACAAATATGTGTAAAAATTAATTTTGAAATGTTCTTCACGTACTAATTTCTGATGGTAGTCTTTATAAAACTCAGATTTCTAGGATAAACTAGAAACAAAGAAAAAACAGAAGTCAAATAAAATAAGAATTAAAATAGTAGAATTTACTATTTATTTCTTATTCCATCTTATCTTCCTAGTTCTGATGAAACAGAATATTAAAGGCCTATTAATTGAATATTACTAATCTTAAATAATTTTAATGAATGTATACCTTATTAATTAAAATTCACATAGGCATTTTATAATTAAGTATACTATGAATTCAAATCTATTTTTATATTCATGGTTTAAATCAACTTTTAAAAGTTTCTGTGTATTCTCATTTTAGGGGACAATGAATAACTCAATTTTTTTATGTCTTTCAAATATCCATTTTGAGCTAAACTAAGTTTAAAAATCGTCAAAGAGAAAAAGCTTGTATTTTCTAAATAATTGCCACTAATCCCTTTGCTAAAATAGGAATTTAGAGCACCATAAAAATAATGTATTCAAATTTCTTCAAACTTCTAAAAATGCAATTTTACTTTAATTATTTAGTATACATAGAGGCATAGTGACATGTCCAGTATTTAATTTAGTAATTTTAAACTGTGTGTCCTTTAATTTGGCTTTCTATGTAGTCCAACTTGCTCATTGTTTTATATTATGTATTATTTTTACATTATTTTCTTAATTAGCCAATATAGATATATAAATAGAAGATTCAGTCTTTTTCCTGTTTGAGATAATACTCTTCTTAGAGGTTAATGTTTATTTTCTTCATTTTCCCAAATAAATCCACCTAATGACTATCTTTATCTTTATATATGACAGTAAAAATTTTTCTATTTTTTATGTAAAAAATTTTAACAAATTTTGCCATATTTACATTCTTAAATGTGCAGTGCAATATGTAAAGTATATATATGTTGTTGTATATCTCTAGATATACATCTGTAAAACTTTTTTATCTTTCAAAACTGAAACTCTATACCCATTAAACAACCCCCCTTTTCCACCTTCTCTCAGTCATTCTACTTTTATTTCTAAAAAGTTAACTACTTTAGATAGCTCATAAATGGAATACTGCAGTACTTTTCTTTTTATGACTGCTTATTTTATTTGCCTAATGCCCTCAAAGTGAATTAAAATTGTAGCAAGTGACAGGATATTTATCTTAATAAGAATGAATAATATTCCATTGTATGTATATCCTACATTGTATTTATCCATTCACCTCGATGGACATTTAAGTTGCTTCTACTTCTTGGTTATATAAATGATGCTTCAATGAACCTAGCTGTGAAAATATCTCATTGTTATTCTGTTTTCAATTTGTATGGGCATATACCCAGAAATAGGCTTGCTAAATCATATAATTCTATGTTTAGTTCTTTGAAAAACTTCCATACTGTTTTCTATAATGGCTATACCAATGTACATTTCCATAAACAGTGCATAAGGGTTCTAATTTTTTTATAGACCACCAATACTTATTAGTATTTTTGAGAGTGGCCATCCTAATGGGTGTGAAGTGATATCCCATTGTGGTTTTTATTTGCATTTTCCAAGTGATTAGTGATGTCGGATGTTTTTTTATATGCTTGTTCAGCCAGTTATATATATTATTTGGAAAAATGTCTATTTAAATCTTTTGCCCATTTTTATTTAGTTTAATTGAATTTTTTCATTATTATTTTTTATGGTGACATTGGCTAACAAAATCCAGTAAGTTATAGATGTACAATTTGACAGTAAGGCATTATATATACACTGTGTGTTCACCTTTCATGATTAGATTTCTTTCTGTCACCACATATTTGACCCCCTTTATCCCATTTACCTCCCCCATACCCCATACCCTCTGGTAATCACTAGTCTATTGTCCATGTCTATGAGTCTCTGTTTGTATGTCCTGTTCATTTGTTGCTTTTAGGTTTATATTCCTTATATAAGTGATATCATGTGATTTTCAACTTTTTTGTCTGGCTTATTTCGCTTAATGTGATTATCTTGAGGTCTGTCCAGGTTGTTGCAAATGGCAGTATTTCATCTCTTCTTATGGCTGAGTAATATTCCATTGTATATAAATACCACAGCTTCTTAGCCAGTCATCTATTGTAGGACACTTCAGTTACTTCCAAATCCTGGCTACCATGAATAAATGCTTCTATGAATATCAATGTGCAAATATCTTTTTGGATACGAGTTTTCAAGTCTTTGAAGTAAATACCCAGTAGAGGGATTACTGGATCATATGGTAGATAAATTCTTAGTTTTTTTAGGAACTTCCATACTGTTTTCTAGAGTGGCTGTACCAATTTGCAGTCCTTTGCCCTATTTAAATTAGATTATTCATTTTTTTCCTGTTATTGAGTTATAGAAGTTCTTTATATATTCTGGATACTAACTCCCTATTAGTTATGGTTTGCAAATATATTCTCCCATTCTGTAGATTGCCTTTCACTCTGTTCATTGATTTCTTTGTTGTGCAGAAAATTTTAAATATTATATAGTCTCATTTATCTATTTTTGCCTTTGTTGCCTGAGCTATTGCTGTCATATCCAAAAAAAAAAAAAAAAACTCTGTCCAATTATATAACATGAAGTATTTCATCTATGTTTTCTTTTGGGAGTATATAGTTTTAGATTTTATGTTTTGTTCTTTAATCTAGTTTAATTTTTATGTATGGTTTAAGTTAAAAATTCAACTTAATTATTTTGCATATGGATATTCAATTTTTCCAGCATCATTTGTTGAAGAAACATCTTTTCTCATTGTGTAGCCTTGGTTACCATGTAGAAGAAAACTCTTTTTAACCCCTGGGAGTTTTTCCCAGTTCCTAGAACACACAATTTCTTCTTTAAACATCTGCTAGTGAAGAAATACTTGAATATGAAGTTTGAATGATTAATTCTATGCCTGGGAAGAAGCAGGGTCACCTGAAATCAGATTACCTCAATTTAGTTGAATATGCAATCTCAGTTGGTATTGTAAATATATGAATTAGAAAAAATTATAGTAAATCAATTGGTTAACTTTGTATAAAAATATTCATATTACCTTGATTATATAAGCAATATATGATTATTAAATCTATCTTTTATATTTTTATTGATTTTGTTATTTTGTTTATACATAATTTAGAGGCTTACAGAAACTGAAGATTCAACTTTGCAATCAAGCAAATAAGGATTTTATTGATTTGTGCCACAAAAACTGTACATTTATTATTAAATATTTCTACATTTATTAATTGGGTGCATACTACAATGATGTTTACATTTAGAATCTTATATAAAACATGAAACAAACAATGGAGATATAAAGATCAATTTTGGTTAAAACAAAACCAACATTTTTCATGAAATGAAAAAATAGACTCTATATCTATGATGTTTATACATACCAACATTTCATTCATTTTAAAATTTTAATAAAAATCATATGGTGTGTGTTGTCTCTTTTAATTCAGAAAAAGCATGGAGTTAGCTTGCCAAAAGTGAATGTCTGGTTTCCTCATAGCTTCCACTGTACCATAATAAAGAAAAGTGAAGAAAATGATGCTACCCTAAATACTGAGTTCAGTTTCTCCTTTTGGAATTGATCATGGGCACCAGTAGTTTGTTTTACTATGAGGGAAGATACAAACATTCTCAAGGCTTCACGTGCATATGTTATGAATACCAGGTAATACTCTCAACAGGGGCAAACAATTGGCAAATTATTGATTTATCCTTCTGCTTATAAGTTTATATTAAAAGCTAAATGCTAGCTCTTTTTATCAACTTTTATGCCTTGATCATAGGTTTTAGCATATGAAAATGGTGAATAATCTTGACTTCCTGATGTGAAGTACAACTTTGGAAATTCAAACCTACTTGCGAAATTCAAGAACTCTTTCACAGATTAATGATCATCAATGGCTTATATGTGCACAACCTGTTAGTTAAACAAAAAAAAAGTTTATGGTTGAAAATATAAATTAAAAAATTATGAATATGTCTATTTTTTTATTGCATACTTTAGCTAGTCTTGTGGACTCAATTATATGTTGAATGGTTAACTTCCTAGGACATCACCAAACACATTAGAGATCTCTATAATTCCATAAAACTTAATGCTTACCAACCTAACGCTTACCAATTCAAATCATGTTTAATATCACAATCTCATATTGAATTCATCCTCAATTTTTTTTGGTTTTGTACAATTTCTTTAGTGATAATTGTGCATCTGTTTTGCAAACCTAACTAGAATAAGCAGTCAGAGAATTTTGAAATGTAATTAAAATTTGGAGCTATTTCCTTTGTCATCATTAATGTTCTACCCCTGATGAAAGAGTTTACTGCACTGCATGATAATTACCTTAAGAGGTCTTCATAAAGAAGCAAGAAGAGATCATTTTTTTGATTATTACAATAATTAGGAACATGTCAAGGGTAAGATTTGGTGATGTAGAGAGTCACTCTTGTTATGGGGAATTGTAGTTAAAGCAATAATTTAACTAGATATCTAGATTTTTTACTTTGTCTTATATTTGCTATATTCTGCCTGAATAATGGCAGGATAAGAGAAGAAAATTGAACATAAGAACTTCAGGCTGTACTACCTCTAATCTTTCACTATTTTTGCAGCACATGCTTATAATACCAAATGTAACATTTCTCAAGATTCTCTCTCTGCAAAGTGATATTCATGGACCAGCAGCATCTGTATGCCATACAAGCTCATTAAAACACAAAATCTCAGACCTGACCCCAGAGATCTGAATCAGAATCTGCATTGTAACATGATCACAGTTTATTAAATAACAGACACCAAATAGATATATATCAACGCCCCTGATTCCTTCTCCCAAAGAAAAGTTTTCAAAACAAACTTTAAAACCATAAAAAAAGGAGGAAAAAAAGACAAGGAAGAATGTGGCTGTCATTGCTATCTGACATTTAGAGGTCCCCATAAGAAGCTTTTGATTTGATTCTACACATATCTAGTAGTCTGATGCTTGATCCAAGGTTCTTGAGTAAGCTGTCTTCATAACACTTTTTCTGAAGAATTTAGTTTTAGATCTCCTATTATTATAGAAGTCAAAGAGATGGATGCATGATGTTTTAATTCCCTAATGTTTTTTCTTTAAGAGAACTTTGCATCCCCATACTCTGGACCCTCATCTTTCATATACTACTGAAAGAATGGAACCTAAGTGAGACTTAATACCACCAAAAAAGTATTTTATAATAGTAATTGAAAAAAATAGTTAATTATTTTTTATGAATTTTCTGTTTGAATCGTCTGCATTGAAAAGACAATGGAGATGAATATATAGTAGTCTAAATTTGTATGAGAAAGGGAACCAGAGATTTGCATATTATAACAAATGATTTTCTGCCTCAGGGGTGAGTATTATTTCAAAACCTTTTGTTTCCCCATGTTTAGTCGATCATGGCAAATGTATATTTCTTCTGTAATTTTTTTACAAGAAGTATGAAAATTGCCCTTAAAATTAAAATTATAGTAGTAATATTTAACGTGAATAAAATCAAACTTTTAGATAAAACTACCAGTTTGTAGAAATGCAAAGCATGGAGCAAGAAATTTTTTAAAATATAGCTAATATAAATTTTAAAAAGAAATAAATAAGTAAGCAAATATAATTGGTTGATTGGAAGAATCAAAACTGTTAAAATGACAATCTGTAAATATACCTATAGATTGATTATTGGTATGTGTGCATGTATGTGTATGTGCATATAGATTTACAAGCTGATTCTAAAATAAATTTGGAAGTTAAAAAATTTTGAATAGCTAATACAACTTTTTTAAAGAACAAAGTTGGAGGAATCACTTTATCAGAGTAAATACTAATCATACTAAAGTGTATCTTTCTGAAGCAAGGATAGACAAATGGACCAATGCTCAGAAGAGAGAGTCCAGGGTCACATCAGTCAAATATGTTATAGCAAAAATGCTACTGCAATTCAGTAGATAAAAAAGGTCTTTCAATAAATGATGTTAGATTCGTTAGATATCTAAATGTAAGTAAATTATCTCACACTATACACAAAAATTATTTATAATGAATCATAGACAAATTAAAACTATAAAATAATGAAGCATCTAAAAGAAAACATAGGAAAAGGTCTTCATGATTATTAGCTAATAAGAGTCATAAACAGAAACATCAAAAACCTTTAAATCTATTGAGAAGTAAAATGGCAAATCAGAGATGAGAAAAAGGTACTTGTAATCCATATATATGTTGTACTGCTATATAGAATACGTAAAGATATTCTACAAATCAATGAGAAAAATATATAATATAATGAAAATTCATGGATTTCTGTTTTCTACCAAGATTGAATAGCAGGACAAGATTTATTTTCTTGCCTTTAAGAATTAGAAATACATGAAATAATATATTTATATATTTCTGAACAAATATAAAGTGTTCAGCTATATGAAACAAGTAAACTGAAATACACAAAAAATATATTTTTAGTTATCTGATAATTAAACAATGCAACCTTGTGATCCCTAAGAAAAGTGAAAGAAATAAAGTAAGCCTTATGATTACACCAATTTAATGTGTAGAATGGCAGTCTCACTGAACTGATGAGTCAGAGACTGTATGTAGGTCAGAAAACCCAAGCTAGGACCACTTCACCATTTTTCTTCCCTTTTTTTAAGCAAGGGAAAAGTGTATTTTATACTCATGATAAAAGTACATATATTTAATAATAGTGACATAAATACAGTTCTTACTTAGTACCAAATTATATAATTAAAGCTGACTCTTCTGGACTTCACAGGATGATAGTTTAGTCATTTCTGTCAGTAACTGCAAGCTGACTAAAATTACAAGCACAGACTAATGAGAGACAGTCATAGGTCAAATAGACAGCACACTTTGTACTTATCAAAGGGATAATTAAGTCTTTCATTTAAATATAAAATTAAAAAATTAAGATTTCTTCTTTCACTCAATTTAATAAATTTGCCAGGTGATCACTCTCACACACGAAAATACAATTATAGTTTAAAAGCATGGAAATAATGAACAAAAATTTCAAGATAGTGTTTCTCTCTCAATGTAGAAGCGTTGGAAATGATCATGAGGGAACACACAAGGAAGTTTATCAATAATAGTAATGCTGTTATTTAGCATTCATATTATACTGCTGTGAAAAGAAACTCTAAAATATAGTGGCCTAAATAAGACAGAAATAATTATTTTTATTATCTTTTCCACCTTCTCCTCCTTGTGGGGCAAAATAAATAAATAAATACTTTTCCTTCCACCTTTTATGTTCTTCTAGCTGGGCTAATAGTCAATTTAACAGAGACATATTAACAGGAAAAAATGTACAAAGTTTATTATTCAAATGCACATTCAGGAGTGCCATATAAAAATAATATCTGAAACAAGATGGGCAATTGAGGTTTATACGCCATTATGGGCAAAGGAGAAAGGGGACACAGGGATCTGAGATTTTAAAGAAAATAGATAATTTACCTGTAGTTGAGGAAGAGTGAAACTTGCATATCAGGTAAATTCTTACTCAGCAGTCTAGAAACAATGGGACACAGGGTGATCTAGTTAACAAGCTCCTGCTTGAACCTTTTTTATCTACCATACTACGGTGAATATGTTAAGATTTCTTTCCTGGAGCAGGTCTGTTTGTCTGAATCTCTTAGACAGGAAAGGGGAAGGGTCAGAGTTTCTTTCTGAATCTTGTTTATTAATAACCAGCTTAAAATCAATATCTCAAAAGGGTGGCAAATCTTTGGTTCCATTTATCTTCTTCCCCCTTCTCCTTTTCCCTCCTCACCCTCCCATTCCCCTCCCTGCCTCTCCTCCTTTTCCATTATTATTTTTCTTTCCTCTACTCCCCTCTCTCCAAAATAAATGACAAAGTCCTGTGCTAATATGGGAGCTGGATAGCATCAATGAACGAGAACTCTTTTAACCTAATTCGTATTTTTGAAGACAATGCAAAACTACATCATTCTACCAGCCCATAGAAATGGGAAAAAAAGAAAAAAGGAATAGAAGTTATTTCATTTTTAAAGTTAAAGTCTGGAGGAGTCTTTGGTCACTTCCACTATTATCACTTTTCCAAGAGCCTAATCTTATAGTCATATCAGCTTTGAGGTAGATTTGAAATTCTAGACTTCATCTGTGCATTGTGTGGGGAGAACTATTACCACAGAATGAGGGGAAATGAATATAAGAAATAAAAGAAACAAGTCTCTGGAAAGAATAATGTTTTAAATATTTATCTAAACATTGGTTTTATGGTTATTTGTTTACCATCAACCTTTATAAATGTTATATTTTATTACATATTACATAAGAAAACATAAACAATTTTATATAGACGAAGGTCTATGATTCTAATGGAATAAAATTAGAAATCAGAAACATAGCTTAAAAGGAAACTAAGTTCCAGAAACAACAAATATTCTATTAGATAAAAAGTGAGTTACAGAGAAAAGCATAAGGGTAATTACAAAATATATAACCTTAAATAACAACTAAACACCATAACAAATTTTGTAGAGCATCTATAAATATTTACTTGAGATGATTTTGTCATTTATTGGAAAATAAGAAATATTGGGAAAAGTGATCTAAATATTTAAATCAAAAAGTTGGGGAAAAAAGGAAAAATGGACAAACCTAAGAGCACAGTTAAGAAATCAGTAATAAATATAATTGCAAAAGCAATGTAATAAGAAAGCAAAAATAACAAAATAATCAAGAAAATTTTAAAAATTAAATATTGTTCCCTTAAAATTTATTAAAACAGTTAAGATTTTATTAAGTCTGATGATGAAAAAAAATATTTGCAAAAACAACCTATAAAAAAGATTTAATTCCAAATAAAACAAAAATTTAAAAAATAATATTAAGGTACATTATCAACCAATAAATTTAAAAATCAAAGCTATACTATGTTAAGATTTTTAGGAAAAAAGTGGTTTTGACCTCCTTGTGACAAAAAGCATAAAGATAATTTTTTGTAGTTTTCTATTTACTTTGATTGCTTTTTTCAAATTTTTGAACCACAGCTTTACATTGATGTTTTAATATTTTTATAATTGTTATAATCTAAAAAAATAATTTTGAAAATCTATTTTCTTTAGATAGAGCAAAACTAAACTTAATTTTGTCATGAGCAAGATCTATAATGTTGAACATCAAACAATATGAGACTGATAACTTTATATCATTAGCTGTCAATGATCACTATAAGTCTTTAGATACTTTTTTAGAACTTTCTGATAGTCCATTTCTGAGATGCTCATTTTCTGTTTGTTGTATTAACTAAATCTTTCTCCTGTTGATTGATTTCCTGTGTAAACTACAATGTTATTCTGAGGTCATCTTTATTTTTCCTTTAATAGAAGTGAATGTTGCCCTGAATTGAAAGTACCTTTACAGAGCATTTCCTCTGATTACCTTGGCTCTGAAGCAACGACTCTGAATTCACTTTTACTTTTTAACCTTCCAGTTTCTTCTATATATTGCTAATTCGACTTGACTCCTCACAGGTGACTTTTGTGGCCCAAAGACATAAGCTTTTGTGTTGATTCAAAAAGGAAAAGGAAGATTTCTATCTAGTATTCACAGGTCCTGCAAGTATGGAGATGCAAGTTTTATGTCAGGGATTCCCCTTCAGGTCTCTTGCTTTCTAGAGATCCAAGACAAAACTTCAGCATCTAGAGTCCATATATAAATCCAAAATCCCTGAAGGCCACTAACATTACCAGTTTTCACTTTCTGAAATGATTTTAATTTTGCTTTTTTGTTTCTAGCACTTGAAATATCACTTTATGGAAGTTATATCTTCTGAAAATTAATATTTTATACAGAATTTCTATATTTGTATCTGTTGTTCTGTCTTGCCAAAGCCACTCAGGCTACCTTAGGGACAAAAGTCAACCTGAAGCATTTTTCAGGTGCAGGTTTTACCACACAGTTCCACTTACTGAAAATATAGATGATCCACTTCCAGTTCAAGAATAAAGATTAGGCCAATTGATTTTTCCTCCACCCAAACATAAATCCCATTTTTAAAAAAATCTATTTTATTGTTATCAATTATAACTGATAATGCTATATAACTAAAAATTTCTAGGAAAAATTAAATGTTCTTATTTAAAAAGATTTTTTTTATAAAAAAATGTACTTTTGGAAAGGCATAATACTTGAATAAAAAGGGTATACTAAGTCCCAAGTAGGATAAATACAACAGAAGTCACTCTTAGAAATACCATAGCAAAAATTTAGAAACTTGAAGTAAAAAAGAGAAAAATTATAAAAGCTTCCTAATGAGAAGTAACAAACTATTTAAATAATAGAAATCATATTAACCCCAACTTGCCTATTTGTTCCATTGAATGTAAGAAGACATTGTCTTCAAAATACTGTTCTAAAAAATTTAACTTAAAATTTTACACATTTATAGATATGATAACTAAACTATTATTAATAGTGAAGGAGAAAACAAATTTTTTTCAGAACTGCAAAAACAACAGACATTTAAATATTACTTAGAGATACATTTTAGCAGGAAAATATATCCAATAAAAAATGGAGTACAAGGAAAAATCAGGGAAAATGAACTTTTATTATATCTAATGGTAATTATAAAAATAAATAGAAGGCTGAATATAAAATCTCAAATGACAAAAAAAGAAAAAACATGGTGAACTTATTTCTTTCACCAAAAAAAAGATATATTAGTCAGAATTAAGTTTCACTACATATAGCAATAAGTTATATTAAAAAGCAGAGCCTTATTTTTCTTATATAAAAAAGTGGTTTTGAAGTAGGTGATCCAGTGTTAATATGGTGACTCCAAACATTATTTACAAAATATTTATATTAAACATTTGTTTAATATTTAAACATATTTCTTATCAACATAGAAAACTAATCAGTAACTATAACATTTCTTTCCAAATATAAATACTTTTTGCAAGCTGTCACTTTCTTCTTTTCCTTCCAATATCGCATATTTTGTTGAAAGCTTCTGGAGTTTTAATTTCTGGTTTTTATTATATTTTCAATATGCTTCTACTTTTATAGATGTAAATTTTATTGCCTTAAGATTTACAGTCACACTCTCAATTATTATATATGTTAAACCCTAAATTTTGCTGGCTTCTTTGCTCAACTGTTTTTTTCATATTTTATGTGTCCAATAGTTCCTGACCTCATTTTTTTTTATTTTGTCATAGTAAATATGTCTGAAAGACTTTTTGACCATCCTGCAAGTTGGAAAATGTCACTAACTTGCACTCAAAATGATATTTTTGAAGTATATAAAGTTTTATATTTATAATTTTCTTTTGTAATTTAAAAATATTTCTTCATTTTTTTCAACCATCTTGAGATACAAAGCATTATTTTGACAATAATCACCTTTCGTTTGCTTGCTTGCTTTATAGAAACTATTTTTAAGCTTTTTAACTTTGGAATTCTTTATCTCTGCACTAGGTTTATAGGTCCTTCACTGAAAATACCATCACCAAACTTGAGGTATTATTTGGCTCAAGAAAATTATTTATTTTGCATTTCCTCCTCTATTTTCATTATTGAACTTTTTTACAACTCTTGTTAGATTGTCCAACTTCTAGCATTGTCATAATGTTCTCATTTCTTTATCTTTTCAAAGTATATTATGAGATAATCTATTGACTCCATGTACCTAATCAAAGATTCAATCTCCAGCTGTATTTACCCTAATATTCAGCCTGTTCAAATTATTTTGTTTATTATTTGTTTGCTTAAAAATTTTTACCCATCAGTTCTTTAATTATCAATGCTCTCATTTCATTTCTGTATAACAGTAACGATTTGTGGATATGATAACCTCTCAATAATCTCGATGGATTTGAATTACACATTTACCTTTTATATCTTTGATATACACTCTTATTCTGTATATTAAATTTTCTCTTTTTATAGTTGATTCTCTCTTTCATGATGCTAATTTCCTCAAATACTTGATGTTCTTTGTTGTGGTACAATGTTTAAAAGTAAAGACCTATGTTATTCAATATTGGTAGTTTGAGCATATTTCTCAAACTCATATTGAAGTCCCTGGTTCAATGTTAGTGATAGTTACATCTGTTACAGGTATCCTTGTCTCCATTCTTGTGGTGTTGTAATGTTTGGAAGCAAGTACATATGTCGCTAAAGGAGTCTCCATGGTATCAGATTAACTGGTTTGGGGAATGAAGCAGCTCTCAACCTTTCGTGGTGACTGTTATTTAACTCTTGACCTCATTCTTCTCTGCATCCACATATTCTCAGAAAGTGATTAGGTCAGGATTTCCTCTTTTATTTGAAAAGCTGCAACAAATATTTTAACATCTAGCTACACGGAGGATTAATTAATTTATATGCATTGCCCTGTAATTTCTTAAACCGATGACTCTATATGTCCATGTTTTCTCTCCCATTCCCTGCTACCACTAATCTTTAAGATATTCTGTTTTTCATCGGAAAAGACTCACTGTTTTACTTCAGTTCCTACTTTTATTTCCATCATGTTGCAGAAATCTCAGTTCCATAGTTTTCTAATTAAGTCTAATTAATCATCAAAGGTTCCAAGAATTTCTCATGGGGTTCTGATCAGCTGATGGCATCCTTCACGACTTTTTCACATTATGAATTTGCTCCCTTATTTCATTTTTATTGTTCTAGACAAGATTTTAGAATAAAGAAAAGATGAAAGGATTTACAGTTAGCAATTCAAATTAGAAACTCTTACTACTTTGTTGTTGCTTCCCTTCTGCTCTCATTAAGAGAACCAATACAGGGATTGACAGAAGCATATGGAAAAGTTAGGTCTTTGGAGTTAGATATAGCCCTAATGTTCTGTAATTTGCTGTGTGATCATGAGCAGGTCATTTCAACTCTACCAAACTCAGTTTCTCTTCATCTAAAATAATGATGTTACCATCTATTTTAGAGGTAAAATTTATGAGATAAGCATAAAAATGTATAAATTAACATGGTCTCTGATAAAACAGATATGAGAGTATTGTTTTCACACACCTTGAAAACATTGGCTTTTATTGATTTTTATCTTTGCAATGATGACATATTTTGTTTATTTAGTAAATAATTGGCTGTTACTGAATTTATTTTTCAAACTGGTAAACATAGCCTTAGCATCACTTTATAAGGTTAGTATTCATTAATATGTAAGGAAAATGCTCACTTTTCACTCATATCTAATTGATTTTAGAATTTGGACACAATTTTTTAAATTGTGTGTATTAAAATCTATAAAACATTTTATTTATTATTTCTGTCCTTTAATGCTCAAAAAGTCCTTAACTACTTTGATATTAAATGAACAAAAACCATACCTTTTTTATATATCTTATGGATAAATGTTTTATATTTCTACATTTAAAAAATTAATTGATAAACCCAGAAAATGCATTATGAGCTGTGAATAAAATTATCACTTTCTTTTACCTAATTATTAATCCATTTTTTAACCATGAGTTGAAAATATAGTCCAGACTTAATAACTTATTTGAAATGTTATCTTTAATATTTACTCCATTATAACATACCATGCAATTGGGAAGGATATTCTTACCTATTGCAGTTATCTATATGACTATTCCTTCATCAATGATCTATTCCTTAAATTTTTATGGTTAAGTAAAATAATATCTGTACATAAAATGTTCTTTTTCAGCATTTTGGTTTTTGTAGTTTTTACCTCTATGTTCTGCCTTACTTAACTCTCTCATTTCATGAGTTGAAACTCTCAAGTTTTCTAAGCAATTATATTATCTGTGTATTGATAGTATTGTATTTTTTCCTACAGTACACAAAAATCTCTTTTTTAATGAGATAGATTTAATGTTTTTTTCATCCTGGTTCATTGGGGAAATTTCTATTGATTCCTTATCAAGTACTAAATTGCATGCTTTTGAACTATTCTTTATTTTGTTTAAGATTTTCTATTTCTGGTTTGATGCAATTTATATCATTTGTTTTTTGTGTTTGTTTTTTGTTTTTTTAATCAAGAAATTTGTCTAGCCTCTATAAAGATTAGCATTATTTCTTTTATAAAGAGTAGATACATTGATTATATTATTATCTTTCTTAATAAAAATTATTTTTTAAAAGTTTAATAAATATTTGGTCATGGTGCACTATAATGTTAATGTATTGCTAATTTTATTTATTTATTTATTTTTACATTAGATATGTTTATAAGATGAAAAATTAGAATAGTTTTTTATTTGCAAATATGTACCATTTTACCTAGCTTTAATTTCACAATTTTTACTAATTTGAGAAAAATGTTCACTATTATGACTTGGAATAATATGATGTCATAGAAATTATGGGTTTCTTGAAAGCTTTAGAGCTTAACTGCTAAAATTATTAAATTTTATAACTACTATTTTAATAATTATTTATTAGGTATTATCTTAGAAAATATTTCAAAAAATTTTTGTAGGCTAGATGGAGATGTTTATTTTTGCTTGAAGCATATCTTAACTTTTTGAAATTAGATTCCTGATTTTTTTTATTTTATGTATCCTACATATGCATGTCTATATCTATATCTATCTATATAATTATTTTCCCTGAGATGATAATTTTATGTAATAATGAACAATAAAACATGCATTTATATTTCTTTATAAGTCTCAATAAGGAATATGTCCTATTAATTATAAAAGTACCCATCAGCATTTACTGTTCCTGTCTGTTAAGGATATAACTCTTAATATCTATAGTTTTTGTTCATTGCCTTTATCTTAATAGATCTACCTATTATTAAATTACATCTATGTCTCATTTCTGTTTTTCAAAGAATATAACTAAAATGACTTAGTATTCATAAAGTAAGTTTTTTCTTAGTAATCATCATGTGGATAACTTTTGAGTTAATGATATTACTTCCCTAATCTGAATATTTAAATTTTGAATATTATAAAATATTTAGCATAGTTTTTTTAACACAAAAGAATTAAAATTAATAAAACTGTTGAACTTTTACCTAGTAACCAATGATCAATCTTAATATGCGTTACATGACTCACTATGTTGCTACCTCACTATGTTGCTACTAATGGGCATCATGTCTTTTTTCACTGGATTTTATTCTACAGCTTTATATTCTTATGTAATGTTTATAATTATTGCATTACAGGTAAAATAATTTTGAGTAGTTTTAAATTAGCCTTTTTAATAATTACGTTATTCTATTAAATTAATGGACGTATTGATTTTAAAAGACGAGAGACTATTTAGATATGTTTTTAATTATTAACATATAGGCTTTTGGAAAATTTAGTCTCTCAATTATAGCTTAAGTTCTGTGCTTTTGGAGGTTTTAATTATTTTTCTTCACTTATTAGTTTCCCAAAGTCAATTTTTGCCTTTTTGTAACAAATGTTCTGCTCCACTTAAAAAATAAATGACCTACTCTAAGAAAAAAAATGTACTAGTTTTATAACAAAAGTTAATATAGTAGATAACTTTTCCTGGTTTAGTATCTAATCTAAGAAAAGTAAATGGACTCCATAAACCCCAACTGACAGACACCTCAGACATTCTTAAGTGCAGGCTTTAAACACAGATATTTCATCATGTAATTTATTTTGTTTTCCATAAAAATTTGTACTTAAACTGGTATCTCTTTTAATGATTGTCTTATGCAGCACTATGCAAAACTATGGAGATTTTTTAAAATACTGAATTTAGACTGAAATAATTATTAGCACCATGCACAAGTGGGTCAAGTTTGGAAGAGAAAAATTGCACTGCCAGCTTTGAATAAAACCCAAGAGGCAAGGCACAGAGCACATGTTGTGGATCAACCTTGTTTGATTATTTTCAATGAAGTTTCTCAGCTATTCTGACCTAAATCTCCATTTAGGTTGCTTATTTTCTTTGGTTCATTGTTCTAAATATGCTGTGTTTTTAATATTGTCTTTGACAACATTAAAATCTGTGTCAGGTTCTGTCTTACCATTGGTAGCTCCCTTGAATTCTTTCTTTATAGAGGGCAAATATATTAGCTAGTCTTCTTTATATCTTGAATAATTCATATACTGTTAAATCATATACTGTTATGTTCTTATATATATTTTAAACATTAAAATTATTATAAAAACTTCCAATAAAAAATATTCCAAGGTATATATTATTGTGAATTCTATAAAACTTCTAAGAAATAGTAACAATTTCACAAAAACTCTTACAAAATATAAAGGAGAAGGTATCTTTTAACCTGTTTGTTGTAAAACCAATACAACCATGACACTAAAGTTTGGCAAAGATATTACAAAATAAGGAAATTGGAGACCAACATCCTTCATGTACATGTATACAAAAATTGTAAATAATATATTAACAAATAGAACCCAGAAACACGTAAAAATATAAAACGTAATAACTACGTGTATTTACCCTAGGAATGCAAGGTTGGTTAGCATTAAAAAATCAACATGACAGATGCATAAAAATGATGTAATAAAGTTCAAAAAATGGCATGATTGTTTTTTTCAAATATAGAAGGGAATTTCCTCTTTAGAAAACATAGAGGTAACATCTTATTTAATGGTGAAATGTTGAAATTTTATTTCTTAGAGGAACAAGGCAAGGCTATCCACTCTCATTTCTAATTGGCAATCATATTAGAAGTACTAGCTAGTGTAATAAGTAACAAGTAAATGAAACAAAAGATATAAATATTAACAAGGAGGAAGTAAAATCATCTTCATTCTCATATAACAATATTGTTTATATAGAAAATCTTAATAAACCTTTAAAAAAATCTACTAGAACCAACAAGTGAAAATAACAATGTGGTAAGATGCCTCCCTGAATCTCTCTGTTTATAAGTGGATTCAATTAACCATCAAGCCATTGACACTCCCAATCTCACCATGATCAATTTATAAATTATTTGTCTCCTTTTATAAAAATACAGAACTTCACAAGGGCTGAGATCTTTTATCTGTTTTCTTCACTAAAAAATCACCAGTGCCAAGAACATACCTGAATGTGGTAAACATACTCAATGAATACTTGTTGAATTTAAATAGTTTGTATTTATGATTTTTAAAAAATGATAATAGGAAAGAATAATTTTATCTTAAAAGGAATTTAACTGGTAAATGAATTATACCAACTCTAATTATCTTGCTCTTTCTTCACTAGGAATCAATTTTACCAGGCTTAAAAATAATAGATGTTACATTGAATCAGGCCTGCATAGTTTCTTGATTATACTTTCTTGATCTCTTTCTTGACTTTAAATATGAAGTACTTGGATTATTTCACAAGAGTGCTGGACAACTGTCACAGAGAAAACCTCAAAACAAAATATAGTCATGGTTTTTTCATTGAATAAACCATTTTATATTTTATTACCTATACAATTCCAATTAGTTTTACCCATACATTCTGATTGATTTGTTAAATGGCTCATAATTTGAAGGGCAAATAATAGACTTATGATTTAGTGGTAGATTTATGAAGCTGATTTAAACAATGTTACTTGGCCAATGCAATACTTATGCTTTATAATTGCTTCATCATATTTTATCAGACATATGAAGTAATATTCTGTAGTGAATTCTCCAAAGTGGTTTGCTATACTCTTAAATTTAAATTGCTTTCACTCAAACATAGCTTCCCAGTCACCAAGTACATGCTATACTTTCATTTTTAAAACCAACACAAAGCAATTTTCACAGAAATTTATCAATATACCATTGAGGTTTGAGGGGAAAAAATACCTTAATCAAGTATTTTCTAATATAAGGTATAAGAAAAAAGATCTTTAACAACTCTGCATAGATGCATACATACATACAAAATACACCCACATGTCTGTAAATTTTATAGCTCCCTTTTCATAGTGGTATGCTGGCTTATAATTTAATCTTTTAGGTTTTATTGTCTGAGAGTAAAAATCTGATTTTATTAAAATTTACTGGTGATTCATAATATTTCTATGGCAGTCTTTCCTCTACCTTGTAAGGACTATGTATATTCCTTTCAATTATATTGTATAATTTGTTCAAAGAACATTGTTTTAAGTCTATTTCTTTTTGAAAATAAATTCATTCTGGGCAAATAGTTAGTGAGACCTAGTGAAAACACAGTTCACCAATCATGTAGAGATCATTTCTCTCTAGGAGAGTTTATTCTCTTCTCTCCTTGCTCCTCACTCCACCAAGACTGTGGAGTTCCTAAAATTATAATATAGAACTACATCATATAGTTCCATGATTTATGATCTGACCGTCTGATTCTGATTAAGGCAGGGATTATGCACATTCATTTTTTGAGCCCTCATTTTTATTTCTTGAATTTACCCTGAAGATATATTTCCAATGATATGGAAACATATATCTGCACAAGATTATTCATTACAAAATATTGTTTATAATTTCAAAATATTGAAAATAGAATGAATGGCCATAAATAGAAGATTGTTTGAATAAACTATAGTAAACATAACAAAGTACAATGCAATGCAGCTGCATAAAAGGATATTTGTCTGTGAATTGATAATGAAGAGTTTTCAAAATTTTTTTTTCTATAAAGATTTATATTTATTTAGTAAAGTCAGGAAAGGGTACCCTTTCCTGGGGTGACTTTGAGATGAACAATATGGTCGGCTTTGGGCATTTCTCTTTTTATTTAAGAAAAATTTAAGATATATATTCTTAAGGAGAAAAATGCAAAGGAGAAAAGAATATTTATAGCTTTACATTTTCTGTAAGAAATAAATAAGAATATATGTATGTATCATATAGAAAATACATGTACATATGCATTAAATAGTATATGTGTAATTATATAAAATTCATATATGTATATTACTATATGGTATAAATATGTAAATATATACATACATATTTAGTCATTTGTATACAAAAAATGAACAAAGAGGGTAAACAGAAATAAATAGGAAGAAAAACTAGAAATGAATGAGATTGGTTTTGTTCAGGAGGTGGGTAGATAGGTTGAAAATGATGGAGAGACTAAAATGGGAGAGAATGAATATAAGAAAGTGACATTTAATAATTATGAACAGCTTAGAAGAGGAATTTCATTAAGAAAAAGATTTAAAGCTAGAAGCTGAAAGGAATTTTTTGGATTATCTGTGGATTTGATATGCTTGATAATCAGGAACTCTGAGTCCTCATGGGACACAAATGAACAAGCAAAACTCTAAGTCTGAAGTCAGCTTCTGTAAATCTGACCTTACGTATTTATTTTACATTTTCTGAGAGATTTAATTTATTATCTGTTCTTATATCTACTGTTATAAATTAGTTATATAGTAGCTTAATTTTTAAAATTTACTTCTAAAACTACAGTATGTTTTCCAAAAAATAATATGTGTTTGATTTTAAAAGATTTTCATGAAAACATTTTTCTCCTCACCCAATCTCCAGAGGCATAGTAACATGCAAAAGCAGTATGAGATATAGTCTAAAAAAAAAAAAAAAAGAATTTCTTCTAAGTGTCTATTCTATTCTATGTAAAAGAGCTAAAATTCTTGAGAAGGGAATAATGTTATTCAAAAAGATTTTCTAAATAAAGATTGTTAGGCAATGGTAAAAATTATAGGAATCATTTTGAACCAGTTTTACTCCTCTTGGAATTTAAAAATCAAGCCGTTAAAATTAACAGTTGCGGTGTTAACAGTGAATGCCTGTTAAAATGAAGCAGTTAATCACCAGGAACAGCATATTAAAACTGTTAATTTGTAGGTTTGAAACTTCCTTTTAATTAGAGCTATAGAAAAAGTTTCTTGTTCAAAGCAAATCTGAGATCTCATGGCTCTCTGTCATGCTCGTGATTTTTCACAAAGAAAAGTCCTTTTAGAGGGGAGAGTCTAGGTAATGAAGGGAAATTTGAGTGCCCGATTTTGGAGGATTAACCTGTTTGTTTTCTCTTGGCCTTTAAAAGTAATCTATAACTGAATGGCAATGCTTTTGATTTCTGGGAAGTGACAAAAGCCAGTAGACTGGGCAAGCATTCTGTAGAGTAGTGGTTGCATCTAGATGACATAAATATTAAAAGAGAAAGCAAGAAGACATTCCTAGAAATATGATGTAAAAAGCTATCAACTTAGAGGCAGCTTTTACAAAGGAATAAGGAAGTTGTTGATAATGTATTGAAGGTCAATAGATTTTGGTTCCTCAAGTCAGCTATTCTAACTAGTGCCTCACTGATTTTAGTATTACTTGGGAGAGGATTGTAAAATGCAGGCTCCTTGGCCATTGCAAACAGAGATTCTGATTCAGTCAGTTTCAGGTTAACCAGGAATCTCTATTTTAGTGTGCATCATAGCACTCATTTATGCAGCCACTTCAGAGACATTGAGATATGGTTCCTTTGACTCATTTCCTAGAGGATGCTTTTAGCTTCTAATTTTGGTAAGCTCTCTGTATGAATGAGAAGAACCAGTAGAAATCAGAGGACACTATAGGATCTATATTCATAAAATTTGATAATCACAACTATTGTGGAATTTATAAGTATCAAAAGATGAAAATTAAAATAAGCAAAAGGAAATAATTTCTAATATAAGTACATTTATATAAAATAATTAAATAAAATATATGAAGTGAAAATGGGCAACTGGAAAAAAACAGCAACCTGGAAAGGTTACATTGTACTACCTCGTGCTATTGAGTTCAAACATGGATTTCTAATTCTATTTACAAATAATAACAAAGTTTTGTGTATGTGTATACTGAGCACTTATCACTCATTCTGGGCCTAACCAAATGAAAAGTACTTCTAGGTTCTCAGTTCTAGCAAAATATATGGAAGATAACAGACATTCTATAAGTGTTTCTTGAATGTGATCAATTTCTATTAATATTCCAGAATTTTAATTTCTTCCACATATTGCAGCCCAGCTAAAATACCCAACTACAGGCCTCTGTTGTGGCAGCAACAACAGTAGGAAGGTAGATAAAGATGTTAGCCCTGAGTCAACCAGACTTAATTGATAACATTTACCAGCTATGTGCAATTGCTTATGCAATTACTTTACTTCTCTAAGTTTCAGTATCCTTAGTTATAAAATAACTACCTTATAGGGTGTTTTATAGATTAAATTATCACTTTTTATATTATATAAATGTATAATAAATATAAATTATTCACTGGAACAAACCATTTGCACTATTGAAATTTCTATTTAATGACTAAAACATAATGTTTTAATTATATATATGCTAGAATATTAATTATGTTGATGATTTAAGGTCAGAAAACTTGATATCAATGCTATGCAAGTATATTGTAATATAAAGTATAGGTAATTAAGGAGAAAGCGTGTATTTTTGTTAATGTTAGGAAAGGATCATTCAGTAAATGCTACAAGAAACTCTTAGTAAAACTGCATTAAATATTTATTAATGTACAAAACTTTCACATACATATATGCATGCATACACACACACATCAGAACATAATGTCCAATAATACTGTTTTATAAAATATTAATAACTATAACTGTTAACAACTTTTTTAGGATGTAATTAATATACAATGAGCTGTACATATTTAAAGTATACAATTTGATAAATTTCAGCACATATATATATGTGTGAAATACAGTAAGAGAACATGTGCATTATCTCCCAAAATTTTCTTATGCTGTTTTGAAGTTCCTCCCTCCCCTATTCATTTCGATGTCTATAGAATCTATAGTGATGTCTCTTCCTCCATTACGAATTTTTAAAATTTGTAATTTTTATTTCTTCTAGATTTGTCTGTCTAGAGACCTATCAATTTTATTGATCTTTCCTGAGAATCAGTTTTTGATGTCACTGGTTTTCTTACTGTTGAATTGTTTTCTATTTTCTTGATTTTTCTGTGCTAAAATATTTTATTCATTTTTTAAGGTAAAATTTAGATTAGTGGTTTTCACATCATTCATTTAGATGCTATAAATTTCTCTCTAAACATTTCTTTAGCTATATTTTACAAATTTTAAAATTTTTTAGGGAGATCAGATGTAGTCTATCTTAGAACTAACTCATCTCCACGTCTTTATATGGTCTCTATTTAATTTCTTGTATAGTCAGTGAGGTTTCTCCACTCTAGCATGAGAGGAACATAAACGATTGCCAGCTCAGTGTTTACTCTTGGAATAGTTTCCATGCAGCAACATAGTAATTGTTCTTTCCTCATAAATTATTCTTATTCAACTGAGTTGGGTAAAGATTCAATGGGACCCCTATGAAAATTTTTGGATCTCTTTATCTGGCTACCCTACACTTGGTGAATAAATAAAAACAAATAATAACAACAACGTCTTGCTTTAGACATTTGGTTGCTTATTATCATGGCATTAAAGCTAAATGAGAAAAGTAATAGTTTGAATAAATTTGCCTCAAGGGAAAATAACACAATACTTATTTCTAGATCAAAAATATATTTTCCACTTTACCATAGCATATAGATTTAACTTAATAAAAGAATAACAATAAGAAAAGGAATCATTGTTATTCTAATATAGTTTAAATTGCCCCATTATGTTAAATATTTATAAACAGTGATGATCATTATAGCACTACAGGGTGAAATATGGTGTCAAATTATTATAAAAATCTCTAATATAAATCAAGCTTCTTGTCCTTATCTTAAGGATTTTAGATACACATTATTTTTAACAAGTATTCATACTTCACAAATACATATTATACTCTAAAAATGATACTTTTTCAAACTAGGAATAATATACTTCCAATATCTAAGGTTGAGAATAAAAACTAGATATTTTTGTCATTAATGTTTTAAAAAATTTTTTAGATATGGAATAATTTGCATATGCATGTAAACTATAAAGTTAAAATATACTTATTGCTCTGAATACCTCTCAATTGCCTGAATAAAAAGTCTTTTAAAACTTAACAAATTCTTCTATTCTGCTGTTAAATAATAAAGTGTTTTGCTTTATGACATATATTTGGTTGTTACCATTCATACATCTTAGAGAATATTAATGCAGGAAAATATGCATAACTCAAATTATATTGTTTATAACTTGATATTTAATTTAATAAAATAGTCTAGGTTATATTGATTTTGATCACAAGTATTGTAATCATGAGAATGCACAAGTTTTCACTGGATTTACATATAAAGATTGTTGGGCAAATCTTATATACTCTTTAGCCACTGTAAGTATAAAGTATAGGTCATAGTGAAAGTTCCATTGAAAATGTCTTCACGTGAGAACAAGTATGTTCATTAATAAGTGAGTAAACCATTAGTTTTTCAGTTCAGAAGTGTCTGGTACTGCTGATATTAAATCTGCAGTGTTTCATTCTCATATACATTTGAACTCACACTCACTTCCCAAAGTTCTTTTCTTTCTTTGTTCTTCATTGGATTCTTTCATCTACTTAAATGCCAAATAAAACAAGAGCTGAGTGTGACCTTAAATATACGTATAAATTCCTGCCCAGAGTATCACTCTGTGATACTTATCTATGGTCTCAATGACTTAGGACTGGAATTTTTCAGTCCTTGTATAGCAAAAAAAAAAAATTAAATATTATAAAACAGAAAGTTTTAATTGAACTTAAAATTCATGACTAGCTTTAAAACATTTTTTCCTTTCTTTTATATCCAAGCCCTCTAGTCCACCAAGGCTAAGCAATTTATAACCATGTAAGAGAGACTAATCTTGTTGCACACTTAGTATTTGTATAATATTTGTAAACTATGTCAACTAAATTGTAATATCAGTTCCACTAATATTATCAATAAGAATTAAAATGAACTCTTATATACCTAGGACAAAATAGGAGCTTAATAGATAAGTATATTATTAAAATAACCTTAAGTAAACAGAATGACTTTTAAGTTAATAAAGTCTATGCAGAATGAATATTATAGACAGTTTTCTAGGAGAAGTTAAGATCTGTAATCCTAAGAGGTTTTGGCATTGAGTGGAGAGTATCGTGGATAACTTTTTGTGACAAAATAGTTTTCAGACATTCCATTTCTTTCTGAGCTTTAATTTTTAAAGCTCCAGTGTTATTCTTTAACACTATCTTTCCGTTAAGAATGGGTTATTTTTTTTAGAATACTTGTCCTGTGGATTTGTGGAATTATATTTATCCCTACAGCTTTTGGTCTTCATAGATTTTGTTTGTTTGTTTGTGTTTTTTTGGATGAATTGATAAGATTCTCCATGGTGCAGAACCCTCTTTCCTGAGAAAGTCCTTTAATGATATCCCCATCTTTCTTAGATATGATAGTCCTTATGCCAGGGTAGAATCCTGATTCCTTCTTAACGCTAATACTTCAAGTGGATGGGACAATACAAAGCCACAATACATTTAATGTGCAATAGTATTATTGATTTTAGACAGGATTGTTTAGTCTTCAGTGCATTGTTCTGTGCCATTTCTCACATCTGTTCTATTCCTAGACTCTTTGCTTACTGAGGGACAATTTCTGTTTGTGTGTTATTCCCCAAATGAATGTCTCTGTCACAACTCCAAGATATTTTATCTTTTATCACAATTTTTAAAATCAACATTTCTTCTTGGAAGTTAATTATCACTTTTATATTTTTGTTATCAATTGCTTAGAGAATGTTTCTTTCAATATACCTTATTCCCACAGAATAAAATAGTGAGCCATGTAATAAATATTTTTTTAGTTTTAAGCATATTTAAGGGGGAAAACCACCTAATGAATTTCATAGTTTGAAAGAATTTTTATTCATTATAATTTGCCACATGATGAGACTAATGAAAAATTTATAATGTTAGAACTAAAAGAGAAAATATTATTTTAAGAGCTCACCCCAAGAATTTTTCGGAGAGAAAATTTGTCTATATTTGGACATATTTTAATGTGCTTATTTGGTATGAAGTTGAGACTGTCTGATTATATCCTGAACGATTGAGGTGAGACCCAAAAAAGTAGTTATAAAAACATATATTTCTGTTAAAAAATAAATATAATGAATATGATTTTGGGTAAATGGCTGTGGGTTAGCAAGCTTGGGTTGGTAGAAGAGGACCAAAAGTATGCTGGTAGACCAGAATTCTACGTGAAGGAATGAGTTTTATAAAGCTTCTGAAGAAAGGATTTGCAAAGAAATTTTTAAGAATGTGAGTTAATAATATTAGTAATATTAATATGCTATGTGTGTAGCAATGTGATGTCTTTTTTTAGGTCAAAACATCAGTAGTTACCTCACTCCAAGTTATTGAAGGGAAAAAATTTGGGATCTAACAGGAGGAGGAAATGTAGAAAAACTAGAATAGGCACAGGTTGAAAGGAATCATGGAGACTGAGTAAAGGGATCTGGAGCAGAGAGGTGCGCTGTAATAGAAATACCCTGCCAATTTAAAAGTAAATAAATAAATCTTTGGATATTAAAAAAAAAAACACTAAATTTTTTACTTAAGAAGTTTTGGTCAAATTTAATCAAAATTTCCAAAGACAGAAAGTCTTGGTTAAAATATAATAAGAATTATGAATACTTTAGTCTGCTAGTTTTAATATATAATTTGTCCTCACTCATTAATTTATTTTAAGCCATATGGTTAAAAGTAACTGTGCAAATATGTTTTTAGAGCATGCTGAGGACACTTTAATAATATGGACCTTAAAGGAGAAGTTCATATTCTAGGAGTTAAATATACATAAATCATGGCATTTACAGATTTAGTTGTCTTTGTACTAAGAAGTAAATGTACGTGAATTTGCTGATAATAATAGCAAAATCTAAACTCTGCACCCATCAAGACTGTCCTTCATTTTATAGACATAATTATTAAGAAGAGTTGTCATTGTTTTTTAACCACCTTTCAAACTCCGTGTCTCTCCTCAGCTTCCTTTAATATTCAAATTTGCAGCTTTAAACTCAACACCTCTAAAGTCAAAATCATGTCTACCTTTGGTTCCTCAAGCTTGCACCCATTTTCAGTTTTCTAATTATGCTAATAACATCACCATCTACTCATTTACTAAACTATAATCCATGGGCTTACCCTCTCTATTCCTCCTTCCATCTCTTTGTTATCTCCATGTCAGATGGTTTTCAAGTCTTAAAGTATCGTTTTCTACTCTCCTTTGTCACTACGTTCACATTACCTAACTTTATCTCACTTTCAGTTTTTTTCTAATTTATCCTCTTCATAATAATGCTAGAACACAAATCTGCTTATATTACTCTCATCAAATGTAACTTTCAAAAGCTTGACTTTTACTACAGTATTAAGAAAAACTCTTTAAGATTGTATGTTTGATGTTTACCAGTCTATTGTTTTAACTTCATCATGTAATGTCTAAACATCCTTTATACGCTAAACATATCTATAAGAAAAATTTTCTCATTCCAAGCACAACATATTTATCTTACTTCCATATTATATCCTGACATTTTTTTTCTTTCCTGTGTGAATTACTATTTAGCCTTAACAATTGAGTTAAAAATGTCACTAACCCTCTAAGACAATTTATACATTTCACTAGCAAATAAAAATTAGCTGCTGCTGATAAATATGTTAACATAGAATCTATTGGAATCTACAAATCTCCCAAATGACAGGTTGACTTTCTTTTCATTATGTTTCCCAACAATTTATAGTGTATTGAAGAGTGATATGACAGGGCAGTAAAATTCCTTGGTGTGTCACAGGATAGCACCTTACCACAATAAGGGGCCTGAACACTTTTGTCAGATAGTTGGTGTCCTTTAATATCTACAAACAAAAGTTGTTTATACAGCAATTTGAGAGGAAAGTTAATGACTTTACTCTGGAAATGAATATTTAAGAGAAGGAATTATAAACAGCTTTGCACGGTTAGTAGAGTACTAAAGGCTAAGGATATGCTTGAAGAAGATTGAGGTCATGTAGCTGATTGCACTGGGAAATATTTGCATTTGGCTAAAGACTTACCTTCAAAAGACTTAGAAAAACACTAGAAAACATTCTACATGAAGAAGATCCAAGCAATAAAAGGAAATCTTAATGTGCCTCACAAGCACTGAAAGGCTAAAGAGGAATTAACTCTCTGTCAAGAAAGTATAGCCAGCTGGCTAAAATATTGCTACACAGACACCAGATATACAATTGGACATCCATGAAAACAGAGACCTAAGCCAGCTAAAGAAATAAGAGCATGAGTTTTAACCAGAAATAAATGAGATATTCTGCCAAGAGGTTTTTTTAAAAAAAAAAAAAAAAAGAAGAAGAGAATTTCTTCTAGCTGGCTGATTATAGAAAGAATAATTTTATGGGAAACCAAGTTTTGAACAGTTGGAGTGGGTTGGGCAGATCATAGCCCAGCAAAAGATTAGAGCGAGAAGAAACTTTATACCTAAATTAGTCCAGCCCCATCATTTTGCAGATGAGAAAAATGAGACCCAGAGAAGGGAAAATCTTGCTCTCACACTCCAGTTTTGACTATGGTGATGTTGGTACCCAAGCCACTTAACACCTAAATAATGCAATGTACTTCTCAAACTATTCCTTTTATTATCAGAGGAATGGAACTCTTTTGATATGAATATTATTATTATTATTATTATTATTATTTATTATCGTCCCTCAAGGTATAGCTATCTTGATGAGGTATACAATGTTGAAAAGGCCAGCCACAAAATTGTATGTGGGATAAAATTATCTTCTTTCATGGCCTTTACTAATGGATCTAACTTCTGAGGATATTCTTTAGAGGTGAAGATTATGGTTAGTATTTTTCCTATAAGCAGGGAGATGAGAAACTGGGAAGTCAGTGTTGTAACAAATTTTCATTTTTCTTTCTTACATCTTATGTCAATAAAGAAAAATTTTATGTCTCAAAACCTGTTATACCTGCAAGTCAGATGATCCATGTATTATTATTTCTTCTTTGCTCCATTAAGTCTTAAGAAAAGTGTTTTCTTTAATTTTTAAGGTTTTTTCTCAGTCCTGTTAATAATAAGTAAAAAAAAGAGTTTTGTTACATAATTGGACATGGTCTTAAAAGGGAAGCAGCATTGCTACTAACTGATACAGTATCAGAGAACAAAAATGAGATAATTAAAAAACAGATCTTTATAATCTGAAAAGTTTAATGCATTATTCCATTGTTAATTAGATACATTAGTAGTTTAAGTCTCTGTCCTTCATGTTAACAGATTTACCATTTTTATAAATGACTCTAAGGAATGTATGGAAGACATGTTTATTAATATAAAACTGACACCAGTCATGGAGGAATAAAACAATGGTTATAGAGTTAATACTTAAGAGGGTCTTGTCAGGATGAAACAAAGGGCCACATGTTTAATAAGATGAAATTGAAAAGAAATGAATATAAAATAGTGCATTTAGATTTTTGAAAAGTCAGATAAGTAAACTTTCAAAAAACTATGTCATTTCTGAAAGCTTTCAAAGTTTAGAAGCATATTTTATTTTTTAAACCAATCTTTTAAGTTTTGGTTCTCATAATAATTGCCTTAAAAATGTGTTTGTGAGTAATAATTTTTTACTTATCTTTTAAGTGTTGGTTCCCATTTTTAAGTTGCCTTAAAAATGTGTATGTGGGTAATAATTTTTTGAAATTATAGTCAGTTTTGTATACAAATATGTTGAGTTTAAGGATTTCTTCATTGGTTTATCAGTGTCTAGTGAAATTATAATATTTGCAATTCTTACTTTATTAATTTCTTGACTATGTTGTTATATACATAAAGTTTCATAATTTTATGTATTCTGGGTACATTTTCTTTTGATTATTACTGCATATACCTATTTATCTATGTTAATATTTTTATCTTCATTTAAATTTTGTCTATTACATTGATTTAATACCATTCTTCTAAACAGTTTTTGTTCGATATATCTTTTGCCCATTTTGTAAATTTGAACATTGTAATGTGATTTTATTTGTGATGTATCTTTTTAAAGCAATCAATAGCTAGGTAACTTTATCTATCAAAGACTTTATGCTTTAATAAATTATATCATCCATTTACATTTCTTGTAATGAATCGTTTTTTTCCAGCTTTTTATTCTGCATTTTGTTTACCCTTCTCTTTTTTCTCTTCTGCTACTATTAAATTAATGTTATTTTCTACAACCTCTATCTTCCTTTTATCCATTTACTGGTTTGGATGTTAGACTTATGATATAGTATAATATAACATAATTAATTTAATATAATTCATAATATAATAATATAATAAAATATAAACTAAGTTGGATATAAAAACATAAGATAAATAGCTTTATATTTTAATGGATGCATATATTTAGGAAAGTCTCTTTATTTCTCAGGGCCTCAATTTCTTCATTTGTAAAAGAGAATAATATTAGTAGCTATCTCATCAGATATACAGATTGGATTTACAACACAGAGTAAATCTAATATGACAATTAATTATCATTATTATTTGAAACAACTCTATTATTTTCTTTTGGAAAATATTGTTACTAATGATACCCATTTGTTCACATGTATCTGTTTTTATTTTATCCTTTCCATTAGATTTTAGTCTTCATTTTCTCTAATTTTACTACAGTGTTTCTTGGTACTGATTTACTTTTTAAAAAATACAACTTGGTGGTTGAACTTTTAAACTGGAAATTAATGTCTCCCTGTAAGTCTCAGAAACTCTCAGCAATTATTTCTTCCAATATATACTATCATTATTTCTGCCATTTATTATTTACAAATATCCCATTAGACAAATTCTGCTCTTTCTCTAATCTATCTTTTACATCTCTTAAATGTATTTGTGTGTTTTAAAAAATATTTTCATGCTTTAAAAAATATATTTATGGTTTGTTTTTAGAAATATTTAGTAAACCTTTCAGTTCACTCATTTCTGTGTTACTGTGCTCACTTTTTTATTCTTTTAAATTCTTTTGTAAATAAGTAATTTTATTTTCAAATATTTTAAATTAATATGCATCTTATTAACCTTTTTCAGTTTAATTTTTGTCTATATTTGTTTAAAAGTTTTGTATTTTTTATAGAAGTCATGTCTTCATTTTATGTCCTGGCCATAATAAAAATAACTTATTTTATACTTTAAAAAAGATGTTTGCATAAAATTAATTTTCACTGTGCTATAGCCAATTCACGTTCCTGTCATTTTTGGCATTATAGTTCTTTATGTATTTTAGCTTTTTTTTACAACCTTATTCTAAGTGGAGGTTATTTGCTTTTAATTTTATTTATAGTTTTTTCTCTCTTTCTCTCTGTGCTTATTCCACATGGCCAGATAATTTTTCAATTGCTTCTACTGTCCCTCCAGACCCATTTTTTATAATCAGATCTAATCATTCCAGATCAGGTTTTCTATTGCCTTGTGGATATTACTGGGAAGGGTGCAGATCCAAGCACAGAGCCATCAAAGCATTTTCAAATTCCTATGAAAAGGGGCTTTCTATATTTTCTTCTGCCTCTCTAGCTCATGGAAAGAGAGAGAGAGAGAGAGAGAGAAAGAGAGAGAGAGAGAGAGAGAGAGACAGAGACAGAGACAGAGAGAGAGTGTGTGTAGTTCATTTCCCATGCAGAGAAAGATAAATTTGTTTTTCCTCACCTGCTATTATAGTTGAGGTTTTCAGGATAAGTTCAAATGCAGTCTGCAGTTTCAAAACATTAGTCTGTCTTTAGCCCTTTGTTTTACATAAAATGCTTTCAGTCATGTTTAGCCCATATTAGCCAAATTCTAGATATTCCTCTCTGCTTCTAGTTGTAAGTCATTTCTTACTTGACAGTTGCTTAATATTTCATTTGTTTCTTTGTCAGTTTGTTTCTTGGTCATAGGCATGAGTTTTTTCTCATTGTGTGTGGGTCATTTTGGTTCATTTATTTTAAAAATGTTATCTAGCATTGCTGTTTAGAGCAAAATAAGCTTTAAGGCATACACTTTACTCACTGGGTCACCTCCAAAAGTCAAGATACAAGGGAATCATATAATTAACCTCAATGGTTAGAGTTAAAAATATCTTGGTAAGCACAGGGGAAAAAAATCTAGTGGTAAAGTATGACTTTTGTTATTTCATGAAAAGATCACCATCTTCTTTCTATCCCCTATCTATCTATCTATCTATCTATCTATCTATCTATCTATCTATCTATCAACTATCTATCTATCATCTATCTATCTATTAATCATCTATCTATATCTTAGTGTTACCTCTTCCCTAAAGAATGTAGAAATAATAATTACTTATTTTACCATAGTAGTCCTCAACAGTAATATTTGTCGAGAACTTATTATGTAGCAGGAAGTATTCTAAGTGTTTAAAATGAATTAGTACTTTTAAACCTCACACTATATTAGGTATATGATAGAGCTGATATTTAGCCTATGTGAACTGGGGCCTATATTCTTAACTAATAGTCTACGCTGCCTTTTACTGATTCTGGTGAACTAGAAGACACATTGTAAGGTCATCCATAATGATCACAAACTTACATAATCTCCTTAAGTAAGAGCAAGACCTGTGGCTTGCTCCTAACCAATAGAATATGGCAAAGATGATGGAATGCCACTCCCATGATTACATGCATTATATAAGACACTCCACTGTTTGTTGTAATTTCTTACGTGGCAATATGAGAGTCTGTGTAAGCCATGATGATATATTCTATTTCTAGATCTGCATTTGATCTCTCTTGTTCCTGTGACCATATAGGCTATTTTATTGCTTTTGTTATTTTTTTATTGTCATTGTTACACTAGTATTATCATAAGATATCGATAACAATGAGGCATTAACCAACATTTTAACAGAGCTTAAAAATGCCAAGTCTCTATTTTTTTCTACAGGGCAATATGTTATTCAATGCACGAATTCTTCTTAGGAAAGAAGTTAAAAAGAAAGCACAATAGAAATAAACATACTTTATGATAGTAAAACTTTTCAAGTTTATTCTAAAGCCACCTTAGGATAAAAAAGGCATTTCTTAGTGAGAGTGAATGCGGAGGTGAGAGCATGTCACCTTTTTAGTTAATGATATTGCAGCAGTGAACATATTCAAATGCCTTGGCTCTGAAGATAGTGTCACTTAATGAGCATAATCATAACACACAGCATATTGCCTCAATTCAGAAATGTACATGCAGCACACAACTCTGATCACTTAACAGCTTTAAAGACCCCCTCATAAACTACAACTGGTCACCTCCTCTCTGATCCTCCCAAACACATTAAAGTAGTGCTGGGGTTAGCTGTGCATGCATGCATATATTATCACCATTTTCCTCAAAGCATTAAATTTGTATAAATTCCTTGTGTTACACCAATTTCCATTAACCTTGTATCTCATTCTTAGCTCAAAGGTGACAGTTTAAAAACAAACCCCCTTACAGAATGTATAGATATGTCCACACAAATAATGTGTAATGTTTAATTAAAATAAATTATCAACAGACATCATCTGTCAACAACCATGTATCAGGAGCTTTATCTGTTAAAAATTAACTGTAAGATTGACTTGACTTTTAAAGGCAGTATGTGAGTTTCTCATTAGCCTTATTATAATTTCAGAATCATAAATATGTAAATGATGAGTTTCACACGGGAGATTTAATTCCGCACTCTTATTTCTGATTAGCTGGAAATACACTCTGGCTCTGTCAGATAATTGGTAACACTGCACACCAATAAGGCATTTCCCTACGCTTCATCAGAAGCAGTTGAAATTAAAGAAGGCAGGGCTGTTATGTTTTTGACAGTTTTGTAACACCAACTTGTTAAAGTTTTAACTCAGCCATTAATATAGTCCATGAATTATTAATGCAATTTTTATGTCAAGGTTCTTGTTTAAAGTTGAGATCTAAGACTAATATAAAAATGCTCTGGGAAAGGGATGTTTTTGTGTTTTTTATCATATTTTTAAAAATTCTAAAAAAAATTTTAAAAACACCAATGTTATTTGAGTACAGGGGAGAAAAGCATATCAACCACTTACTGTGAGCCATCTATTACCTAGCTTATAGTGCCAAAATTTTTGTAAACCTCTAATTGCTTAATACTACACCAACTTTCACTACTTTAAAATGTGATATTTTATACTGAATATATAAAATTTCATTTCTTTGTTAATGGGAATCGTACATGAAGAAAACCCTATATCAATTTTTCTCAAGTTGCCTAATCATAGAAATGAAGGCATTTCAGTTTTTAGAGAAATCTAAGCAGTTTTCATTCATAAGAAATCCACTTCTCCCTGACAAGATTATGCTTATATCCACAAAATAATGAACTCCTATGAGTAAGAAATAACTCTCTATACTCTTTCTTCCATACTAGTACACAGCAAAGGTATGCATTGAATGTGTTTACTGAATTAATAATCTGCTATTTCAAAATTTGCTAGTCATAATCACTAGTAGAAATTTGTTTTTTCCCATGTCTAATAATTGGCTATACTTAAACCTACTAGTCAAATTAGTTAAAGGGACTGCACTATTTGAATGAGTATTTTATTATTTGTTTAAAAAATTAATGTTTCTATATGTATTCGTGAGGATTTGCACTACATATAATTATAAGGTCATTCAAACAACTGAACTTTCTTCAGAGAGTTTTACTATGATTTAAATTCTTTATTATCACCTTTACTTTATAATGTAGAAAATTAAAGTATATATTGATTAAGAAAGAATTTCAGTGGTAAAGTAGAAAGGCCTCCCAAATGCTCTCCTACCAATAGGCAGCATTTGTGTTACTGTGTTTTTGTTTATTTTTCAATCACAGCTGACATACAATATTATATTAGTTTTGGGTGTAGAATATAGTGATTAGACATTTACATATCTTATGAAGAGATCACCCCAATAAGTCTAGTACCCATTTGACCCATATATTATTGTTATAACAGCATTAACTATATTCCCTATGCTATTCTCTTTACATCCTCATTACTAATTTTATGACTGTCAAGTTATACTTCATAATCCCTTCACCTTTTTCACCCAGGCCCCTCACACTGCTCCTGTCTGGTGACCATGAAATTGCTCTCTGTATCAATGAGTTAGTTTCTGTTTTGTTTGTTTTGTTTTTTTAGATTCCACATATAAGTGAAATCATATGGTATTTGCCTTTCTCTGTCTGACCTATTTCACTTAGCATACCATCTAGTTCCATTTGTGTTATCCTACATGGCAAGATTTCATTCTTTTTAAAGGCTGAGCAATATTCCATTGTGTATATGTATCACCTCTTCCTTATCTCATCATCTATCAATGGATACTTAGGTTGCTTCTATATCTTTGCTGTAGTAAATAACATTGCAGTGAACATAAGGGTGCATATATCTTTTTGAATTAGTGTTTTGGGTTTCTTTATATAAATACCCAGAAATGGGATTGCTAGTTCATATCGTAGTTCTATTTTTCATTTTTGGGGAAACCATACTGTTTTTCATGGTGGCTGCATCAATTTGCAATCCCACCAATAGTGCCTGAGGGTTCCCTTTTCTCTACATCCTCACCAACAGTTGTAATTTATTGATAATAGCCATTCTCACAGGTGTGAAGTGATATTATTGTGGTTTAATTTGTATTTTTCTGATGATGAGAGACATCGAGCATCTTTTCATATGTCTACCAGCTATCTGTATGTCCTCTTTGGAAAAATGTCTATTCATGTCATCTGCACATTTTCAATTGGGTTGTTTGTTTTTTTGTGGTTACATTGTATGAGTTCTTTATAAATTTTGGATATTAATTCCTTATCAGATTTATTCTTGGCGAATATCTTCTCACAATTGGTAGATTGTCTTTTTGTTTTGTTAGCAGTTTCCTTTGCTGTGCAAAAACTTTTTAGTTTGTTTTCATGTAGTCCTACTTATTTATTTTTTCTTTTATTTCACTTTAATGAACAGATATATCAGAAAAATTATTATTAAGAGCAGTGTCAGAGAGTTTACTGCCTATGTTTTCTTCTAGAATTTTTTGGTTTCTACTCTTATATTTAAGGCATCACTCCATTTTGGGCTCAGCTTTGTATATGGTGTAAAAATATCATCTAGTTTCATTTTTTTTGCATGTATCTATCTAGTTTTCCCAGTAGCATCATTCAATTAACTGGCTTTACCCCGTTTTATATTCTCATCTTCTTTGTCATAGATTAAATGACCATTTAGATGTGGATTTCTTTCTGGACTCTCTATTCTGTTCCATTGATCTATGGATCTTTTTCAATGCTAGTACCATACTGTTTTGATTATTATAGGCTCGCAATATAGTTTGATATTAGGTTTTTTGATACCTCCATCTCCATCTCTCTTTCTCAAGATTACTTTGATTTTACAGAGTCATTTGTGGTTCCAGATAGATTTTAAAGTTATTTGTTTTAGTTCTATGCAAAATGCTATTGGTATTTTGATAGGGATTTTATTGAATCTATAGATTGCATTGGGTAGTAAGAACATTTTAATAGTGTTAATTTTTTCTATATATAAACATGGTATATTCTTCCATTTGCTTGCACCTTGTTTGGTTTCTTTCTTCATCATCTATGGGTTTCCAAATACAGGTCTTTTATCTCCTTTAAATTTGTTTCTAAATATTTTATTGATTTTTATTGATTGTAAAAGGGATTGTTTTCATAATGTCTCTTTTTGATAATATGTTATTGGCATATAAAAATTCAAGTTTTTCTGAATATTAATTTTTATCCAGCAAGTTTACTGAATTCATTGATTAGTCCTAATATTTTTTGGGGGTGGTGAACTCTTTACGGTTCTCTCTATATAGTACCATGTCATCTGCAAATAATGACAGTTTTACTTCTTTCTTTCCAATTTGGATGCCTTGTATTACTTTTTTCTTGTCTGATTGTATGGCTAGGACTCCCAATACTCTGTTGAGTAAAAATGGTGAAAGTTGACATATTTGCCATCTCCATGATCTGAAAAAACTTTCAAGTTTTCACCAATAAATATGATGTTAGCTGTGGGCTTGCCATGTAAGTTCTTTAGTATGTTGAGATATGTTTCCTCTATTCCCACTGTGCTGAGTTTTTATCATAAAAATTGGATTTGGTCAAATGCGAGATTTGATCAAATGCTTTTTCTGCATCTATTATTATCATGTGATTTTTATCCTTCATTTTGTTTATGTGGAGTATCACTTAATTCATTTACGGATGTCGAATTAACCTTGCATTCCAGGAATAAATACCACTTAATCATGGTATATGATCTTTTTGAGCTCCTGCCCCTGTGCTGGGGCTTAGAGTGAGTGAGTTTATGAGTGAGTAAGTCCATGTGTGGTCCCTTTAAGATTTGTACCTATGTCTTTCACAACCCTTAGTGATCCTCAGATGCAATCCCTGATGGTTTTCATGGCCAGATATTTGGGGATTCTTCTTGACATTAGTGTCCTGGGCTCAGGAGCCTTGTTCCTCAGGGAAGACTTCTGCAGCTGTGATATTCCTCTTGATTCTTAATTACCACATTGTGGATGTGCAAACTGCTCATTCCTTGACTCTGCCCCTCCTACCAGTCTTCACATGGCTTCTTTATATCCTTAGTTATAGAACTCTGTTCAGCTAGTTCTCAGGTAGTCCTCAATGATGGTTGTTCTATAATTTAATTGTAATTTTGATGTGGTTGTGGGAGGAAGTGAACACAGCATTTATTTCACCATATTGACTGGAAGTCCTGTATTACTGTTGGTGTTGCATTTATTCAATTTCATTGCTCCTCACATCATTCTTGATTTTCATCACTTTTTTCATAGCTGATCACTATTTTCCAAATAGAGTTAATTTCTAATACTGAATCCAAAACAAAGAGTATTTCAATGTCAATTCAAATACTAATATTTTAAATCAATACATATTTTCCTAGGGTGGGTTAATTTTTTAAATAAAACTCATATAGTTTTTAAAAAGAATATGTTTCGAGTTGAATGAAGAACATCTGTGGTATACGTAAAAGATCACAGTCATTTTTTCTAAAAAAGATTAGTGAACTATTAAATGGAAAACAAGATTTGATATGAAATTTAATTTTAATCGTCAGAACACACAAATGAATAGAGTATATTGTCCTTAATCAATTTTGTACTCATGTGCATCCTGACATTTGTTGATTCCATAGTAAGTTATGAAACAAAACAAAAATAGCAGAAAATGTGCTAAATATTGCAAAATTGAGATGACTAAATGTGTAAAATGTTATATGCAAAACATGCAAATCAATCCTATGAGAACTACACTGAAGAAATTTGACCCAACTGATAAAATTTCACTGAGAAAGAAGCATGGTTCTTAGATACGAAGCAACAGTTCTATGACTATAAAAATATGATACTAAATATTCTTTGTAATTAGAAATGAATGCTTACTGATGATCTGAGAACTGAGCTCAGGTGCACTTTGCACATAACCCAGCCATATAACATAGAGTAAAATGAGAAATGAGTTATCAATTCCCAACTCGATTATCAGCCATCATGAACTGAAAATAAGGCAGCATAACCCCATAGTTAACCACATGGACTGTGGGCCCAAATAGGCCTACGTTCAGATTCTGGCTTCACTGGTACCTGCGTACAACATCTTTGAGCCTTGGTTTTCTTATTCATAAGACAGGGAAGTAAAATTTGTTTTATAAGTTTTAACAATATATGTTTATGCCTAAACAATAAACACTTTTTTAATACTCAAAAATCTCTGTGTATGGGGAGGTAGAAATACATGGTCAAGCTAGCTAAAGTTTATATTGAAGAATGTCATTTAGACATGGAGTAATAGTTGACTTCTTAATAAGAAAATTCCATAATTAAACAGACATATCTAAATAGTCACAGGTAGTATGGGGTCACCACAGGCCTTACCCTGACAAACTTGTGTAGTGGCCTTACCCTGACAAACTTACAAGGAGCAGAGCAAAATACTTCTAGCTATCCTCCTACCTCTTTGGAGAAATGAATACCTGACAATTTTTCCTATCTACCAACTTGGTAACGAAAGTACCAATTTATAGACAGGAATCAGAGCCAAGGCAAGTGTGCAAGAATGTTTTACTATTAGATGCTAATCAATCTACAAACATTAAGTCAGGGAAAGGAGTGGCTATCTTCTGAAAAAGATGAATTCAGCTTTTTGTCTGGAAGAGTTCACTCAGTAAAAGCCTGAAGAAGCCAAATGTTAGTTCCCTTTGCATTTTCCAATGTGACCTTAAGTTTTTGTTATATTATTTATATTAAAGATATGGGAAACTTAGAAACATAAATAAAAAATAAAATGACCAACAATCCAATGACTATGCCATATATATTTTTGTATACATACTTCTGGTCTTTTTTTAATATTGATATACTTAGATAAATAGAAAGGAAAGAATAAGTAGTAGGTATGTGGCCTTCCATTATCTCAAGGCAGTTGAGAATTTGCATTTTGGTTGAATCTTCCTCAAGAAACTTATTAGATTATAACAATATCTTAGAAAAATGAGAATCTGACCAAGATAGCATGTACAAAATCGAGCACCTGAAGTTTGTTGCCCAGAATGTCCATCAAGTAATGGTATTTATGAGATGCGGTGACTGGAGAATGGAAGTTAATCATGTATCCCTGAGAGACTGTATAAGTATAAGGAATAAAAGCTGAAGGCACTATAGATCTATGAGCATCCCTGAACTGAGGTGCTCAATATCCAATAGTGTAGAATGAAGATCCCAAGTGCAAAACGATGAAGTGGATGGGACATTGAGAATTTATACCAAGAAATATTTGGTTTTATATGCTCAGTGGTTTAAATTAGTACTATTTATTTGGTTTTATAAACTCAGTGGTTTAAGTTAGTACTATTTATTTGCTACCTGGACATGGCTGGAGGGAAGAACATCTCTGCTCCAAGTGGCATAAGCTGGAATAGCTCAACTTGAGCCAGAGAATTAACATTCACATGTTCCCAGGAAGTTCATTTGGGGCTGTCATTTCAGCATTTTGATTCACCACATGTAACTTTCCATGTAGCTTCTTAGCAATTGGGTTCCAAGAAGAAAGAAGCATAATCTGCCAGGTTTTCACGATGCTTCAACTCAAAAGTCCCAAAACATCAGTAAGCAGTTAAAGGTCCAGCCCAGATTCAAGGAGAAGAGATGTGGCTCCACTTCTCCATTGGAGAATTGATATATACATAGAGGGAGGGGAAAAATTGATAGGGGGAGAATATTTGATTTCTATATAAATAGGGTTTATTCTGTTATCTGTTTTGTATTGTTTCTTAACACAGTATAAATTTATTATTAAGGGAACCAAATCTTGCCTCATGAATTTGGTTGCCAATCTAAAACCAAGACCATTGCTACTAGCTGAATAAAGTGAGGGCTGCCATAGATAGATTTACTTTTAATACATTGATGTCATCAGGTATATGCTGATGTATATCACTTTATATTCACTTAATGTTAGATTTTGGGGAAACTATGTCATCAAATATTTTAAAAAGCATGTTTTATGCTGGATAGAATTTTTTAGATGAACTATTTAAATTTCTTGACCATTGTTATTGATGATGAATATTTTGTTTCCTTTTACTTTTTAATAAATAATTATTAATTCTGTTGCTACATAAATATTGGTACATCCCTAGGTTGTATTCTTAAGCTAAATCTCTAGAAGTAAAATTGCTAGGTCAAATTTGTATAAGATTCATAAGTTAGTTTGACAAAATGTTTTTCAGAAAGTTTGTTCTAAAATGAACAAACAAAATAGGTTGCCTTTCCAACCTATTGTTGATTTGTAATTTAAATATTCTTGTCAATACTTACAAATGCCATCTCATTTATTTTGATTAGTATTTTTTCCTGCTACTTTGAATATTGTATTACTTGCTAAACACATATGTTCTTTCTAAACATCTTTTATCTTTTTTTTAAAAATAATGAGTCATATTTTTCATTTTACTCTGGAAGATAACCTTCTAAATTTTAAAAGTCAAGTATATGTGTAACACAAGATAGGTTTTTCAATAAAACTACCTTGCATATCCTTGCCTGTCCTTCCCTTCCTTTCACTCATGGATAAATACTTAACACCTCCTGTAAAACGCAGCTCAAATATTCTTTTCTGGGTTGCCTTCCTTGACTTCTCTGGCCAGGAGAGTGAGTATTTATTTATTGTCTCCATTGTGTTTTATGCATACTATTTCATATTTTTTTAACACATTATAACTATTCCTGTCCATTACTAGACTGAGACTCTTTTTATTAAAACAACAAAATTTGTGTGCTTACTTTATGACAAGTAGTATGTAAAGTACTTAGGATACAAATATAAGACTATATTGTTCCATATTTATAGACAAAATAGATACTGTATCTTTTTCTCATTATCTTCCACAGTGCTTTTCTTGAATGTAGTAATCGTAAAATGTTGTTTAATGTTGAATAAATGAATTATCAGAAAAAATAATGTAGTATCTAGCCATTTTCAGAGAGATGTCTGAGGGTAAGTCCTTTTCAAAAAGGATTAATAAAGAAATATAGTCAAGACTGCACTGGCTTGGCTTAGCCTATGGAATTTTTAAATGTTTTTTTTTTTCAATGAGCATTTTATCTCCCCAAGCATAATTATTCAGCATCACAAACAAGACAAAATGAAGATTTGCTTTCATCTTCTATTATTTTCATTTAAAAATCACAAAGCATCAGGGAACCTTTCTTTCTATTTTGCTGGTTAGATGCTTCTATTCCCTGCTGCTATTAGTCCCAAGGATAAAAATGTGAAGTTTCTATAAATGACTTTGTCAATTTTATTTAGAAATCGAAAGTTTCAAACTGACACCAAGTCAGGCAACTCCAAATGTTATTGAACTTCACTCTCATATGTATACCTTCAGGGGAATTTTCGTGCACAAAGAAGAAAAAGTAGCAGCAGAGAATTGTTTTCTAAAGCACAAAATGATTTCCCTTGCTACCAGTGTCACCTATGTAATGACAACAATTTTTAAAAAAAGGTATTTGAGTTTTCCATTTTGCTTTTGTTAAATCATTCCTCAGAAGAGATAAATAGTTTTTCAATATGTTAGATAAATTTATTTTTTATTATTGTTCCCATTGAGTTGTATTACTTAATTTCTGCACAGCCTGCCACAATACATAAAGCACCTAGGGATAATTAAAATATTAAGTATGACTATATAAAATATGATAGAAACAGATGAAGTAATATATTCACCTTGGTTAAATAAATAAATTTTTTGTTCTATATTGTAAGCAAGAATAATATGGTCAAAATTTAAAAAAATTATGAAATAAGGGATATAAAAGGGAAGCAATAAAGTAACAAAAAGAAAGAGTAAAGGGTTTTAAAAGTCAAATTGAAATCATAATGGAAATATAGAGATAAGAAAGTTATAGGATTTCTGAAATAGCAGTACATCTTGGAGTTATAGCAAAGCTATCAGAGATTTAAAGAAGTAGTCAAAAATAGCTGAACAGAGAATCTTCAAAGTGCCTCCTGAAAAATTTTCACATGTTCAGGTCCACTTAAAACATTCTTTGTTTGAGTCTACTGCGATTTTAGGTATCTTTTGAGAGAAAGACATAACATGTATTCTCGTAACACCATACAGTAATGTGCCATGACTTCTAGCTTGTTGCTCAACCTCAGCCTCTAAGTTTATTCGATCTCTACTCTCACTTGAGTCAGAATAGACTTAATTGATCTTTCCCAACTATTTTAGATGCTCTTGCTCTATATTTGACTCTGACCTTATCTCTCAAAGCTATAACAGGGCTTAAGGCAATGTTCCGGAGACACCAACTTCATGTGTGTCTCAGTTTGAATAACTGTGTCTCTTCTTTCCTCTACCTTAATCCCTATTTTTCTCATCTGAAAAATTCCCTAATGCCTTTAGGACTATGACCCTGCTTTGTTCATGATACTCTCCTAACCAGAGAAGAAATCTGGCACTCACTGATAAACCAATTTTTGTCTGGTGGCTTATGCTGTTGTTATCATGTTATATTGGCTTGTTTTGTCCACCATTAGCCAACAATGAAGGACATTGTAAGAATCAGCCAGCTCTGTGAAATCAATTTTATGCTCACTGGAAGGCTGCTTTGAGGCTGTTTCTCACCACCTTGCATAGTGAATTCTTTATTTGGATCCATAGGAATACTTTCTCTTTGAACATAGAAACAAGAATCATTATACTTCATCTTAAACTCATTATTTTTTGTTAATTGGCATGTTTATTTTAATTTTTGAACACTTGAATTCTGTAACTGACTCTTTTCCACCTTTTGATAGCTGCTAGAAAAATTCAACATCCACCCGTCAATTATGCAGACCATCCAGTCACTATTTATTTGCAGTAATCTCATCTCTCACTCTCTCCACCAATTTCATCTCCCCAAAGTCCAGAAAAGCTCACTTAATTACTTTTAGTTTGCTTTTATTTTGCTGAATCAGGTATATTTTTTATAAGCTGTTTATATGTTTGGAGAGGATAAAAGAGGGATAAAATAGGTAAACGCTACAGCAACACTGTTTCCTATTTCACCTACTGTTATGGAATGCCAGTTACTTCAGGGAGGAAGCTTCTCGCTTCACACTGTCCTGACATTCTGCTCTGACAGCTGGTTTTCAGAATCTACATGTGAGTCTGCATCCTCAGTATCTGCCCTAAGATATGTAGAGAGTGGTTCTGGGATCTGAGTCTTTTCAGTGTGTTCTGTGTTGCTAAAGATGATTTGTAAAAATCAAAGTAGAATAGTCTAATCTTTCATCCCTGGGCCTTCAGATATAATCAGCTTCAGTAGCATCCTTTTCACTTTTAACAATTTTATTTTTAAAGTTCTTCAAAGAAGGAAATTCTACTACCTCCTTTAATAATCCATTTCAATGTACAAGGTATTCCAGGTGTAGGAAATTCTATTTGTATCTAACCAGTCTTATTGCTTTACATTATACATGTTGTTAAGGCTCAAGGGTGGAAAAGAAAATCTATTTGTTCTCTTACCATTATCTCAAGGATGATCATTCACAATAATCCCAGGTCTAAACATTTTAGGAATATTCAACTAATGTATTTTTAAGTTTTAAATGTCACCAAACATTCACCAGGCAATGAGTATAGGTAAGTAGATACAAGGTTAGCTAATATTATCATTATTGGTTGCCAGTAATCTTGCATCCATTTATACATATGAATTTATGTAGTCCTCTAAAAAACTTGATGAGATGGAAACTTTTATTGCCTCTCTAGTACAGATGTGGAAACTGAGGCACACAGATATTTAAGAATCTTCTTATGGTCACAACTACCTTTAATGGACGAACTCGAGATATTTGACATTGGAACCTATGTATGCTCTACTGCCTCTAAATTTCCAGGCCTGTGCAAGTAGCCAAATGTCCCCAAAATTTGTAGCAGTCTCTTTTGCTTATTTATCATCTTCTAAGTAATCAAAAATTTCATGAAACAACAATATCTAATGTAATGCTGCAAATTTTATATGAAATTTGAGTATTTTGATTTAATGACTGCCATTATAGCCATACAACTTTCTATTGTTTTCAGTGCACCAGGGATATATATTTTAGTTTCATAGACTCAGCTCTTTGTAACTGTGATCTTGTTTTTCTGAAAAGAGGAAAAAATATAAAAAATTTCCACTTTTATATATCTAGACTTAAGTACTACCAACAAATAAATGAACAATATTTATACTTCATAAGCTAAGAATTTAACTCAATTTTACATAAAACTGGCCAGAACTATTCTTACAACTATCAGCTACCATTATATCAATTATGCTTATATAATGATATCATCATATCAACTACCATATCATAACTTTCATTTTCAACAGTCTTTTTTTCAGCACTAAAAAATCATGGATCTAAGCTCTTGCAATACATTGTTTCATTTATTTCCCCCAAGAACCCAATGACCAAGATAAAATTATTAGCCCAATTTTACCAGTGAGAAAAATCAAGGCTCAGAAAAGTTAAGTAACTGGTCATTTAGTTCTGAGGCAGGATCAGAATGTCTTTTGCTAAGTACATCTAATAGGAGAGAGCAAGGTTTTATTATAGGAGTCCTAGAATCCAAATCCTGTGGCCCAAACATAATTATTTACAAACATGCGATGCTTGTCAGACACTTACGGATGATTGCCCCTTTGCATCAGAGTATGTCACAATCACCAAACCAATTTTGCAAACCAATCGACAAGAAAGAATCATGAAGTATGTCCCCTTGGCCACCAGGGGGAGCAAAATCCAGAGCCATCCTGCTCATGTCTTGAACTCAGCAGGCCTTTTCTTGTTTGTATTAATCTGGTTGTATATGGAAAGGGAAAACCTCTCGGGAGAAGCATAGAGTAAATCTAAGGGGCTTTCATAAATCAAAGGTCAACACCGCTTTGAACTACACCTGGTGGTAAATGTATGTCTTTGAGTTATGAAATTTGATCCAGGACTGACAGACTGTGATAAAAAAATTAAAGATAAAAAAAGTTAAAAAAAAAATTTAACAAAAGAAAAAAAATCAAAGAAATGGAACCTCTACTTTCTCAACAATATTTTAAGCATCATAAAAATCTGAAAGTGTCTGGCAGAACAGTTAGCCACAAGAGTTTTTTAAGGTATCGATTTCTGGGAGACAATTTCTCTTGATAAACAGCCTACATTTTAATGATGACAACCTCTAAAGATGATTTTTCCTGTCTTCATGTCAAATCATGCAACTAGTGTAGAGTTGGGTATATATACCTAGCAAGGCAGAGTGTGGATTCAACTTTGTGTATCTTTCTCTCTGGAAGCACTGTTTATGTATCTAAAATGTATGTGAAAGCTTGTTTCCTTGGAGGTACTATACAACCATTGCCTTATACCTGGGTCAGTTTGTTTGAATCTTTCCGTTGTCATGCAGATTATCAACATGGCCCACAATTATGAAGAATCCCTGATTGTAAAATAAAATAATAAAGAGCAAAATCAGTAGGAGAATGCCTGGGGTGAATTTATAATGCATTTGAAGTGTGAAGCTGTCCATTTAACCCTTAACAATATTCATTTTCTTCACAGTGTGCAAACCTTGTCAGTAGTTTGAAAAGCTATGAATTTAAATAACCTTAAGCAGCCTGAGAAATGAATAATTTGATAGGTATATCTGGCAGATGGTTGAAATGTCTGTTTTTTTTCTTTCTTCCTGAGAATATGTTGTAGTGTTTCTGCCAAATTTAGGTTGTAAGGAAGGCAAAAATTAAATAATAAATGCTTCATATTTGCAAACTACCAACACTAAAGTAGCATTTAAGAAAAGTTGCCAGTCCCACCTCCCTTGATTTTTTAGAGGAATGACCAGAAAAACAAGAGATGTTTTATTCTTGTTTTTTAAAGATTTTTTTTCAGTTTGTCAGATGAATATTTAACCTAAAACTAAAATCAATGACTTATTAGTGCCTCTCCAGCATGTCTTTATTGTTTCATATAGCTTAATGCTTATTTCAATATTAATGCAGTACTGACAACTCAACTAACGTACTTTGATTGACATCTCATTTAAGAGACTCTAGTGAGAAAAAGAATGTATCTTTTTTTTCCTTCTGGCTATTGTTGATGTGTGCAGACACACTCCTTATCTAGTGCAAATAGCTGAAAAAAATTAGCTGAAAATAATATTGTAGACCCATGTCAACACATATCATTATCAGAATCCACTTATTACAAATCAGAATCTTTACCAGAAGTACAATCTAGAGGTAGAATAAATATCTCAATAGCACCTCCTGCTGTAAAAGAGGATCCTGGTAGAAACATGTCTAGGACTGATCTGATTCACATTTCACAAGTATGCCATGATCCAACAAAGTAATTCTTAATACTCCAAAACTAACCCCCAAACAGAAATAGCAACATAGTAGCATTCTTTGGAAAGTGTCAAGGTGATAGAAGTCATTTTAAATTAATAATTAAGAATATATTAAACATAATAATATAAAAGGCCATCGATTTATTAACCCTAAGTTGGATTGACCCTCAAAAAGTATTTGCAAATCAGAAATGTTTAAATAAATTTCTGATAACAAAACTCCAATTTTTAATATGATAATTAAAATTTATTAAATACTTTGAAACATTTAGATAATAACAATGGCTAAAATATAAAATATTTTTAAATATCGAAACAACACGTGATTTTATAATAAGATAAACTAAGTCATTTAATTAATGATAGGAATTAGAATACAGATTTTCTACTTAATTCAATGTCTTTTACTACACAAAGTTGCAACATATTTATAAAAATTTATTGTAGGTTTTCAGTGTTATAATTGAAAAGGAAATAAAAATCACCTTTATCATATACTTTAAAATTTTATATGAAAGATAAATATATGAGGTTGATTTTTTAAATCTTCATGTTTCCTTTTTTTTAAAACACCTACAGCACCTGGTATTCCTGGATGGTCTCCCATCCGAGTACTAACCAGGCCCAACCCTTCTAGGTTCTGAGATCAGATGAGATCTAGCATATTCAGGGTGGCATGGCCATAGACTTTATGTTTACTTTTATTGTCTTAAAGACATAGTTATCAGTATGTCTTTGGCTTGAGTTTGATATTTCAAAAAATTCTTTCAGTTGGAATCAAATCTTCTTTATATAAGACAGTTCCTGACCTGGTAAAGCTTCTATGCTATCAGGAAATGCCTCAAGTAACTATGACAGAAACAATTATTCAATAATTGCTGTGTTAAGTACTATAGAGTTTCAGGGTATTATCAGAGGTCATAGTAGGGGTTTCTGGGGTTACTGAAGGCAGGGATCAGGAACTATTTTTTAAGAATATACGAATTTAGCTGAGATCTGAGGAATTAATTGACTTTGTAAAAAAAAGAAGGAAGGAAGGAAGGAAGGAAGGAAGGAAGGAAGGAAGGAAGGAAGGAAGGAAGGAAGGAAGGAAGGAAGGAAGAAAGGAAGGAAGACAGGAAGACAGGAAGACAGAAAGGAAAGAAAGATGAACTTGAGATTTGGGTTTGGCCAAGAATACAGCATATGCAAAGTCATGAGAACATTTGAAGGGGCAAACCTGCTTTAGGAACCTAAATGGGCCAGTGAGTTAAAGCTTATATAATAAAAGGAGGAAAATCAAAGTTCAGCCTTGTGCAGTTGACAGAGACCAGATTATACAGATACTTGTAAGGACAGGCTAAAGATGTTGCTTACACAAAGGTAAGTGTTTTATGTAAGAGAACGACATAGTTCAATTTTCACAGGTTAGTCTAAATTTACTAGCCTAGTCTTCGAATCTTTTGTTTCTTGTACCTTTTTTTAATGAAATGATTCACCTACTAACTCTTAAATATATTATTTAATTTCCTATCTTATTTCTATTGCCTCCATTATTTTCCTTGTCTAAAATTACTCACGCTTCTTGACCAATAGCCTCTATTTGGAAATATAACCATGTCTACTCCTCTGCAAAGTTAGAAGTACTTAGCACAACTATATTTTCACATGTTATGGATACACCACTGACAGAAAAGAAAAATACTTCTATTCCTCTATTTTCTTAGGTTCAGTGCCTGGGCCCTGCAAATTGAATTGACAGTAGACAGATTGATAGGGAAAAAAGGGTTATGTCCTATGCATATGGGGGCCTCACAGAAATAAAATGAAAAACCCCAGAGAGACAATCAGGTCCAGAGGCTTATATAACATTTTAACACAGAAAAACAAATTTGTAGAGAAGTGACAAGACAAAGGAAAGGAGTTTTGAGCTTCAAGAAGTAGTTAATGTTGGAAAGGCAAATATATGAGGAAAACAAGGGTTATTTAGTAAAGTTTATTTGTGAGGCCCATTTAAGTGCTGACTTTCCATTTTCTCTGGGAAATTGGATTTTGGCACCCCTCACTCTCAGAAGTTTCTACTCTCAGTCAGATAAAGGAAGGTCTAAGAATGTTTCTTTCTGCATCTGTTGATTCGCAATGGCCTTTAACTTAAAATAACCCATAAGTGGAAGTAATATTTTTGAGGTGGCATATTTTGAGTTCCTTTGCCACTTTGAATAACTATGGTAGCATATCCATGCTACAATTTACCCTGGACAGTGAGTCTTTGTAAATAGGAAAAATTATCCAGTCCTCCTCAAAAGAGATACTGAGAAAGACTCAAAGGAAGAGAAAGGCCAGAAAATGGTCAAGATGTATGCCTGAGTACACAGACCTATCCCTATACCCAAAATTCTTAACATTAAGAATATATATTTAAAATGAATAAATACTTAGTGTTGAGAAACAGAGATACTATATATGGGCCTGGAATGTTAGAAATTCCTAAAAGAAAAACATGGATCAGATTTATGAAAGTACTTATAGCTGATATAGGTACACACAGTACATACACAAGTAGTTCTGGAGAAGTGGAGACTTTTCTATAAATATTCTAAACTCAGGAATAAGATAAAAGATATAATTAGAATTCCTGGGGAAATGTCTAATTAGAATGGCCTAGAAGTTTGGCCTCTCAAGGAGCGGGAAGTGGAAGCATTTACCTCTAAGTATGGGCAGTTATCCCTAAGAAGCAGGGCAGTGCCCTGAAAGATGGTTTATTTCTTATGAGAAATTTCTGAAGAATTAGTAATGAATGTACTTAAGCAAATTAAAAACTAATTTAATGTAAACACCTCAGAGTCAGTTATATTACATTAACATCTGCCTACTTATCAATTATAAATTTATCAATACATTAATTCAACAATAAATTTCAGGTGTTCAGTCAGTATATAGCATTTATCATGGATCCAACATACTACTATATGGTCTTTGGCTTAGTGTTACAGGTAGAATTCAACCAAGTTGGACCAAATCTTTCTTATTTCCTATTGATAGAGTAAAGGTCAGAGACCACCTTTCAAATCTCTTTTTATTACAATTAGCATTTATTTAGTTATAGAACACTGCACACAATTTCAGAATATATATGATTTTCAAGCACATATGAAACATTTCCAGATATTTACAATATGCTAAGTCAAAACTTCCAGTGGAAAATTCCAATGAATTGAAGTCATATAAAAAACATTATTTAATCAAAATACAGTAAGTTACAATCAATGTAAATAGATAAGCAAAAGATGCTTATGTGTCATAAATAATCTAAGGTAAGATGGATAATCAAAATGAAAATTAGAAAATATCTTTAACTAAATAATAAGCAAGATGCATATAAATCTGTTTAGAAGGAAAGTATAGTCTTAAATCTATATATTATAGAAGAGAAAAGGCAGAATAAATAAGCTAAGTTTCTAAATCAAGTAAGAATATATAAAGCAAATTAAATACAAAGTAATTAAGGAGAAGAAAACATTCAAAATAAAAACACTGATAAAAGAAAATAAGTATATAAGGAAAGAATCAACAAATGTTGAGTATTTGAAAAACCTAATAAAATACATGTCCCCCAAGGAATACTGATCAGCAAAAATAAAGAGGAGGGACAAATTACTGATATCGAGAACATTACTAAAAATATTATAGTTATTGAAACTAGTATAATGATACTATAAATAACAATAAAAATCAAATTTTAAATCTAGATATTTGCAAAATATATTCCTAAGAATGAAAATGAACAAAACTGACACTAAAGGATATAGTGACTCTTTACAGTCTTATAACAGTTAAAGAAAATTTTATTTAATTTAAAATATTTACATATAAAAAAGAAGTTGCAGCATATATGGTTACTGTAGGAATTTCTACAGGATTTTAAATTCTTAATCTGATAACATTAAAATCTCTGCCATATCTGTGTCCAATTCTGATGCTTGATAAAACATTGCTAAAATTCATCATTTTTTTCATTTATAACTGGTACCTGAACCTCAATATTTACCCTCTAATGTGCCTCCAAATTCTGTGAACTTTACAAAGTTGGCCTGTTTTTATCCATTCTATATCTTGATTTTAGTCTTAGAAGAAAAGATACCCTTCTTATCAAAGCTAGCCTATGACCCCAATCTCATTTCTTCCAACTCTCTCTTTTTATATTGAATATTGCCATTCTGTTTATTCCAAAATATATATAGGGGGAAAATGTAAGGAGCTGTTGAGGGAGAGAGAGAGAAAGAGAGAGAACCCAATGGCTTTTGACTTCTCTGCCTGACAATGTTGATTATTCCTTTTTTTCTTTAATTTTCATATTTTTATTTTTTCAATTATGGTTATCATACAATATTACATGAATTTAAGGTATATACACAGTGATTAGACATTTAAATAATTCATGAAGTGATCATCCCGATAAATCTAGTATCCATCTGACACCATACATAGTCATTACAATACCACAGACTATATTTCCCATGCTATACTCTATATTCCCATGACTATTTTGTAACTACTGATTTGTATCTCTTAATCCCTTCTCCCTTCACCCATCACCCTATGCCCCAATATGACAAAATGATCTCTGTATCTCTGAGTTTGTTTCTGTTCTCTAGATTCCTCATATGGCCTTTGTCTTTCTCTGTCTGATTTACTTCTCTCAGTAAAATACACTCTAGGTCCATTCATGTCATTGCAGATAACAAGATTTCCTTTTTTTTTGGCTGAGTAATATTCCTTTATATATATCTACATACCTATATATACACCACCTCTTCTTCTTTATCCATTCATCTATTGATAGACACCCAGGTGGCCTCCATATCCTTTGTAAATAATGCTGCAATGAACATATGAATTCATATGTACCTACAAAGTAATGTTCTGGGTTTCTTTAAATAATTACCCAAAAGTGGGATTGCTGGGTCCTTCTTTGTCTATTGCTATAGTCTTTATTTTAAAGTCTATTTTGTCTCGTGTACATATTGCTATACCAGCTTTTTGTGCTTGATTCCATTTTCATGAAACATCTTTTTTTCCATCCGTTTACTTTCAGTCTATGTGTTTCTTTTGATATGAAGTGAGTCTCTTGTACTCAGAATATGTAAGGGTCTTGTTTTCTCATCCATTCAGCCATCCTATCTTTTGATTGGAGTATTTAATCCATTTATATTTAAAGTAATTGTTGCTAGATATGTAGTTATTACCATTTTATTATTCATATTTTTATCTTTTTTTTCTTGTTTCTTCTTCTTCTTAAAGAAGTTCCTCTAATATTTCCTGTAATACTGGCTTCATGGTGATGAACTCCTTTAGCTTTTTCTTATCTGAGAAGCTCTTTATCTGTCCTTCAATTCTGAATGATAGCTTTGCTGTATAAAATAATCTTGGTTGTAGATTCTGGGTTTTCATCACTTTGAAATTTTCTGCCAATCCTTCTTCCTTGCAAAGTTTCTGTGAGAAATCAACTAACAGCCTTATGGAAACTTCGTTGTAGATAACTGCTTTTCTCCTGCTTCTTTTAAGATTCTCTCTTTGTCTTTAACCTTTGGCATTTTAATAATGATGTGGTTTGGTGTAGGCCTTTTGGAGTTCATCTTGTTTTGGATTCTGCATTTCCTGGGCTTGTATGTCTATTTCTTTTGCTAGGTTAGGAAAGTTTTGAATCATTATTTCTTGAAATAGATTTAAAATTTCTTGCCATCTCTCTTTCTGGTATCCCTATGATATGAATATTGGTATGCTTGATGCTATCACAAAGCCCCTTAAATTATTTTTATTATTGGATTCTTTTTTCTTGTTGCTGTTTGGAATGGTGTTTTCTGCTACCTTATTTTCTAAATCACTAATGTGAGTCTCTGTTTTATCTAATCTGCTATTAATTCCTCCTAAATTATTTTTAATTTCAGTTATTGTATTCTTCATTTATGACTGGCTCTTTTTTATGTTTTTTATCTCCACTTTTATGTTTTCTATTTCTTTGTTAAAGTTCTCAATGAGTTCCTCTACTTTTCCCTAAGTTCATAGAGCATCCTTATAACAAATGTTTTGAATTCTACATCTGGCAGATTGCTTGTCTCCATTTTGTTGAGTTCTTTTTCTGGAGCTTTGTTCTGTTCTTTTGTTTGAGACACATTTCTTTGTCTTCCCATTTTGGTTGTCTACTTGTGTTTTTTCTAAGTGGTAGGTAGAGCTGCTATCTCCAGGTCTTTGTAGAGTGGCCTTATGTAGCAGGTGTGCTATGGGGCCCAGTGGCAGGGTCTTCCCTGGTCACCTGAGCTGGGTGCTCCAGGTATGTCCCTTGTATGGATTGTGTATGCTTTCTTATTGTTGAGCCTTGGTTGCTGTTTGCTCATCAGTGGGAGCAAACTTGGGCTGATTAGTTGTGATGACTGGCTGTGACCAATGGAGGAGCAGTTGTGCAGAGGCTGACCCTACAGAGCAGGATTCTATTTAGCAGGGCTCTGGTGCCTGTCCTGTCTGCCCTTCAAATGTGTTGTCCTCAGATTTGACCCTGGGTGGTGCTCTAGCTCAGATGGAAGCTGGCCACCATGCAGGTGGGGCCTTCTGGGAGGGTTCCTGTCCCAGGCCAAGTTCTGTTGCAGCCTATACCCTGTCCTGGCCACCTGGCATGAGCCACCAAGCAATCCACAGATGGCCGCCACCCAATGGGCTTAGAAGTACCTCAAGAGGCCAAGTTGCAAATTGAGGCCACCTGCCACCAATACCAGCCTCGTGGCTGTTCTGCAAGAGGTATGGGGCATGTTGAGGCCAGATGCAACTTGTCTAGGTTTTGTGGAACTTTGAGAGAATTTTAGAAAGTCTGCAGCATGAGCCAAGACAGGTCGTTTGTATGGAAAAATTGACTAGACGCAGCTTGGGCAGGTCTGCAAGTTGAGTGGCATAGGTTCTCAGGGAGTTACCAAAGTAGGGAGACTTGTGTCAGCTGCATTGCCAGAGACTCAGATATGGCAGCCACCTTTGTCTACAAGCCAAGCAATCGAGAGCTCAACAAAGGGACAATGTCCTTTGCTAGCACACTCTTCTATCTGGGACAAAGCTTCCTCTCCAGACCTTCCCCTAAAGCCAAACGATTCAGTTCTTCATATGTTCCTGGCACCTTTTGAGCTGCTGTCTCAGTGCTGGAGCTCAGAGCAAGTTCATGTCTTGTAGAGGAATGCCTGGGACTCCCTCAGCCCTCCATCTCTCTCAGCCACAATCTCCACTGGTTTTCAGAGCTAGAAATTTAGGGACTTCTCTTCCTGGTACTAGAACACTGGGGTGGGGAGCATGGTGTGGGACCAGGGCCCCTCACTCCTCTGGGGAGTCCTCCACAGCCAAGATATTTCTCTCGATTCTCAATTACCACATGCAGGAGTGAGACTAGCCCATTTGGCATCTCTGCCCTTCTATCCAGTCTCAAGATGGCCTTTTCTGTGTTTCTCTAGTTGTAGGACTTTTGTTCAGTAAGACTTCAGGCAATTTTCAATGATGGCTATTCTGTAGTTTAGTTGTAATTTTAATGTGGTTATAGAGAAGGCAAGCACAGCATTTACCTACTCCATAACCTTGATTGAAATTCTCCAAATTAGTTATTTTTTAAGGAAAAAAGAATACATACAAAATTAAGACTAAAAAGGAACTTCTTATTGCAGGTTTAAAAATCTACAAAAAGTATTTATAGTATGTACTACAAAATACATTCCAAAATCTATAACACACATTTAATTGAAAATTTTGAATGATTCTCTTTAAATGAGAACAAACAAGGTGCCCAAGACGACCATTTATTTTCCTACAATCCTATTGATTTATAGGGCACTCTAATTCTGCAAGGTTTATGTAAGCTTTGACTTTCATGTGATTGAGAATAGACTACATGCTCTGTGTCTGACAGAAATATTGCTCATTGCATGTTAATGTTCATTTCTCTTACCTCCTCCAAGCAATAATTTTCAAATTTCTCCTAATTACGTAAAAGATACTCATGCTAGTCATTCTCTATATCTCACTCTCTCCAAGTTAAAGAAGATTGGTTTGATTTTTCTGGATTTAGTGGACATACCTTTCTCCATCTGACTATATCTTTGAAGCATGAAGAGTAGTATCCTCACCAATCTACACAAAAATTTCTTTTTCTTTTTCAAGCATATTTGTTAAAAAGATTTTGGGATAAAATTGTAACCTACCTTTTTTTTGATAACTATTGACATTCTTTGTTGGTCCTAATTTACTTTAGACCTCCAGATCAGAAAAAGAGTTTAGATCTGCTGCCTTAATGTAGTTCACATCTAAAAGTATAAATGCTGAAATTTAACATTATTTATTAATTAATTTAATGTGACATTTTTCCAATCATATATCTAGTAAATAATAGTCATATAAGCAGATCACATTAAAACTGTTATTAAAAATGAATAACAAAAACAGTTTTATCTTTGAGTAATTTTGAATCATTACTAAATCATCATGACTAATTAAATCTATCCTTCTCCAGTGCTTTATAACACAATAAAGAGAAGAGAGATAGAGACTGAAGGGAAAAAAAACACAGGGGAAGGGGAGAAAGAAACAGGGAGGGGGAAATGGAGAGAGAGAAGAGAAGAGAGAGAGGCTACGGAATCATTTAAACTAGAAAGGTGTCATTTTTATATACAATTTTATTTCAAAATCAATGTTCAGATAGAGTTACAATGCAATTATTTTAAATGGGAAGCTCTGCTCTACCTCATCATACAACTGAGGAACCGAAGTTCTGCTGGGATCACCTTGATTGAAAGTCATTCTGCTGCCTGAAACTATGAAGTCAGAAGTTATAGGATATTTCTAGTACCTGCTTGGATTAGATGTCTTACACATTGAATGAGTCTATGGTAATATATATTCTGCAACATTTAGCAATCAAAAAAAGAAGAAAGACTATGAATATAGCATTTAACATCAATATCCCTTTATCCTTAAGAAAGTTAGGAGAAAAAAATGAAATGCACAAATTGATTTACACACACACACACACACACATACACACACATACACACACACATACATCATGCAAATTCATCTCTTAAAATCTAGGAACAAAAGGCTAAGAAAAAGGAAAAGAGTGGATTGAAGTGTAATGTTATAGCAGATTTGCTTTTCCTTCCATATTTCAATTAGGTTATTGTTTATAACCGAGTGTTGGAAAATCTGCATATCTAAGTTGCATTTTCCAGCACCAATGCAAATTATTCTTTTACATTTGTTTAATATTTTACAACAGTATGCATTGCACTGAGACTTTGTAAAACACAGTGGTATGTGTAAAACTTTGATGTCAAAAAAAAATCCAGGATCAAAGTTTCCCCTGATTTGGACATAAATCTCAGATAAAATAAAGTGATAATAGTTTAGTCAGGAGGAAGCAACCTGGTAAAAATGCCTTTGATTTGGTGTTACTATACATGGTTGGTGAGATACTGGATTAATTAATCATTTCTTTGAACTTTTATATTTTGCTGTCACTAGGTTAAGAGTAAATGCCAGTCACTGCTCCTCAGTTTGACATTCATTTTTTCGTTCTAATATTTTATAAATAGGAAGAAAAGAGAAAAATTATGACTCTGAGGAACACAATGCAGACAAAGTCCATGATATGAAGAAATTCACAGACACAATTTAACATGTTTACTATTATTAATTGGAAAAGTCTTATCCTAAATAAAGGAGTGATTGAATTTGTGGTTATTTTTTGTGGTTGTTGAAGTTAATTTGAGTGTCAACTGCTGTAATTTATGTGCTTATTAATGTGAAGTTTGGCAGTCTGAGATTGAATTGCAGCTCCTCGAATTACCAGCGACTTGAACTTGAGCCACTTACATGACTACTCTAAGCCACAGTTGCTTCATTTGCAAAATGAGGATGTAAATAGTTCCCCTTATATAAGATAGTAATGAGCATTAATAAGATAAACAAAATTGTAAAATATTTTATGGGAATTGTGCAATAGTTTATACTCATAATTAATTAATTAATTAATTAATTAATTACTGTACCAAGAGATTTCATCAACAGAAGAAATGTTACTTTGTTCTGAGAAATTATAGGGATTCTATAGAAGCAGGTAAAGAGATAAATAGACTAACCTGAGATTCTCCATCCCCTGCTTCAAATAAGACAATTCTATTCTTCTTTTATGCGTTTTTTTATGGAGAGTTTTAAAAATATTGAAAAGTAGGTTAGGAAAAACACAATAGAGTGAGAGACATCCCCAGATCTCTCCTCTTAAAACAACAATAAACTGAACATCTAAAACTCAACAAAAAAACACCCAAACTACACACCAGCACATCTGGGTGTGGGATCTGCGCATAAGAGCTACCACAGGTTAAGAACCTGGTTATCGGGCAGTGGACTGGGAGAAATAAAAAAGCTGCCTCTCGCAGCTGTCCACACTTCCTGTAGAAGAAGAAGAAGGGGAGGAAATGTAGCTAGTTCCCTGAATAGCTAAGTCTGGGAGTGCTGTGAGCTCCATGTGGCTAATGGAAGAGCCCAGTCATCTGGGCAGAAAGCAGAGAAGCAGAATGGCAGAGAAACAACAGTTGATTTTTACCAGATACAGATGTGAAACAAAGGCTGAGCCACAGCCCCCCTCAACCCATAACCCAGAGGTCCCATTCCCCAATATTCTATGAGATGGAACACTGCAGAGTCCCAGGGAAATCTGACTAAATGCTACCGAAACTGTTGCTAACATTAACAAGGATTGAGACTGAGGGTAGTGAGTAAACATCTACAATAATAATAATAATAAAAGGCATTATTAAGGCTTTATATGAAGGAAGGATCCAAGAGGCTTAGATGCCACCTACTGAAAACCAAAAGAAAAGCATCTTCTTTACAACACGCTAAAGAGAGACATTTATATAATAAATCTGCTTTCTGGGAAAAGCAAAATACACTTCCATCAATGCCCAGGTGGTGAAATAGTCCATTAAACACCAGGAACAACCAAGGTGACAAGGCATCTCAAAAAGAAAGAGAAAAATCTCCAGAAAATAAACTTACAGACATAGAAATATGAAACTTAAATGACAAGGAATTCAGGATGGTACTTCTGGAAAAACTCAGTGAGTTCTGAAATAATTCATATCAACAATTTCAGGAATTGAAAAAACAACTAGATGAGCAGAATAAGTTCTTTAGCAAGGAGATCGAAACCCTCGAAAAGAACAGAATAGATCTTCTAGAGATAAAACACACACACACACACACATACACACTGCAAAAGTTGAAAAATAAAATAGCAAGCATGAGTAGTAAAGTAGATCAAATGGAGAAAAGGGTCATTGATATTGAAGACAGAAATTTAGAAATATATCAGAAGGAAGAAGAGAGAAACTAAAGAATGAAAAATAATGAAAGAGAAACACAAGAACTAGCTGATACCATCAGGAGAGGAAACATAAGAATAATGGCCATTTCCAAAGGCAAGGAAAAGAAGCAGGGACTAGAAAACACTTTCAGACAAATAGTTAACGAGAATTTCCCAAATCTAAGAAATGAGCTGGAGCTTGGAACTCAAGAAGTAAACAGAACACTCACTTACCTCAACCCAAAAAGGCCTTCACCAAGACACATGGTATTAAAGTTATCAAAAATTAACAACAAAGATAGAATTCTCAGGGCAGCCAGAGAAAAGAACACAGTAATTTATAAAGGAAAATTCATTAGATTATCCTTAGACTTCTCAGCATAGACCTTACAAGACAGAAAGGAATGAAATTAAATATTTAAACTATTAAGTGAAAGGAACTACCAGCCAAGAATAATGTGTCTAGCTAAACTCTCCTTTAGATATGAAGGAGAAATTAAGACCTTTACAGACAAAAAAAATGAGGGAATTCTCCACTCTGAGGCCTGCACTACAGGAAATACTGAAAGGGGTCAGCTCACGTAAAATAAAGCAACAACAAAAATACATAATTACCAATAAAGTGACTATCAGGCAAATAGAAGCAGAGGAGTGCAACCCTTACTAAGAATAGGACATTATAAGATTAAATAATAAGAGAATTGCTATATCAAGATAGTAATAAATGTTCAGCATACATAGAGACAAATTAAGACAACAATGACTAAAACGGGGAGGATCCAAAGATCCAAATTTGCAAAAAAGAATGGAGATAAGGCACACACATATAAAACTATCCTTTACATATTCATATTGGTAACCAAACTAAAGATTCTGAGCTGAAGTATATAACAAAAACAAGAACCAGAGGGGAAACACACAAAAGCCAACCAAAATTAAAAAAAAAAAAGAAAGAAACACAAGGGCAAGAATAAGGAAGCAATGGAAACATCAAGCTACCAGAAAGCAAAAGATAAAATGGCTATAAGAAGACCTCATATTTCAATAATCACCTAAATGTAAATGGACTGAACTCACCAATAAAAAGGCAGAGTTACAAAATGAATTAAAAAACAAAACCCAACCATATCCCATCTCCATGAGATACACCTCTGCTCCATAGACAAATATAGACTCAGAGTGAAAGAATGGAAAATGATATTTCAAGCACATGGCATTCAGAGAAAAGCAGGAGTAGTGATACTAATATCAGACAAAATAGACTTTGAAATAAAAAAGGAAAAGAAAGATATTGAGGGATACTGCATAATGATAAAGGGAATCATGCACCAAGAAGACATAACACTTATTAATATCTATGTTCCCAATCAGGGAGGCCTGAAATATGTAAAGCAATTACTAACAGAACTAAAGAGAGAAATAGACCAAAACACTATCATAGTAAGGGACCTAAATGCCCCACTGCCAGATATGGACAGACCTTCCGAACAGAAAATCAATAAGAAAATAATGCCCTTAAATGACACATTAGACAAAATGCACATAATTGATGTTTACAGAGCCTTCTTTCCCAAAACAGCTGCTTATACATTCTTCTCCAGTGCACATGAAACAGTCTCAAGAAGCAACCACATACTGGGATACAGGCATAGCCTCAAAAAATAAAAGAGGGTTGAAATTATACCAATAATATTCTCTGATCATAATGCTTTGAAACTAGAGATCAACTGCAAAAAGAAATCAGGAAGAGCCACAAAGCATGGTGATTAAACAGCATGCTACTGAAGAATAACTGGCTCAGAGAAAAAAATAAAAAGAGAGATCAAGAGATACATAGAAATGAATAACGATGATAGTACAACATATCAAAACTACTGGAACATGGCAAAAGTGGTCATAAGAGGAAAGTTCATATTGGTACAAGCCTATCTACAAAAACAAGAATGAACCCAAAAAAACAACCTAATGCCTCATTTTAAAAAACTGGAAAAGGAAGAATAAATGAGATGTAAAATTAGCAGAAAGAAATACTCAAAGTAGAGCAGAACAAAATGAAATTGAAAACAAAAACAATAGAAAAGTTAATGCAACAAAAAGCTGGTTCTTTGAGAAGGTTAATAAAATTGAAAAACCCCTAGCTAGATTCACTAAAGAAAAAAGAGAAAGGACACAAATAAACAAAATTGGAGATGAAAGAGGGGAAATTACTACTGATATTCCAGAAATACAAAGGATCATGCAAGATTACTATGAACAAGTATATAACACCAAATATAATAACCTAGAAGAAATTGACCAGTACTTGGAAAAATACACCCTTCCTAGACTGAATCAGGAACTGGAAAATCTAAATAGACCAATCAGCAATATGGAAATTGAAGCAATCATCAAAACTTACTAAAAAGTAAAAGTCCAGGACCAGATGGCTTCACCAGTATAGTCTACCAAGCATTCAAAGATTTAATACCTATTCTCCTCAAAATCTTCCAAAACTCGAAGAGGAGACAAAACTTCTCAACTTATTTTATGAAGCCAATATTACCCTGATACCAAAACCTGATAAAGATAACACACACAAAAAAAACTACAGACCAATATCTTTCATGAACACAGATGCAGAAATCCTAAATAAGATACTAGCAAATCAAATACAGCAACATATTAAAAAGATTATACACCATGATCAAGTGGGTTTCATCCCAAAGGCAATAAGATGGTTCAACATATCAAATCGATTTATTAAAAAATAAGAATCATATGACCATATAAATAGATGCAGAAAAAGCCTTTAACAAGAAAGAGCATCCATTTGTGATCAAAACACTTAACAAAATCGGTATAGAAGGAAAGTACCTTAACATAAAATAAAGGCTATCTATGACAAACCCTCAGCCAATATTATATTTAATGATGAAAAAATAAAATTCTTCCCTCTAAGATCAGGAACAAGGCAAAGCTGTCCACTATTGCCACTTTATTCAATATAACATTAAAGGTCCTAGTGAGTACAATCAGGCAAGAGAAATGTATAAAAAGCATCCAAATAGGAAATGAAGAAGTCATATTGACATTTTTTGCACATGACATGATTCTCTATATAGAAAACCCTAAAGACTCCATAAGAACACTTCTAGAAACAATAAGTAAATACAGTAAAGACTCTAATACAAATTCATTGTTCAAAAATTCTATACTAAAGGCAAGAGCATTTCTATACTCTAATAATGAAGCATCAGAAAAAGAAGTGGAAAAAATAATACCTTTTGCAATTCCACAAAAAAGAATAAAATACCTAGGAATAAATTTATAAAAACATGTGAAAGACCTATATAATGAAAATTATGAGACCTTATTAAAAGAAATTAAAGAAGATACAAAGAAATGGAAAGATATTCCATGTTCTTGGATTGGAAGAATCAACATATTTAAAATGATAGTATTACCTAAAGCATTATACAGATTTAATGCAATCATCATCAAAATTCCAATGAAATTTTTTAAAGAAATAGAACAAAAAATCATCAGATTTGTATGGAAACACAAAAAAATCCTGAATTGCCAAAGCCATCCTGAGAAAAAAGAATGAGGCTGGAGACATCACTGTTGCCCAACTTCAAATTATACTACAATATGACAGTAATTAAAATGGCATGGTATTGGCAGCAACAGACACATGGATCAGTGGAACAGAATCGAGAGTCCAGAAGTAAACCCATATTTATATGGCCAAATAATTTTTGACAAAAAAGCCAAAAACATACAGTGGAGAAAAGAAAGCCTCTTCAATCAATGGTGCTGGGAAAACTGGAAAGCCACCAGCAAAAGAATGAAACTAGACTATTGTCTATCACCACACACCAAAATTAACTCAAAATGGATTAAGAACCTGAATTTAAGGCCTGAAACAATAAAATGCACCAAAGAAAACATAGGAACTAAACTTAAGAACATTTGACTTTTTTTGAGAATTTTATGAATTTGACCTCAAAAGCAAAGGAAGTAAAAGCTAAAATAAATGAATGGGACTACATCTACTCAGAAAAAGAAACTGTCAACAAGGTAAAGAGAGAACCATTCAGTTGTAAAAATACATTTGCAAGCAACACCTCCGTTAAGGGCCTAATATTCACAATATACAAAGATCTCATACAACTCAATAACAACAAAAAAGCCAATGATCCTATCAAAAAATGGGCAGAGGACCTAAATAGATACTTCTCCCTAGAGGATGTGCTGGCTAGAAAATTACTGTTTGGCTATTGCCCATGGGAACATAATGCTCTAACAATAAGCTTTCTGATTCTGTACGCCACTGCTTGCACAACCGACCTGTGGGTTGACAGTAAGTAGAAAGAAGAAAAATAGACTTATTTGTTCAAACAGGATGAAGAATAGGGTTTAGCCTTTAAAAAACTTATACCTCTACATTTCGGGCTGCTTAATTTGGGGTCTGCATACCCCTGGCAGACCCAGATGGCTAAATAAAGAGTGTGTTTCCTATAACTCACTGATTTCTGGTGGTCCATGTGTCTATCAGGGGTTGGCAGCTACAACAAGGAAATGCAATGGTCAACAACTACATGAAAAGATACTTAGCATCGTTAGCTGTTAGGGAAATGGATACAAAAACCACAATGAGATACCATCTTACACCTATTTGAATAGCTATAATCAACAGAACAAGTGATGACAAATGCTGGAGAGGATGCAGAGAAAAAAGAATTCTCATACACTGCTGGTAGGACTGTAAATTGGTACAGCCACTGTGCAAAACAGTATGGAGTTTCTTTAAAAACTAAGAATTGATCTACCATATGATTCAGAAATCCCTCTACTGGGTATTTACCCCAAAGACTTGAAAACCCATGTCTGAAAAGATATTTGCACATCAATGTTCATAGCAGCATTATAGTGGCTTGGACATGGAAACAACAGAAGTGTCTTACAATAGATGATTGGCTAAAGAGGCTGTGGTACATATATACAATGAAATATTACTCAGCCATTAGAAGAGATGAAATACTCAGCCATTTGTGACAACATAGATGAATCTTGAGATAATCATGCTAAGTAAAATAAGCCAGACTGAAAAAGTTGAAAATCACATGATATCACTTATATGTAAGATATAAACCTAAAAGTAACAAATGAACAGGAGAAACAAACAGAAACTCATGATCATGGACTGTAGACTAGTGGTTACCAGAGGATAGAGGGTTGAGAGGGGAGGAGGGGTAGACAGGGTAAAGTGGGTTAAATATATGGTGACAGAAAGAAATTTAACTATGGGAGGTGAACACTCAGTGTAAATATATATGTAAATATATGTGTTAAAAAGATTCAAATGTAATGAGAACATTATAAGGAACTCCCAAGTACCCATCACTCACATTCACATAATTAACTTTTCAATGTATTTTATATAGTATTTTTCTTGACAAGATCTGACTTGTAAAAGATCTGATTCTAAAAAAATGAATTTGAAAACCACTGACCTACAGGCTAAATGCATTTCTAGCAAATAAAAAAATTCTTAGTCATCAATTTGAGTTAAGGTACCAGTAAGAATGCCATTTACAAAAAAAAACACTTTAATTCTTAGTCAATCATGTATCAACTTTGTATCATCTTCGTCTACACTTCCTTTCTGTAGGTAATCCAAGTTAGCCCCAGCACCATTTTCTTTAAACTCCACTGATAAGCCTGTGATTCCACATGTTATCTCTGGCAGCAATTTCTGGGACAGCATAAAATATTCACATGGATATCTAATAAGCATTTTAAACATAAAATTAATTCCTCATTTTTTTCACACAAGACTATCTCAGTCTTCTCCATCTCAGTAAATGACACTGCCATTCACTCAGTAACTCAAATCAAAATTGTAATGACTTCTCCTTTTCTTTCTCTCTTTTTCTTCCTCTCCTTCCCTCCTCGTCTCTCCTCTTCACATAAAAATGTTGGTGCTAAAAAAATAATACATCTCTATTCTATTCACTACTAACTATATTCACTACTACGACCCTTCTGATCTCCATGCCTGTTTTCTTGACATTTTTAATCCATTATCAATGCAGCAACTTGAATGATCTTTGAAAAACATTTTTATGATAGCATCATTTACCTGCTTAAAGTCCTTTAGAGGAGTTATATTGTTCTCTGAATGCAGTCCAGAGTCATCCCACAACCCTGTGTTAGCTCACCATCCACCTCCTTCAGTGTTACTATTTTCCAAGAGTGCTCTCCAAACACATGACTCTTTGCTATTGTTATGCTGGTCTTCACATAACTATACCAGGTTTGTTCCTGGTGCGCTTGCTGTTCTCTCTGCCTGGAGATCTTTTCTGTCAGATTTTAAAAGGCTGTCCTCTTTATAATTTCTACACATCCTATAGGTCTCTGATTAAATAGTATCTCCTTGGAAATCCTTTCCTGGTCTCCCAATCTAAAATACTCAAGCTCCTCTATAGGAAAACCATACTGCACTATCTTTCTAGCACTTATCACAGTTTGAAATTATCTTTTGTATTCATTTGTTTTCATTTCTGTCTTCTGTTTTCCTAGACAGTAAGCTCAATGAGAGCAGAGATTTTGCTTTCCTATTAAATAAACTTTTCTTCAATATATAGATATTAGCTGATATAATATTGATTGTGATAATAGTTAGATAAATAAAAATATTATTAAATAGAAGAGCATGAACCACTGTCCTTATAGATCAAAGACTTTATCCTAATCACAGCTCCACCCACTTAAATGAACTTTAGTTACTCATTTTATTTCTGACTCATTTTCCTTGACTTTTAAATAGAGATAATGAATGACTAAGATACAGTACTGTTGGGAAGATGGCATGAAGTGATAGAAAGCTTAGACTTCATTTCCATCCACTCCAGTCATTCCTTTCCCTTCCCCATCTTGCCCTTCCCTGTGGCTGGCACACATGTATCCCTTAAATTCATTTATCCTTAAGTTCCTCTCTGAGGTCCAACAATGGGAGAAACATTTTCTTCCTGTCAGGCCCCCATCCTCTTGCTGTTATGTTGAGCTATGGTTTCTTCACCAGCTGATTATGGTAAAGCTTCTGCCTGGCAACTCCTCTTCTCTTCCAGGCCCCACCTCTTACCAGGGACTGGAAACATCATTCCTTCTTCCCGCCCTTTCAGAGGTAATAATGTCTCCTTGCTTTTGTTAGTGTCTGGATGCTTCACTGCCCAAAACTTTGTAAATAGTTCTTTCCTTAATTAACGTTAGCTAAGCCTTTCGGGTGAGCATTTGTTTCCTGCCAAGAACATGATTGACACAGATATTGTATGTGGGCACTTTCTGTACTGCCTAACACATATTTCAAAAATATTTATTTAGTATTTATTGCATACCAGGCACTAAGAAGGCAGTGAACATTATTTTGTATCTGACATATGTGTACATAAGAGTCATTCAGATGTTCAGGCAAAATAAAAATTCAAAATAAAGCACCACCAAATTAAAATATGGGTCAAGAAAATGCAGCAAAAAATTTACGTTCTGCTGTGTTGCCATTGCTCTTGCTGTTAGTATTTCTGTTGATTCTATGCACATTCCCTAAAAAAGAAAATAGATACATATACATACATTAACAGGTTGTTTTATGCTTGATCCTCACTCTTAGCTGCAATTTATCAAACTGCAGGTATGAGTTTATATACATACAGTTATATATTCACTGGTGTGATCTACAAATGCAGTTCTGATTAGGCGAGGCAACTACAATAAGTGTTTATTTAATTTTTCATTTTATCAAGCAGAACTCTCTGGTAATCAGCTATCTGCAGTGGTGTTCCTATATATCCATGACAAGACTGCAGTGGGACATTAATTCTTTCTTCCTTTCTTTTTTTAAACATCTACAGCACCTGGTCTTCCTCGGTGGTCTCCCATCCAAGTACTAACCAATTAGCTTCCGAGATCAGATGAGATCAGGAACACTGAGGGTGGCGCAGCCATAGATGAGGATGTTGATTCTTAAAGGCTCTTACTTGGAGATCAGACATCTTGGGTTCAAATACTGGATTAATATTTTACTAGCTCTTGACCTTAGACAATTTAGTTAAATTCTTCTAATCTCAATTTTTCTCGCCTGTCAAAAGGAGGTATATGTTAATAAGGCTGTTATGAGTATAAACTGAAATAATAATGGTATTCATTGAAATAGCATGCTAAATGCTCATAAAGTTGTTGCTACTAGTGTGATTATTAGTAGTGATGATCTTGAGGCTAGGCAAGATACTTAAAGAGATTCAGATATCTAAAAGTTGTAAAGTCTCCACATTCACAGTAACATGTGATTCCATAACTTTATCATTTTATTTTCCTCATTGACTACATACACACACAACGTAACCCACACCTATAAAATATATAAATATGTATTTGAGTTATATATAGGGATTTGATTGACCAAGCATAGTATATGCTACACCTGTGCTAATCCAGTGTAATTAAATAAACTCTACAGCCCTCATTCAAGCTTGTGGATTCTCTAAAGTTGTAGAAAAACAGCAATAATGCTAAAGTGGGAATGAAGCTATCTGAGTAAACAAGCCTCTTTAGGAAATCATCAGGAAACATGAGTAGATCTCTTTTCTATGAACTCAGGTCTTCGTCCCACATCTATAAAGCAGAGGGAGTGAACCTGATATCATGCTTTTCAAAGATTTGTACTTGAATCATTTGTTTAGGAATGACCTAGGATCTTGCTTTTTTAATATACAGATTACTGGTCTCTATGTTCATACCCACTGAGTCTGGGAAAAATGCTTTTGGAAAAAGAAGAGGCAACAGAACTACCTTATTTTAAAACAAGGATCTCAGGTAATTCTCATCCACACTTAAGCGCTGAAAACTGCTGGAATAGAAATAGTGTGTTTCAACTTTAATCCTCAATATGTCAAATATGTCAAACTATTACCATCATATTTGATTTATATCCTGAAATGGTGACTACCCCTCTGGATTAATGTGAAAATCAACAATAGTCTAAAACATACAGACTTTTCAATCTATGTTAAAATTATTGCCATTTACCTTATCTTTTCACTGGAGTTTTTGCATCACCGCAATTTTAACATCCACACACACATAAAACGTGTAGCCTTAATAGACTGTGAAGCAGTGAGCCAATCACAAAAGCAACACAAAATACAATCACAAACACCTGAAACTCATTACAAATTTAGCAGCACAAATGCCAGAGGCTGTAATGGGTCTCAGATAGTCTGTGCAACTCTGCCAATACTCACCTATAATTTGGACTTGACATTTACTAAAAAGACAACATTTACAAAAAGAAAAGGGCAGAGTTTTACCAAATAGTTCTACTCCTTCAACTCTCCCCTCCTTTGAAGTCACTGCAGAAAAAAAAATCAATTCTAAATACAGGTGCTATTTGTATTCCTTCTGGAGTGCTTATGAAACCAAATTAATTGATGAAGAATTAAACCAATATTCATTCAGGGATTTGGAGGTATAATATTTTTCCCCAGAAAGTAACATTCTCTATAAATGTCTTAGCACAAAAATACAAAGGGGAAAGAAAAAGGAGAAAGAGTAGAAATTAAAAATGTCAGCTTTATTTTTAGATTTTCTTCCTATTTTGAATTAAGGATTAGGTGTATGTTGTAAATGTTGACTTGAACTCTTACAAATGAAAATTGTCATACTTGCAAATATGGATCATTATGGTTGTCATTGTGTGGAATGGAAAGAAAATTAAATTCAGGCATCTGGAGAGTAATTCTGTTTCTGGATTTATTGCTAGTTGGGTGACCTTAGAAATGTCATTTAATAACCTGGGATTCTGTTTTCTCCATTTCAGCTTTTGAGGACTGCAAACTCTAGCTTGATATCTGTCTTGGTGGTTTCAGTTCCAGAGTAGACTCCTTGTAAGCTAAGACCTACAGACAGTCGATTTTTTTCTCCATACTTTCTTCAAAGTTCAATCTCTATTTTTCATGACATGAGTCTGAGAAACAGACACTGTCATTAAGAACAAATCCTTTAATGTGTTATTGCTAATGCACCTATTATCCTAAGGAGAAATTTTACTTTGTACCTTTTGGGTGTTTTAAAATCTTAGCATGATATTCCTTTGCCCAGTCTCTCAGAACACTTTGAAAATTACTCTCCTTCAATGCCATTTAATGTAAATTGAAGAAAATATACTTATTTCAATATTTAAAATATAAATAGAAAAGTAATCTGTTATAAAATTACACATCTTCACATGGCAGAGAGAGAGAGAGAGAGAGAGAGAGAGAGAGAGAGAGAGAGAGAGAGAGAGAGATCTGTTCTACTTCTTATAAGGCCACAGTCTTATCAGATTAGAGTCCCACATTTGTGACCTAATTTAATGTTAAGTACCTCCTAAAGACCCTGTCTATCTCCAGATACATATATTGGGGCTTCAATATATAAATTGGGGTTGAGTACAATTTATTTTGTATCACAATTATAAAGTAATAAGGAAGGGAAATATCTACAATGTATATTAGAGTAAATCAACAGCTTCTCTAATACCGTGACTTATAATAAGAAATATATATTTGGTCTTTGTCTACTGTTCCTGTCACAGAGCTTCTAAACCCCTTGGTATTTACTAAGGTGTATTTTGTTTGGTTAATTACTTTTGGAAAGTCCCTAGGTCACCTAAGGATAGGGTCTGTTTGCCAGAAAACTAACCATGTGACTGCAGGGTGTAACTTTTAGCCCTACTCTAGACCTCTGAGAGGGGAGAAGAACTGGAGATTGAGTTAAATTGCCAATGGACAATATTTCAATCAGTCATGTTGATGTGATGAAGCCTCCATTAAAAAAAAAAAAAGACTGGTTTCAGAGAGCTTCTGGGTTGGTGAACATGTGGAGATTCTGGGAGAGTGACAGAAAGAGAGAGCATGGAAGTTCCACATTCTTTCTCCTAGTTCTCCCTATGTATCTCTTCTAGCTGACTGTTGCTGAGTTATATCCTTTTATAATAAACAAATAATCAATTAAATAAAATGTTCCTCTGAGTTCTGTGAACGGCTCTAGAATACTAATTGAACCCAAGGTTGGGGTAGTTGAAACCTCCAATTTACAGCTGGTCAGTTCTGCACAAGTGACAACCTGGGCTTGCGACTGGCATCCGAGGTAAGAGTGGAGTGAGACAGTTTTATGGAACTGAGCCCCTAACTTACAGAATCTGATGTTATATTCAGGTATATAGGGTCAGAATAGAGAATTGGTTGGTGGTGTGGAAACTCCACTCGCCACATGTTAAAATTAGTGACTAGAACCTTTACTTACAAAAACTATATCTTTGTGTTTTATATACGTATACATTTATAGAAAAATGACTGGAAAGATACACTCAATATATTTATGATAATTGCTTCTGGTGGTTGGATTATGAGTGATATCTAATTATCTTTAGTTTCATTTACACAATTCTTGTGATTAGAAAAAATATCAACAAATATCTGAGTGAACTAACATACTTGGGAAAATAATCTGCTAGATTCTATAGCAATTTATAAACCTCTATCTTGGATCACTATAAGTGAAACTATTTTTCTCTTCCAGTGAACTCTCAACCTCAAAATGCTTTTGCGAATTCTCCTAGAGTATAAATTATGAGATTATTTCTAACCTTGTCAAGTTCCAGTGACACACTGCCTACTATAATATAATAGAAGCAATTCATAAAATATTTCTTCACCTGAACCAGTTTCAAGTTCTGTGGCTTTGCAGCTCTGAATGTTCTTGTTCCTTCCAGAATATTTAGTACAAGGGATCCTTTATGGGACAGGACAGATATTTGAGAGATGATTTATTTGCTAATTCTTGACATTGTTACTCTAGGTTTAAAGTGGCATTAGAAAGATGAAAAACAGATGTTTGAAGATAGTTATCCATGCTCATGTTGATGCTTTGCAAATGCCTCATAGCTGTGGCACATGATATTGAGCCAGAGTATCTCTGGAATTGCCAGGCAGGGCCTGGAGCAGATAGGAACCCTAGGTTGGTAAGCACCAATTACAAAAAGCCTCATCAAGAAATTCTTGGAGAGCTGAAGGATGCATCACCCTGAAGTCCTCATAGACAAGCAGGCCTAGTAAATGAAGTTCAGCACTTGCTTTTCCTTGGGGCTGTACACAGCATGACTCTGTTTCAGCAGCTCAATGCAGAAAGTGAGCCATCTTCCATCGAGGCAGTCAAGACTTTGCTAAAGGATGTTGTTGTGTTCCAATATAAGAGCGCTTTGCTCAACCTAAGGTGTGGGCAGTTGTGTTCAGGTGTAGAAGACAGAAAGATGCAGGGAGGGCTCTCAGCATGCATGGTACCAAGCACCAATCGTCACATATAAAATTTACACTTCATTTTGCAGCTGATGAACTGTTTCAGCGGCACCAAACTTGCTTCATAAATAATACCTAGAAAAACATGGGCTATTTTTAATCCTCAATATTTGCATTTGCTATAACATTAAAAAGATTGGGAAGCAAAGGGTTAACCAATACCATTTGGTCATCATCTAAATTCAACCCAATTATGAGAATTTAAAGCAAAGAAAGTAAATTTAAGAAATTTGGTCATAAAGTAAAAATCATTATAATGCAGAGAGTGTCTCTGCCCACATAGCTGCCTCTTTGACTAATGGTCTAATCGGCAGATGGCTTAAAATTTAATTCATTTAGTATTTCCTTTGCTGCTAAGCAAAACCTAATGCACACGCTTTTCTAAGATGCTCCACTTAGCTGTGTCTTCAGTTGCGCACTACTCTGGCTGGCAGCTTACCCCATTACAGGGCTAAGAAACCTTGAAGAGTGTTTATTTTACATTCTGCTAATTAGGTGTGTGTATTTGACCTTGCTAATCTCTTCAGAGGAACCTGAAGAGAAGTGTTGCTTTGTTTGGCATAATATTCTCTGAGTGAAAGCTAGTATGGCAAGCAGAAGTGAAGCCTCAGACAGGGCATTCAGGAAGTGCATATATCCATATCTATTTATGTAATCCAAAGAGGATCTCTTGGTTTTTTTTTATCCTAAAATTTGACCTAATATTAGCCCCATCAAAGGGTTTGCTGGCCACAGGGAGAGTATGTCTGTCTAAATGACACCATCAAGCTTATTTGGTATGCTGTGGACTGCTAATCTTAGAGAATTTTGGAGATTCTCACTGGAGAATCCTTTAATGATTTTATCATCATGTTCAATTATATTATCACTGTATTATTCTTCAAAAATAACCTAAACTCTATTTATGTTTAGTATATTAGTTGTATTTATAACATACTTCTGCTTTTCTCTTTATTCTCAATTACCTTGGACAGCCAGCAGGGCCACAGAGAAAATGCTTTTGAGATTTCTTACTTTATACATGATGAACCTATGTATACTGCCTTTTCTTGGGGTTAAAAAAAAAAGATAACAGAAATATCTAGAAATCTCAAAACCTTCCTCAGTTTTATTCACTTTCCTTTTCCTTACTCCTCCCACAGTATCCTGCCATTTTAAATTTGATAGAAGGAAGGAAGCTAACATCAAAGATCTTAAGGCTCTATTTTTATTCTCCACAGAAGTGGAGATATAGAATTGTGATTGAGACCTACGTTCAATAGTTAACAAACAGTGTTAAAATCCCAGCCTCACTGCGTAACTCTGGATGCAATATTTAACCTCAATTTCTTTGTTTCTAAAATAATATAAGAAGTCTCAGAGTGCTGTTTGAAGGTGAAATGACAAGCAAAGTACCAGGCATACAGTGTTTACACAATAAACTTTACACTACCATTATCTACAAAAGTTCACTATGATGTAATAACTATTCTCAATTTACTATGAAAAAGTAAAGATTCCAAGTATTAAATACCATGTCAGCATTCATATGATTGCAAAATGAAAAATCCATGTCTTTTTAATTCCATAATATATTTTTCATCCATATGCAATTATAGATATATTAAGGTTTTTTTTTTTTAAGGTCCACTAAGCTAGGTCATCAAACTCTAGAAAGGAATTATAAACAAACAAATTAATTTAAAAAAACTAAAAATAAATTCCTGTAACTCTTGGTTATTGATAGAACATACATTAATAGTTAATAAAATCAAACCAAAATGGCTGGCTTTAACCTTTTCATCTTCAAATCCATCAAGTTCTGACTGATATGCACCAATAGAAAATATCCAGGATGCTTTTTTCGCTAACTGAATTCGTTCGTTTGTTTGTCTCTTTCTTCACTACTAGGTCTACATTAACATTTTCTTTCTCTTATGAAAAAAATATTCAAATGCAACAAGGAAACAAAACACTTAATCCACTCTAGTAGGTCTGTGAGATATATGGCCTGTGGAGTAATTTAATCTAGCCCACCGTGGAATATGAAAATTGCTTCTTCCATCCCCTGCTGTACCCAAATCTGAATGTGGGACAAACAGTCTCAAAAACAAGAGCTCCTGAGGACTATTTCTAAGGGGCAAGGCCACAGAGGTTTACAACAGTGGGGGTTTATAAATTCAATTTACTCGAATTCAGAGCAGTGGAAGAGAAGTGATTATAGTTCCGCTCTCTTTTACAGAACTCTGGGTTGGAATAGAAGAAAAGAATTCAAAGGATCTGACTCATTTAAGCAAATACAGAGCCAGATTGGATCCAGCAGCACAAGGGGAATTTCTAGAAATTCAGATAGCTCCCATTGATAAACTAATCTCTTGCTGAGCCAAACTAACATTGTCACCTTGTCAATAATGATTGTGCTTCGTACAAACTACCCTAATGCATGCTCACACACACACGTTAAGAGCTGCTAATATGTGATATTCTAAATTCTTTAGGGGAAAAAAAATACATAAATTTGTTTGAACCTTCTTTTAAAATGTTCTTGGACATTCTTTTTTAAGAACACATGACTAACATATTTTAATGATGCCTCTTTGCAAAAATAAATGGCTCTCCATTTCAAGGAGTTATATGTCCTGTAAGAATCTCGTTAATTTGTTCCCTCTTGATGCCTACTCCAATTTATTTTATTTTAGTATTTTTATTTCTTGGGTTCTTTAGTAGGCTTTCATTATCCATTGGGCTGAAGCATATTCAAACATGAACATCACAATTATATTAAGTAAATCCAATGGCCAAGAAGTATAATTCTTCATAAAATATAAAGGCATCTCCAGGAAACACAATTTGGTAGAGACATTTTTGAATAAAATAATTTCCTTTAGATAGCAGAGTAGTGCAGTGGACACGTGCTGGGCTCATAAAATAATTTTCTTTTTTTCAGCAAATAATTACCATTATAATCCCCAACACAGCAACATACACAAAAGCTAGCTTAAAAGGATCCTCTAACTGTACACCATTGCTGAATTTGAAGTTAGAGCATCTATTGCCTTACCTAGGTACTGTCTCTTCATCCAGCTATCTAATCAGTCAGTTGATTTAACAAATAATTTTTAATATTTTTATATATGTAGAGCCTGTGCTATAGGCAAAGAGGAAGAGACTAAGTCCCTGGAAGCTGGTTTAATGGATTAGTCATCTCTAATTTGTTCTCTGAACCTAACAAAGTCATTTAAACTTCCTGATTTCCAGTTCTACCATTTACTGAATGGGGAGGCTATTACTTTATAGCTTTCTTGAGAGGATTAAATAAGATTACTAATGTAAAAGTGCCTGATACATGCTAACTGTTTAAGGCAGATTAGTCAGTGATGATTTCACTCCAGATTCAATGATTAAAAAAATCAACACAGTTAATATGGAATTATTACCATGATCAAGAAGAGCCCTCTCACTGATAAAACATTCTACAAGGAACATTACTGGTTCAACTGACAAAATTGGAATACAGACAGTAAACTAGGTAAAGTTGTTGGATTAATGTTAAATTTACTGAGGCTGGGAACTATACTATGTGTATGTTAGACAATATGTTTATTCTTAGAAAATATACACTGATATATTTAAGGTAAAAGGCCATAATGTAAATAGTTTGCTCTCAAATGATTCAGGAAAAAATGATACACAGAAATATGTATATGTGTATATATATATATATATATATATACACACATATATATACACATGTGTGTGTGTGTGTATATATATATATATATATTCTTATATATTCTTACATAAATACATCTATGAAACTGGAGAGGGCATGTGGCAAGCAAATGGGGCAAAATATTAAGAACAGGTGAATTTGGGCAGAGGGCATATAAATTTTTCTGTAACTTTTCTGTAAGTGTGAAATTAAAACATAAATAAAAATTTGAATAATATAGTATTGAAGACAAACAGTGTAAATATAGCTACAGAGTAGCAGTGCTATAATGAGCTGTGGGTAAAAGAGTCAAGGGATGCTTGGAATCTGAATTCATTCCTGGGGAAAAAAAATAGGTATAAGATGAAGAAGGTCTCCCTTGTGAATTGTAAAGATAGATACAGAAAAAAAAATCAGATACAATTTTATTTTTTAACAGGCAGAAGCAAAAACTTTAGATACTTATTTTTCAACAGGTGTTACAGTGAAATCTAATATGTTCAAAAATAATTACCTGAGTTCATGGCTGAGAAATCAACCTACAGTGGACTGTGAGAATTGCTGTGCTGATTCCCTTACCTATTTTTCTGCAGACCAATAGTCTGGTGAAATTCTCTTATGTAGAGAAAAAGACTGTCAAATTTGGGAAACTGCACAGCAATGTCTGATCCCAGAGGTTCACAGTGCATAGAGTCAACTTATAGAGCTCTAAGCATTTTAGAAAAACATTTAATGAAGAGTTATTTTCTGGTGTCATGGATTGTGCTCTCTGACACATACATGGAGATGGAATTGGAGTGTCAGAGGAAGTATGGAGGATGAATATTTAATACCCATCATAGTGGTTCTGCTTGGCCCAGGTATTTATGCCACATCCTACCTCAGTCACAGATTGCTTAATAACAAGAATGTGGTTCCCAGCAGCTGAAGCCCAGCCTGAAGGAGCAGAGAGTTTGATTACCATAGTCTACTCTCCACACTTCCTGTAACTGAATAACAGCCCTTCTATGTTGATCACATTTAGTTACATCAGTTTCCATTCTGCATAATAGATTTTAGAAAATGATGCTCTGAATTCTTAAGAGCAAACACGTTATCTCTGAAACCAAATATTAACTAAACTGCCAAAGACAGAACACTGAAGTATATGACTATTGCTTTCAAACTTAATTTTTCTTTTATTCTTTTGTATTCATCCTTAATGGTACATTCCTAGCAATATAAAATAAGTTATTCAAAGAGTATATTTGCTTGGCATAGTATTTACACAGCATCATAGAAGTAGACATTTAATTTTCATAATGATGCCTTCTTTTCCCTTTAATGCTTGCTTTAAATAAAACTTTGCATGTTTAATATCATAAACCCTCCTTGCTTCTAAATACCTTGCAGTTTAAGATGACCCATTGTGGTCACAGTTCAGTATAATTAAAGAAGAACTAAAACTGGTGACAATGAGATATACCTGGGTAGAAAGTATCAATACTAACCACTTGTAAAAATATAAGTGAATTCAACCCTTCTTTCCTTTCTCTATGAAAATTGGTTGAATCAATATATGAGAAAATATTTTACAAATTGCAAAGCACTCTAAAACACGGGAGATTGATTTGTTTTGTTATTATTGTCTTCATCTTTGTCAAACCTGGCGATATTATTATTACATATATAATAAAATATACTCACACAGAAAGATATAGAGTTCAGCTTTCATGTATTTATGCATTTATTCACTCAACAGATACTCTTTTTTAGCATCTCTGATGGATCAGCCCATGTTTTATGCATAGTTTTTGGTACTCATACCAAAGGATGAGTGCATTATTGCAGCAAAAGAGGAATCAGCAGCAAAAGATTTATTAAGATGTGTGTATAATTTGTTGTTGTTGGGAGGGTTGTAACTTCAGGCATAGCTACCTATTAATTAAAGCTGATTATTAGTATTACAAATCTGTGCCAGAATACAAGCCAGGAAAGGCAAATTCCTCATTGTTAAATATTTGCCATTTGGGTCCTGCATTCTCATTCCTATCAGGACACAAGCAATGGCTCCTTAGGAAACTACTTGATGGCCAATTCACCAAGTGTACCTCTCCTCAAACAAGTGAAAATCAAAAACACATGTTATATTCTGGAATAGTGTTATCAAGACAATAAAAGTGAATTTCAAGAGAGCTCAGCTTGATCTCAGTGAGAAAGTGTTTTCCTCAATTTTTGTAGCATTATCAATAGAATGGATTGGGAGCAGATAGCTAAGAAAGGAAGGAAGGTGAGTTTATATATATATATAATTATATATATATATATATATATATATATATATATATATATATATATATAATTAGATCTCTGTTAAAAACTTCACAATTGATTCACCATTTAGTTCAGCAATTATTTACACAACATATATATTTTCCTATGTGCTTTGTGAGGTACATGAGTAAATGAAGTCACAGGAATTTAAAGAAGAAAAATAAACACCAAAAATTGTTTCCAGAGCCATCTCTTTCTTCAAATTTCTTACAATGCTCATCTTGCCTAGTTGAGCTAATTTTGGCCATATCTTCACAATTCTTAGGGCCTGGAATGCTTCTCCTGACTTCTCAACAGTAAATATTTCCTTCAACTCACAATTTAAGGTCACTTTCCCTACTTCCCCAGTTCGTCAGTTGATTCATATATTGCGTTTAATTATATGCATATGAAAAAAATGAATTATAAAACATATCACAATGTGGTAATTATTGGTTTAAAAAAAGTGTCAGCCAGTAGACTAAGTTCTTTAAACTCAGGAAAGATGTCTTATTCTGCTCAAGAAATGGATAAGATATTATTATTATTGAAATAGTAAACACTGAGAAAAGGAATGAAGAAAATTGTGGGGTTATGAATATATGCATTTATGAATACATTCAAAAAAGTATGCAGAATAAGGATTCTTAAACTTTAGTGTACACCTCTCTGTGCCTCAGTTTTCTTATCTCTAAAAAAAAAGGTTTAATGATAGAATTTACCTCGCAATACTTTATGAAAATGAAATGAGTTAAAGCATAAGAAATTAATTCAAAAACTGGTCTGGAATTAGTTGAAGAGTTAAAACTTGAAAAGGAACAGTGGTAACACATGGTAAACTCTCAAAGAATATAATAATTGTGATAATGATGATGATGGTGGTATTTGCAAGGTCCTGGGTAGTTTGATAGCAAATTATTTGAATGGGTGGATGTCAAGAGATTTTTAGTTATTACTTTTGTTCTACCATGAGCTAGCTATATAATGGGTAAAATATGAAACTTTCTGAGTCTTAGGATTCTCATCTGCAATGAAAGTTTTAGAAAACATTTTTTGCTAAGGTTTGGACAAAACTATATGGGAAGAAATGTCTTACATTAAATTTAGTCCTTTTATTTGTGGCTTTAAGGTATAATATTGATCCTGAGGAGTTTTAATCTTAGTATTCTTTAAGGCAGAGTGGGAAAATAACAGCTGTTAGTTTGGAGCCTGTGGTGTCACAAATGCAAGAAATGAGAGGAAATTTTCCCTGTAAAAAAATAATTATTCTACTTAATATTTTTTGTGCAAGACTACATTAGGCATCATTGTACAAGATACTTTTAATAAAAAGTGAGAATAAATATTCTACTCCATTCATCCTATGCTATCATGGATGTTTTAGTCAAGTAAACTTTCTATAGCAATGAAGATAAAGACAGTAGAGGAAAGTACTTGAGATCCCAGAAATGGAACAATAATCTTACAGACAATTCTTTTCACTCCAAGCATTTCTGTCTCAGAGAATGAAGGTAAGAGAACTTAGATGGGTTTTATAATTACTTTGTTTCTAAAACTAGCTGCTCAGCTTAAAGCATCCCAGTTGTGTCTGAACATTTGGCTTTCCTAACAAGATAGAGGCCCCACAAAGCCTCCGCCTATAGAATTAAATTGCCACATTGCTCAGACACTTTTTTCTGCTCTAGCAGGAATCCTTTGGGTTAAGATGGCATGTTTCCTCTATATTAAGACCTGCATGACCATTGCTTTGTGTGTACTCTCCATGCCGTCCACTGGATGTTTAGTGTCTACAAATGTCCTCCATCCAGATTCTTGCCTACTTTTGTTCTTATCTGCTTGCCTGGTTTTTAACTCACTCTTACCTTAGTGTCTGATATTTTGGACATGGTGGCCTATCTCTGTCAGCTTGGTTCAGCTCACTGCCCCTTCCTAAGATATCTAAGTGCTTAAAGGTTTTCCTGACAAAACACAAGGGCTAGAGTAATAAATCTAGAATAATTACATGTTCTTCTAAGCTAACTTTCCAGCCCTGTTGCTAGATTATACTAATGTATATTGACAAAATGGGGCTGAGTTCAGATGTCTGGTTTACTGTAAAACTATAAGTTGCTTCACAGTCTCCTAAAGTTTCTTTATAGGTAATTATTAAAATCATGGACATGTTGCTGGAATGCATAAAAAAAAGGCAATGTAATCAAATGGTTTCTAAATCTAGATGTGTATATATAATATGATAGAAAATACAATAATATTTCATTTAATTATCTCGGATGTATTCTAGATGTCAGTTTCTGATATAGAAAAAATATGACCTCTGACCATTAGTAATTCATGACTTAAAGGGATACTATGACTTTCATGGAATTTGGAGAATTAAGATTATTTGCATAGAATATTGAGGCTTTTGAACTTGACATACTATATAGTTACCTCTACTGTTGGAACTCCAAATTTACTTGATAAAATTCCACTACCCTGATCTTTCAAAAGGTAATTAAATACATCTTATTTATTATAAAAAAAGCAATTTACTTTTGTGGATAAAATAAATTTGGGTGGGATAAATAGAACATGGTGTTTTGCTTGAATATCATATACTTTTGTCTTCAATAACCAAGGGAACAGAGCTAACAATAAATACTAAGAATTAGTTTTTCTATTAGGCTCTTTACATATATTAGTGCATTTTATCCTACTGAGAATCTAATAATCAAACCATAATAAATTTCATACAATTGGGAAAATGTGATATAATATAACTGAACAAATTTCTAAAAATAAAATAATTAGCAAATGGAGCAGAATCACAATTTGAATGCATGCCTATTTGACTTCAAAATTTATAGTCTTTAAATTTTATCCTAAGAAAAAGATTTTCTTAAAACTACACAATAAAATAAGGAATTAAAATTCTGTATAATCCTAAAATTGCTCTCCATTAATTTAATAAAGTTTTATTGATGATTTTGTATTAATACTCCATTCTACTTACTCCAGGACCTTTATATGGTTTATATATTCTTGGTTTGTAAATTTTCTGTAAATTTTCCACTGAGTAGGCCTAAGAAGCAAGTCTATTTAGGCTGTTAATGTGTTTCTATTGACCAGTTCCCTAAAACATGATAGGACACATGTTTTATTTATTGTATAGTATATATTTATTGTATAGAATAAATAACTGACTATAAACATGGATAAATATTTTTAGAATAACTCATATATCTTGGTTTTATAAAAATCTAATGAAGATCACTAATCATTTGATTTTTAATTTTTTCTCTTGGCATCTTTGTTCTACTTCTTTTCTTTAACTCTATTTTTAAAAGTGGGTTGATTGAATAATGTCTAGTTTTTATTATTCTGAATTTTATAGCTTGTGATATTTACCATAAAATATCATTGAGAAATTTAGTTTTACACCTTGAGTGAAATATCTGTTTTTACAAATATTATAGTGGGGAAAAAATGTATTGCGCACTTACTTCTAGGTGCTGTTGAGAGCTAAGGGATCTTAATCATACCGTAGCTTTGATATATATCTGTATTCTCGATAGTACTGGGCTTAATGGTTAACATTTCTTCAACCATGATAATTGTTTATTGTACACTGACAGAAACTCACAAAGCTCACATGAATTTTAGCTGTCATTTTTTTCTCCTTACTAATTTCCAAGTTGGGATATAAGGTTTCATTTCATTATTGCTTTGTGTGTTTTTCTCTTTACATACTGTACTTTATTCCTTCCTTTTATTTTGCTTCCTTTGCTAGCATAACAGTTGGATATAAGAGAATGTTGCATTTATTTATTCTCTTTTTTCTTTTTCCGGAAGGCAATAAAATTAGCACCTTGATGGAAGGGACACTGTATAGAATATATTGGCATCATAGAACTCTTAAAGATCTCAGTGTATTATTAAAAAATTTAAAGGAGCCATCACAGTTTTCCACTTGTTTTAGTTTTTACCCCAGCTCCCATAGTCACATAAAATAAAAGTAATAAAAATATGATTCTTGAATCAGCCAAAGTAGCTAGCGAGGTTCAAATTTCTCTCTGTGTGAAAAGATGAACTGAATGAGAACTAGTACAGACAATTAAATTACCATACATGTTTTCTTGGACATTCTAAAAAAGAAATAAATAAATGTGACATTCTAACAATTTTAGTTGGTCTTTTGTTCTCAGAGAAGGTCTAGAATATTGAAATTAGAGAGCAGAAGTGAGAGATGTACTCCTAAATAAAATTTCAATCACTAACAAACTAACCATGTTTAAAATAGTTTTGTGATGATAATTTTATAATAATATTTGAGACTTGCCTCCCAGAATGTTACTTGACAAATTTTTTAAAAGAAAATACTAATATTTTCTTTACTACTATACAATTATGAGGCTCACTCTGTATAAACTAAAGTACCACAAGGGACATATAGAATGAACTAGAATGAACCTTCAAAAATTTACAGTATGATAGTATACCAACTAGAAAATATATTTTTTAAAACCGCAAAGCAAATATACTTCTACAATATTTAAAATATATTTTCAGAGCACAGTTGAATAATGTGCTCTGGTACAAGTAATATCTTATAGTTTACTAAGGTCAGATGCAAAAACTATATCGAATTTTGAAATTAACCATGAGTTTAATTATAATTAAAGTGGAGGGGTGTCTTCCAAGTCTCTGTAGGACAAAAGTGGCTACCTATATTTTAATCTTTCCATAAATTCTCCAAAAAAACTACAAAACTAGAAGGAAAACAAAAAACCAGGTAAGACTCATGCCTAACCAGGCCTAAGAGATGCCATTGCACATGACTACATGAACACCTGAAACCAAAAGAACTGGATCCAGAGCAGTGAGAATCATAAAATTTTTCACAAGGAGAACTGTGCAGTGAGGTCATGGTTATAGCTCATCAAAAATAACAGCTCATAAGTATCACTCTTGGAAAGACTGGACTCTATCTTTTGTGAGGAAATATTGAATAGAACCTGAGGCTTGGTAGTTTAGATCACTGGCCTCTAGGAGCTAAAAGCAAGGATCTTGGTGGCAGTCTTAGAAAGGCAGTATATTGAGGGAAAATAGAGGCAAGCTCTTTATAGGCTTGTTGATGAAGAAAAATAAAGATGTGACTAAAGATATTGTAAAGATGTTTTTTAAAAAGATAGTATCAAATTAGGAAAAGCAGGTAAGGAGCATACTATTTATTTTTAAAAATTAATTTTATTGAGTCTCAGAAGAGAGTGCTAAGTACCAAAAAGACCACATGAAGCCCTTATGATACTCCTATTGAATTACCAAAAAATGCAATATAAACAGTTAAATACAATTAAATCCAGTATCTATGAAAGTCAATATGTGAAGAAAATAGAAAGTAGAATTTTAAAAATTTCTACAGATAAAACCACCGAAAACAGAAACAGAGGAAAACTATTACGTTCCAATATGAATTAAGTAACATTGAACAAGGAGTTATAGACATGAACGAATATCACAAATCCAAAATTTAAGAACTCAGAATACTAATAGAAAAACACGAAAGGATGTGAAATCAGAGCTGACCAAACCAAAGAAAGAAGTTAAAGAATAAGACAATCATTTAAAAAAGGAAAAATAAATTACAATTTCTAAGAGAGAATATGTATGACCAAAAGTACAAGGCACACCTGACTGTAAGTAGAGTAAGGAATTGGGGGGAGGGGGAAAGCAATAGATATAAGATAAGTAAAAAAAAAAACTTTTAATTATCTAAGTGGATCTAATTGAGAGTCTAATTGAGAGTCTAATCTAATTGAGATTTTTAATATAAAAAATTATAACAAGAAAATAAAAAAATAAGTAAGCATTGCTGAAATAAAATATTTGAATCTCATATTGAAAGTTCCCATCAAGTATGGGAAAAATTACTTCAGTGCCTCAACTATTAGACATCGAAATAAACTATTATACTTCCTATACAGAAAGAACTTTTTGACCACAGTCAAATATTAAGTAGTTACCAAGCAAAAGAAGTATTGGTATCTAACTTTTCAACAAAAACATACAATGCAGGTAAGAGTGGAGAAATTTTTTTTAAGAAAATCAAAAAATCAGCAAAATAACTAATATTCAGGCTATAAAAACACAGTTTTAACATGAAAAACTCTAAGAACTTTGGACTCATGAGGTTCCTGAGAAATAGTTTAGAGAGTTTCACTCAACCAGGAGAGAACTGAAGAAACTCTAACAAAATGATTGATAAGAAAAAAAAATTAATAGTAAATCTAACTAAAATAAATGTTAGGATAAAAGTGGAAGAATAGTATATAGATGCTATATGATAATATGGAAATATCACAAGTTTTTTTTAATGGAAAGAGAAAGGGAAAAATAGAATAAGCTCATTAATTGTCACATGCAGACTAGTCAAAGGATATCATTTAAAACCTACAAACTGTATCACTAAACCGCATAATGGTACATTATGTAAAAGTCCCACCAACTCAGTGTCTTAAATCAATAATCATGTTCTTATGAATGGGCTAAACTCTACTGGGCTACTGATCTCAGCTTTTCTTATTCTCACATGTGGGTGTTAATTGGGGAAGTCTAACTAGAGGCTTGACTAAGGCAGTTTGGCTTTGCTTCACATGTCTCACATCTGCATCCTGGGACTTTGTAGGTAGCCAGCCATGTTCTTCTCATGGCAATGGGAGTGATGCAATAGAACCTATGGAAATATGCAAGTTCTCTTGACACATAGGCTTAAAAATGTCATACTATTGTTTTTATCTCATTCTATTTGTCAAATAAAGTTGCATAGTCCTACTCAAAGTAAAAATGCAGGGAAGAATGCAAGTGTACCCCAGCATAATATTAAGGTACCATTAAATTACATAGCAATGCATACAGATACAGGAACAGTTGGATAATCACAGCTAATAACAGTCTACCCCACAAACAAATAGTAGAAACATAAGTAAAGAAAAAAGGGACTATGTTCATTTCATAAAGTTATCAATGTAAAAATTAACATTAGAACAAAAATGCAAAAGTTCATAAATACCAAAAGAAATATAAAATCAAAATAAAAAACAAAAAAAAAACCTTAAAAGAAAGTAGACTACATATTGAGAAAAACATGGTAAATATAACAATGCATTTAGTAGTTTAATTTAAAATAATGTCATGCAAAAACAAGTATATTAGTCACATTAACAAATATAAATAGGCTTAAATGACCTATTAAAATGTTTTTAATTGGCTCACCAGGCATATTCCAACAAACTCCCTGCTGAATATAAGCAAAATAAAAGACATAAGCAGAGAAATATTGGGAAATTTTGAGTAAAGGAATGCAAAGGTTGCAATGTTACTATATGACAATGTTAACAATCAGGCAAGAAGCATTAATGCTTCATAATACAAAATGTACAATTCACAATGAAGATAGAACAATTACAAATATCTATGCACCAATCAACACAGCAGCAAACTTTACAAAGAAAACACTGAAGATTATGCAACAAGAAATATACAGAAACTTACTTATAGTAGGAAACTTTGACACAGAGCTCCTTGCTTGAAACAGGTCAAATAGGACCACTCTCCCCTAAAAAAATAGTGAGGATATAGAAGACCTGAATAATTTAATCAATACAGTATAACTTATAGATATATATCTAATTTGGCACTCTGGAACATATTCTAAAAATCCTTCCTTAGACTGTATTTCATGCTCATCTTCATCAACAATAGGATAGATTTATCCTTTCAGGCACCATTATTGATTGAATTTTATTTCTTAGATGCAATATCATTATTTTCATCACCATCACTATTAACAAACTAGGATGTTGAATGTGAGAAGTGAAGTCTGCATTAGTAAAAGAAGAGATTTAATTTCCCTTAATATAATTACAATTGAACTCTCTGCTTCTTGCTGCTTACTATCTTTTTGTATTTATTGCAGGGATGATTTATATATTCATTTCAAATCAAACATTTTCCCTTCGTTTGGGCTTTTGACTCTTTCATTGCTTTAGTCTGCAGCTGGCAGGTTCTTAATCTTTTATTTGGGGTTTGCAATGATTTGGGAGAATGGCATGGGCAAATTTCTATAACAGGCTCAGGCAACGTATTTTGCTAACTTTTTCCTGTGTGAAAGTAAGCTATTTAGCTCTGAGAATTTTTTATTTAGAACTCTAAGAAAAATTTTGCATGTTACAAAATCATGTTGAATTTTTAAATTGTTCTGATTTGATAACAAGATGTATGGAATACCGGTTAGCTTTGAAGTTCACATATATGACACTGTTATTTAATTTTCCTGGTTTTAGAAACACACATTCATCTATATTTAGAGATGATGATCAGCAATTCTTTGAAGATGATGGTAGTATTTTTCCATGATTGTTTTATTTGTTATTTAATTACTAATTCAAACAATATAGGATTGGCAGGTTTTACCACAATTTGGGCAAATGAGTCTGCTCTCGAAAACTCGATTTAAATGCTCTATTTGCTATTTCAAGCTGTTACATTTTCATGATTTTGTTATAAAATGTATACAGTTCCTATTCAATCTTTGTTACTGTATACTTTCTTCTATAGTAATATAAACTATAGCATCTCTTGCTAATCAATGTTTTTTTAACTCTAACTGTAATGTCTCTTTGTTCAGTTTGAAGAATAATTATCACTCCTAACCCACCACCTATGAGAACTTATAGTATTCAACACAGTAATAAGGCACTTAATTGTTTCTTCAATTGTGAGAAATATTGGACAATAAATTTGTTGTATTTTAAAATAATAAAGTATATAAAGTTAATTTAAAAGTGCTACTAAGAAATATTAGAATCTGCTATCCTTAAATGTAAAAGATAAGGTCAAAAGTGTTATATCTGTACATTTGAGGGAGAGTGAAAAGAAGTTCCATTAGGTTAGGAAAAAAATTACAATTCTCACATTATTTTTTATTATCATATTTTATTAAGTTGACTGTTTATGTCTTATATTACACATAATATATTTATCTGGGTTTTTAATCATTTAATTTTCTTAATTAATAGATATTCAAGAGAATCTGGAATCTACTTGATTAGATGGGCTTTGCTAAAACTTCAGTCTCTCACATAATATTTCATGAATTTTGCTGTATTTGACAATCATTAAAGGTCATTTTAATGCACTGCTGAAAAGGACACAGTGAAGGGCTTGGAAATTCAAGTGGAAACCCATACTAGGTAAACAGTAGATAAACAGATATAATTGATGGATGGGTGGATGGATGGTTTTCTGGATGAATAGATAGATAGATCTATATCACCACTTTCTCAAAAGACTTTCAGCTAAAATTTATTTAGTGAATGCTTAAAACATTCATTGTCCACACCAGTAATTTGTGTGTTCTATGTACACTGGATTATTATGACCCTACCTTATATTTTACTTTGTCCTAAAGAAATAATATAGCTGAATACAAATTATGGTATGCTATTATTTGTATAATACATATTATGAAAACCCATAACTATTAAAATAATATAATTTATAGCCAATGCCATTTAAAATATCTTCCGCATTCACTCCCCATACATATACTCCATTCTGTATTTGGAATAATTAATACTAAATGCGCATTTGGCTTGATAATCACAGAAGCATGTATATACAATGAACATGAGATGAGTTGGAGATTTTTCTTTTACCTCTGTCGCATATTAGCTTTAAATCATTGCACAAATCATTCACACTTTCTGACCCTCAGATATCACTGCAAAGTGGAGATAGTAATACTTACTCTGAAGGAGAATCATGAGAATTTGACACTACGTAGGGTACTACCTCAGTGTTAGGCACATAGTAAGGCACTGAATAAGTTAGAGCTACCAGCTGCCATAACTATTAATGTCTTTGTGTTTATGTTTCCACTTGGTCAGAGGAACTTTCAGTTAATATTGATGCCATGAATTCAGTCTTAATAAGCCTAGATTAATAAGATGCTGTCCTATCTCCCCTCTGTGTTGAAAGCTCAGATTTATGACTGTGGCAAAGCAGGAAATTAATTTCAGATCCAATTTTGCAATCTCCAGCATTCCTTTTTTCAGGTATCTAAATGTTGATTTTCCACATCGATGTTCATACACCACATATGAGGAAATGATCTAGTATCTATCTCCAAAATTGTTGTTATATCTCAGTGCTCACAGCTAATATTAAGAGTCCTCTCAGACTCATTTCCCAAGTTTCTGAGTTCCTTGAACTTCATCTAAGGTGGATACACGTATCAGCCCTTCTCATTCTCCTTTCAAAATGAAATTTCCTTTCAGCCTTCTTCACTGCCCTAAGCAGAAAACAACTCTCCTCCTCTCTAGTAGTTCTCTCTATGTTTTGTGTTTTGTTTTGTTTTGTTTTGTTTTTTTTTTTTACGATATTAAAAGGCACTGTCTGCAATTTGGAATTATTTTAGCTTTTTATAAAAGCTCACATTGTACTTTATTAGCAGGGTGCTGTGAAATTATACAACGTTTTTGGGAAAATTACAAGATATTGAGACTTGTTTCTTGCTGAAAATATGCAAAGCCCTTCAGGGAAAATAAAGGCAGAAGGTGTTTGAAACATTGACTGTTTCCCTATGTATTTGTAAATAAAGACTATAAATTAAGACTTTCAGAATGATCTATAGGAAATCTAGTAGCAAATTAATATATGAACTATCAAATTAAAGTAAAGAAACTATGACACCCTTTTCCATCTTACCAGTGTTTTTCTTCCCCGTCTTTAATGTTTTGAAAAGGTTTCAGAATTGATCCAAAATTGATTGCCAAAAAGCTTCCAAAAAAGCAAAAGCAGCAGCTTTTTTTTTCCAGGTACAATTTTTGTAACTCATTTAAGCTCTATAATTAACACTACCAAAAATATTATTTCTCCTTCATCATACATATAGTAATATTGCTTGTATCTACCCATAAAACCTAAGTACCACAAATCCACAGCCAACTAAACATGAATTGAATTAATTACTTATGACCATTTAAAGCTCTAAAAATGTAATTTATATTTTTTGTGGTTTTTCTTTGATAAAGAGTTATGATTTTAGGAAGCTTATAGGTGCTACCCTGAGGACGTTTTTGGAGCAAGTGAGAGTAAATACGTGTGAAGGAAAATATCATTTGCTCTTAGCTGCTTTGGCTATATATTAAAAGTATATAAGGCCAGAAGTTATCTACTATTTGTAATAGTCAGAATTCAAACAGGACTCTCATGCATATTCTAAGTATAAATATCTATATCTCTCCAATAATTGATTTAGACTTTTCCCTTCTACTTAGCTTAATGTTATTTCTCCGTGTTCTCATGGTAATCTTCCACATTCTATTCTTTCACTTTTCAATTTTGTTTACAGAAAGGCAGAGAAAAGGTCCAAATGAGAAATTTTATCACCAGAAAATTTTTCTAAGTAGTATGTAGTGGCAATAAAACACCTTTTAGAGCACACTCTTGAAGATATGTTATCTATAACTAATACTATTTTAATGGAAGATATTTCATTGTATTTTGACATTCAGATTAATTTTCTCTGGTTTAATATGAACACAAATACAAGGAGAAAACATTTTATTACAGTGAAAAAGGTTAAGCTAGTGAACCATATTATTTTTCTGACTTTTACAAATAAATATAGTCATTTCCCCCAATATTCTCATAAAAATTAAAGTTAGAAATTGAATTATCTGTTCTTTACTTTCCCTCTCTCTTTTGCTATATTTCTTCATATTCTCATTTTTACACAGAGATTAACAAATGACATTTCAGAAACTGTTGGGAGTTTATAAAGGGCTATATTGAATATGAAGATGTTCCTGATGTCGTGAACAATAGTTGAGTGTCCCTCTTAATGTATTGCGAATGAAGAATGAGCTATGACTATCCAGCCCCACATTCTTTACATACTGTACATATGAGTAGTTTAGTGAAAATCATTCATATTAAGTACTAGGCAATTAAATGAGAAGAAGAAATAGCGTCATCTACTGAAAAACTCCATCTAGTGGGAGAGATAATTGCAACATAATTCTCTAGGTCTTTATTCATAGTTTTAAGTACAAAGATAAAATTAAATAATTTTGATTTAAGGAGTACAATGCTGAAGACCTCCTCCAAGATGACATTTTTATTTTCTCTATTTGTTTATACCTTGCTTTTGAATTTGAGTGACTTAATAATTCAAAAACCAGTCTTTGGATGACATTTTTTTACCATGTAGCAGAGCCTCCTAATTGCCATGATCCTCAGTCCACACTTTTGCACTTTGTCCTTAAGAGGAAAGTTGTTATTTTATATGGTATCTTCAGGCATGCCTCTACTAACATTTAGGTAGAAACTGAAAGTGAAGAGTGGGCCATGTACTTATCTCCTCACTCCTTTTCAGTACTTTCCCACCAAACCTGGCTACCTTTTTGATTACTTACAACCATTAGAATTTTTAACTTTATGAATTTAATGCAGACTTTGTATCATTGACAGGGTGGTTGTTGAAAAGGCTACCTTTCTTCAATCCAAGATGCTCAAGAAGTAGGTCTCCTGCAGACTCCATACTTCCTAATCACCTGAGCTAATGGTCCTTACTAATGGGAAGATCTCCTTGATCTCCCCATCACTGTTGTCTTTGCTTTTTATGAAATGCTTTTTTGATCTTGAATGTTAAGAAACTATGCAATTCAGATTTTCTCTAAGCCATGCCCTCTTTCTCTCTTCTTCACAAATTTTCTGACTTCATTTGGCTCATCAATGTAAATTACCTCAGAATATTCTGTGGTCCACCTGTCTTCTTTCTCTATTATACCCTTTATCAGCTGAAACTTAGATTTTGTGATTAGATTGTCTGGGTTTGAAATTCTGACTCTGGCACCATTTTAGCTGAGTGAGTTTGTGGAATTTTCTTAACCTTTGTTCCTGTCTTTTCTTATTCATAAGATAGGCACAATAATAATATTGACCTTCCAGAGTTGTGTGTATTAAATGAGTTAATTCATACAAAGTATTTAGGACAATCTCTAGCATACAAGATGTGCTCAATGTGTGTTAGCCATTATTATTTAGTCCTTAAATATCACCTCTTATAAATTATAGATTTTTATTTTTTAATTAAATTTATAGAGGTAACATTGGTTAATACAATTATATAATTTCAGGTGTAAATTATAATTTGACATCCGTATTATCTATTGTGTTTACCACCCAAAATCCAGTTTCCTTCAGCTACCATATATATTTGATCCCCTTTACCCACTTCACCCTACCCCCTTCTCTCCTCCTTCAGCCCCTACCCTCTGGTAACTACTAGACTATTAAATTAATATCTGAAGGTCTCAACTATCTTCTGAGATTTATCTTTATATTGCCAAATTTATGTTGAGAGTGTCTTCCTCTATTTAAATTTACTACCACAAATTACTATATACCAAACCTCGCTCTTTATCCCCCTCCCAATCACTGCCTTCTTGTTTTCTGCCTCATCATATCATTTGTTTTCTTATACCATTATCTAGGTGTAGTAAAAAATGTCTGTTAGAATATGCAAAGAAAAGCACTCCCAAATGAGACCTTTTTTCCTTTAGATTTGCATTATCTCTTTTTTTAACACCTAAATAAACAACTTTAATATGTTTTAAGTAAAAATGAATATCTTAAAACTGAATCTACAAGCAGGACAAGACAGATAAAATGTTGGGTCATAGGACAAGTAAGGAAAGGCAGTACACTACTTTTACTTTGTCTTTTTTCCCCTTTTCCATTGATGTATATTTGTTTTGTTTCATTCAATTACGGTTGCTAAAGTAAATGAACATCTTTGTTTTTATAAATAAATATTCATAAATAGATATGTATATGTCAATAAAATGAAGAAAATATTTTAAGAACCAGAAAATCTCTAGTCTTTCTAGTAATAATGCAGAGTGAGAAAATGGTACACTTCCTTGGTATAGGTGCTATGAAATTGTTGGACCCCAACCATCACCAAACAGCCTACATGACTTGTGAGTGGCTATAAATATCCTCGAAGCCACTTCTAGCACATAAGAGATCAATGGAAACAAAAAGAAATAAGAAAAACAGATTTTTTTATGGTTGCCTGTGAAATAGTGAGTACTCATAATGTGTGCCTGAAAGAACTGTGTTATACACTGCAAGACCCCTGGGCTGGCCTAGTTAAGAATACCTATAATAATATTCATATTAATTAGGGTTCTAAGTGAATAACATTCACAGTATTTAAGGTTCTAAGAAATTTGTGATCTCTTTAAGAGATACTTCATGAAAAAACTGAACCATGTATACTGTGCATACATAGAAGATATTAGAATGTAACCCCTTTAAGATTTTATTGTCTACTGTTATGACCTGAGATGAAATTATCCTAACAAGTGATATTAGGTCACCTATAAATACTAAAATCCTTGTCAAGAAATAAGTATTTAAATAAATATGTGTAAATAGAAACTGTTTTTAGACATATAGGTCTCTTATAGTTCTGATTCTGATGTGCTATGACCAGACCCAACCTTCCAAAATCAGTGACAGTGAATACAGAAAGTGATGTATTTACCTGGTACTATGGGTAAGTTTCAGAATTACTCTGCTATTGAAAGACAAGTGGATGAATCAGAGGAAGTATACATGTAGGTTTAGCAAAAAGACTATCATTAACCCGATTCTCACTTTCTTTTTTGCATCCAGCTTTTGCTACTATGTCAGCTCCCTATACTGCTAAGACTGTCCGTTAGAAATAATGCTTCTACACTCATCATCGATAATGTGTCTGCCACAGAGAAAATTCAGGCCAGTTACAATACATGTATAAAGCTTTCTAAAATATAAGTGTGGGTGTTTCAGTTGGGTCTTATCTCATTTGAAATTGAAATATGTTTGCAGTGCTTGAATGTGGGAAGATTAATTATCACCTCTGTTTCAAAATAAGCAGCAGTAGAAACCCATCACATGAAAATGTGGAAGTGACATTGTCGACAGCTAACAAGAAAGGTTTTCAGCTGGAAAAGAGTGCAAACAGAAACAAATGCATTTATATTTCTACTATGCAGCCAAACAAAAATGGTGTTTGATACTGGCTGAGCTTGCCATGGAAAACCAGGCCCCATTTTAGTTAGCACACCACATGCAGCAAGATAAACCAAACTGGGAGTTCTGCCTCCAAGTTATAACCATTTCACATTTCCAATATCAGCACAGATCTCTCTTTCTTTCCCCATTGAGAGAGGAAAAAGCCTATAGTCTCAACACTGACTAGCAATGTGGCATTAGGCAAAGAAATTTTGTTAGGCCTCAGTTTTTCTATCTATAAAATGGACATAATAATGGGCTGGATGAAAAAAGTGAAAAGATGAAGAAGTACAAATTAGTAGTTACAAAATAGTCTTAGAGATTTATAGTATAGTATAGGGTATATTGTCAATATTATTGTAATGGTTGTGTGTAGTGCCAGATGGGTGGTAGAGTCATCAGACGGATCATTTCATGGTTTGCATAAATGTCTAACTTCTTAAAATTTAAAATAAAAATTTTTAAAAACTTAAAAATAGACATAATAAGCACATGCTTAATTTATAGACTGGATGTGACTCTGTTGTGTATTAGCATGAACAATCAGCACAACATCTGGAACATAGTAAGAGCTCAGTAACTATTAGCCATTGCCATTGTCATTGCCATTGCAAAGTCATCCCACTCTACTCTAAGGCAACTAAAACAAAAACCTTTCCTTCCTGTCTGATGGCAGCTCTATCTCAAATAGTAAAGCTATTATGAGGTTCAGTTTATTCTTTATTTTTAAAATTCAGTGATTGTAAGAGACCATTTTGATTCTTCATTCCAGAAAGATACTTTTTCATTTTTTTCTTTTTTTTTTTTTGTTTTAAATGCCATATCTGGATTCTTATAGTTAATATCAGCTTTTAAAAACAGTCTCTTGGCCCATTCAAGCACCAGCATTATGAAGCCTAGGTCTCATTACAGACCCCTTTTGTTAATGGAAATGTTTGAAGATAGTAAGTCAGCTTCCTGTACCATATATTAAGATGATGAGATGAAAATGGTATAAATTCAAATCAATTCCCCACTCCAAACCCCATCTCTACTTCTCTCTCAATTTATGCTGCTCAATGACATAAAGTACCACCTTTGGTGGTGAGCCTGCCCTGTGGTTAATCATCCCCATACTTGCTGAAATACCCCGAACTATAATTTAACATGAAGAACTGCTAGGGGTTTTGTTGAAACTGTCACGACTCACAGAAATCTACTAATTTTGTCCCTTTCACCTTCATTCTATAACTTTGCAAGAATTTTTGCCGACATTGGCACGGGTGGAGAGAAAAAAAAGAAAGAAAGAAAAAGAGAGAGAAAAGAAAGTTCTTTGTGAAATGTCACCTCACGTCTATGCCATTGATGCATCTTCTTGATTTCCCAGACAAGCTTTTTCTGAGCCACTCTAAGCCCTCCAGAGACATTTTCTTTTATGAAAGTCAAGCTTCCTTCTTCTATCAGGCTCTTACATCATCGGCAATGGTAATCCTTCCTGAAGCTGGAAGTGTTGTCTGCTATCTTGACGTTGCTAGTGCTGAAGGAGGCAAACAAAATCAGCCTGATTGTTTAAGGTTTGGATTAGTCTGGAATATATAGAGAAATGTTTTAAAAGATTTATTTTGACTATCAAAATGAGTCGATATGACAGCAGTCGTCTGGGAGAAATGCAAACACACAAACATCCCAGAGCAACCAGCTCCAGCTACTTTGCAGCAGCACATTATAGGGAAAATTGCTTTCTTGAACATCAGTAAGAAAAAGGGCAGCTCTTCAAGTTACTTAGGAAAAGGTACAACCACAAAGTGGCATACAGGATGACATCAAAGAAATTTAAAAATAAACTCTTATAGCACATAATATCATTGCATTATTTTAAATCATTTACAGATTGGCTGATAGTGGCCAATTATGCCCAAATAAACTAACAGGAAGAAAGATGATTTGGGTTAGGAAATTGGGGGAAAACTAAAATATCAAAATAAAAGCAAAAGCCAAATTAACAACTAGTTATGATTACATTTACTTGCTAAAAGCACCTTTAGAATTCAGCGCAACCACCTACAAATCTAGATTTGTGAATAGAAAACTACTTAGACCATCTGACTATATTGTGAGGTCTCTTTTTAGATTTGTCATTCAGAGGAGAAAATTCCATTACCTGGCATAGGAACTGTGCGACTCCTCACTTAAATGCGTAAAACTAAAGGTTGTTTTTTGTTTTTGTTTTTGTTTTTTTAGTCAATCCTTCTAAATAACCAAATTTCTATTTAATCAGTTTGAAATATCATATGATTGACATTTTCCAAGAGGAATTCAATCTTCCAGTATTTATCCCAGTAAAATATTGATGTCTACATAAACACAGTTTGCATTTACCAGCTCTTCTTATAAAAAAAAAATAGAGCAAAAATATTTTCTTAGTTTGGCACAAACAAGTATTATTTAGAAATAATCATCTTCAACGTGTTTCCAAGTAGTAGGTTTACATTGTTATATGATATGTTCCAAATATACAGACATGAAAAGAGAGTAATTTCTTCTTATTACTTAGAAAAGATAGTTGCACAAAAAACTCTTTCAGGTTATTTGGAGAGAATATATAAAGTCATATTTTAAAATGCTTTTAAAAGGAAATATTCAGAATAGTTTTTTCTATATACTACACATCCAAATTTCTTGCCTCTTAGTAGATAGATTCCTATCCCAAGCAACAAAGAAAATTTTAGATTTATTATAGAGATAAATACTAAAAAAAGAAAAAGAAAAAGATCAGAAAAGTAACAGAATGAAAATAAGATAGATCTTCTTTATCTTGTTTGAGAAGTATCCTTATGATTTTTAAGGTACATGCTCAGAAGGTCCCACCAAGGATATAGACTTCTCATAGTCAAGCCTGGGCCTCATTGCCATGTCAGGGTGAGAGCTAGTCTGGGACTGGCTCTCACCTGACCCTCTCCTCAATACCAGGACTGTTCAGGCAGGCTTGCAATGAAGTGTGTGTACACAGGAAATTTGTGCTGAGATATTTTTGATTGAGTAGGCCTGACCTGTGGTCTTGATTTATCTTCATTCTCGCCATGTCAAATCTATTTAGGCCTTAAGTTTAGAAAAGAAGCATTATTATTCATTTTTTCTTTATCAAATAACATTTACCTTTATAATGAATATGTATTCTTAGAATAACCTTCTCTTTCCCTTCCCTCTTACTTCATTGAGAAAGCCTGAACACCAAATTTAATTTTCTTCTCCCCAAGATGCTCTTCAGGTATAATTGACCCTTCTAGTGGTAGGGGCCATTGTGGTTTGTATAGGCAGAAACTCAGCTTGAAGTAGGCCAATAAAAAAGGCTCATGAACATGGGAGAGATGGGGCAGACCAAGAAAAGCATGCTATTTCCTGCACTTACTTTTCTCCACTAGTTGTCTTCTTTCTCTTCTATGTGTTACTAACAGTTTCTAAGCTCACTTTCTCCCATTAACCTTCCAGAAAAGAAAGCTCCCTTCCCAACCAACTCCATTTTCAGCAGATTTGCAGGGGACAGATATGGATTATGACTGGGTTAATTTGAACACTGGCTCAACTTAATGGTTATTGAGATGATGTAATTGTCAGACCCTCCTTGAACCACATGTAAAAAGTTAAGGAGAAAGAGTTCCTTAAAAGAAGCTGTTTGGAGAAGAAATGGTGTGAAGGAGTGTAGTTATCAGAAGAAGGCTGGAGAGTGGCTACATCCTCCTATGCTATGGACAGATTGTGACTCTTAGGGAGAAAATTCATCAAATTAAACACTCATAAGTACTTAATTCCTAGCTCTCAGCCTTACATAATGGAGATGTCATGAAAATTAAATTAGATACTATATATTAAAAAATGACAATCAAATATTATAACAGAGACATTGAATAACTTAGTGTTTTGTTTGTTTTTGTTTTGTTTTGTTTTTGTTTGTTTGTTTTAGAAAATAGTTAACAGGGCAAACCTAAGACTGCTCTCTTTAGAAAGGCCTACCTGCAAGGCTGGTCCTTGGTTGGCATCTGGGAATTTAAATTTCATGAAGGTTTCCATTATTCCCTAACTGATAATAGTGACTCACTGTGCCTAAATTCTGTAAACTATACAGTTTATGCTGAAACAATGCTTTTGTTCTGGGAGTCTCAAATTTTCATTCATGTTAGGCAGAGCGTGCTTATTTGACCAATCCTCAATAAAAACTTTGGGCTCTGAGTCTCCCCCTAATGAATTTTACTGATAGACAACATGTCATGATTTAATGCTGAAGTAGTTACGTACATCCTATTTGACTCCATATGGAAAGGATTCCCAGAAGAGTGCACCTGGTTTCTTCCAGATTTTGTTCCATGCATTTTTTCCCTTAAATGATTTTTGCTTTCATTGTAATAAACAATGAAATTAATATAACTGTGTGTTGAGTTCTGTGGATCTTTCTAGCAAATCACCAAGGTAGTACTGGGTGCACCTACCCAGCCTATAATTTCATAGCCAGTCTCCTCAAATCTAGTTCAACTTTCCAGAATCTCTTAAATATCAGCCTGTGGCCATTTTCCTATAGATTCTACACAGATCCCATATATACAGAGACTATAAATCTTCAGATACACCCAAAGTAATACTGGATTTAGAATAGCAGCTATTCTTTCTATGATAATTTGCTAGTGGAGTTAGTTTCCTAGAAAAAGAAAAAATAACTGTATATACTTTAAATAAAAATTTCACTCTACAACTGGACATAATAGACATATACAGAGCTTTCCATCCCAAAACAGCTGCTTATATATTCTTCTCTAATGCACATAGAACATTCTCAAGAATCAACGACATACTAAAACACAGAGATAGCCTCAACAAATATAAGAGGGTTGAAATCATATCAATCATATTCTCAGATCATAATGCTTTAAAACTAGAGATCAATTATAAAAAGAAAGCAGAAAGAACCATAAATCCATGGAGTTTAAACAACGTGCTACTGAAGAATGATTGAGTCCAAGAAGAAATAAAAAGAGATCAAGAGATACATAGAAATAAATGATAATGATAGTACAACATATGAAAATTTAGGGACACAGAAAAAGCAGTCATAAGAGAAAAGTTCATATCAGTACAAGCCTATCTCCAAAAACAAGAATGAGCCCAAATAAACAACCTAACAGTTCATCATAAAAAACTAGAAAAGGAAGAACAAATGAAGCCTAAAGTCAGCTGAAGTTAAGAAATAATCAAAATTGAGTGAAAATAAATGAAATTGAAAACAAACAAACAAACAAAAATAGAAAAAATCAATGCAACAAAGAGCTAGTTCTTTGAGAAGCTTAATAAAATTGACAAATCCTTGGCTAGACTCACTAATAAAAAAAGAGAAAGGACATAAATAAACAAAATCAAGAATGAAAGAGGGGAAATTATGACTGAAATAACAAAAATACAAAGTATCATGCAAGGATACTATGAAAAAGTATATAATACCAAATTTAATTATTAGAAGAAATGGACCAGTACTGAGAAAAATAAATCTTTCTAGACTGAATCAAGAAGAACTGGAAAATCTAAATAGACTGATCAGCAGTATGGAAATTAAAACAATCATCAAAAGCCTACCAAAAGGTAAATCCAGGACCAAATAGCTTCAACAGTGAATTCTACCAAACATTCAAAGAAGATTTAATACCTATTTTTATCAAACTCTTCCAAAATATCGAAGAGGAGGCAATACTACCCAACTCATTTTATGAGGCCAATATTATCCTGATACCAAAACCTGGTAAAGATAACACAAAAAAAGAAAACTATAGACCAATGTCTCTCATGAACCCAGATGCAGAAATCCTAAATAAGATACTAGTGAACCAAATACAGCAACATAGTAAAAAGATTATACACAACGATCAAGTGGGCTTCATCCCAGAGGCACAGACATGGTTCAACATACGCAAATCAATTAATGTGATTCACCACATAAACAAATTAAAAAATAAGAATCATATGATCATATCAATAGATGCAGAAAAAGCCTTTAACAAGAAACAGCATCCATTTATGATCAAAACACTTAACAAAATCGGTATAGAAGGAAAGTAACTTAACATAATAAAGTCCATATATGACAAACACTCAGCTGATATTATACTTAATGGTGAAAAACTAAAAACCTTCCCTCTAAGATCAGGAACAAGGCAAGGCTGTCCACTATTGCCACTATTATTCAATATAATATTGAATAATATTGCACTAGCAAGTGCAATCAAGCAAGAGGAAGATATAAAAGTCATTTAAATAGGAAATGAAGAAGTCAAACTGTCACTATTGGTGAATGACATGATTCTCCATATAGATAATCCTAAAGACTTCATAAGAACACTTCTAGAAACAATAAGTAAATACAGTAAATGTCTGGATACAAAATTAATGTTTAAAAATCCATAACATTTCTATATTCTAATAATGAAGCATCAGAAAAAGAAGTGGAAAAAATAATACCTTTTGCAATTCCACCAAAAAGAATAAAATACCTAGGAATAAATTTATAAAAACATGTGAAAAACCTATATAATGAAAATTACGAGACCCTGTTAAAAGAAATCAAAGAAGATACAAAGAAATGGAAAGATATTCCATGTCCTTGGTTTAGAAGAATCAATATATTTAAAATGACTATATTACCTAAAGCATTACACAGATTTAATGTAATCCCTGTCAAAATCCCATTAATATTTTTTAAATAAATAGAACAAAAAATCATCAGATTTGTATGGAAGCACAAAAGACCCTAAATTGCCAAAGCCATCCTGAGAAAAAGAATGAGGCTGGAGGCCTCACTCTGCCCAACTTCAAACTATACTATAAAACAACAATAATTAAAACAGCATAGTATTGGCAGCAAAACAGACACAGGGACCAGTGGAACAGAATTGAGAGTCCAGAAGTAAACCCATATTCATATGGCCAAATAATTTTCAACAAAAACATATAGTAGAGAAAGGAAAGCCTCTTCAATGAATGGTGCTGGGAAAACTGGAAAACAAGCTGCAAAAGAATGAAACTAGACTGTTGTCTGTCACCACATACCAAAATTAACTCAAAATGAATTAAGGACCTAAATATAAGACCTGAAACAATAAAATGCATCGAAGAAAACATAGGAACTAAACTCAAGGACCTTGGACTTAAAAAGGATTTTATGAATTTGAGCTCAAAAGTAAGGGAAGTAAGAGCAAAAATAAATAAATGGGACTACATTAAACTAAAAAGCTCTGCTCAGCAACCATCAACAAGGTAAATAGAGAACAGACCGAATGGGAAAATATATTTGCAAGCAATGTCTCTGTTAAGGACTTAATATCCAAATATATGAAGAATTCATACGACTCAAAAACAATAACAACCAAAAAAAAAAACAAATAATCCAATCAGAAAATGAGCAGGGAACCTAAATGGACACTTCTCTCTAAAGGACATACAAATGGCCAACAAATATTTGAAAAGATGCTCAACATTGCTAGCTATTAGGGAAATGCAAGTGAAAACCACAATGAGATACTATCTCACACCTGTTAGAATAGCTATAATCAATAGGACAATTAATAACAAATACTGGAGAGAATGCAGAGAAAAAGGAACTCTCATACACTGCTGGTAAGACTGCAAATTGGTACAGCCACTATGGAAAACAGTATGGAGGGTCCTCAAAAACTAAGAATTGATCTACCATATGATCCAGCAATCCCTCTACTATGTATTTACCCATATCCAAAAAGATATTTGCACACAAATGTTCATAGCAGCATTATTCACAGTGGTACATATATACAGTGGAATATTACTCAGCTATTAGAAGAGATAAAATACTGCCATTTGTGACATCATAGATAGAAAATCATGCTAAGCAAAATAAGCCAGATAGAAAAAGTTAAATACCACATGATATCTCTTATATGTGGGATATACACTTGAAAGCAACAAAGAAACAGGACAAACAAACAGATTCATAGACATGGAGAATGGAGTAGTGGTTACCAGAGGGTAGTGGGTGTGGGAGGAGAGGGGAGTTGTGGGGCAGGTAAAGGGGATAAATATATGGAGGTAAAGGAAGGGTGAAGTGGGTAAAGGGGATCAAATATATGGTAGCTGATGGAAACTGGACTTTAAGTGGTAAATACACAATAGAATATATAGATGTCAAATTATAATGTACACTGAAAATTTTATAATTGTATTAACCAATGTTACCCAATAAACTTAATACACACATATATATAAATGAATTTCAGTCTATATCCCTAGTTAAGTAAATACAATTATTTTACATATGTAGTTGATGTCCAAATGTTTATATCATAAACATATTTCCAACACTCTAAGTCTAGAGAAGTTTAAAGGCAGCTATACCAAGATTCCTGCCTGAACCATGCCAAAAAAAAAATACCTCATAGAATGCCTAAATTTTGAGCAATACTCATTTATCGTAAAAACTCCAAAATAAAATAACTTAAAGTCTACATCAAAGTAACTGGATGAAACAACTTGGCGAGTAGAATTATTTTTACTTTGGACCTCTTTTACCGATAGCTCTTTATTTTCTCTTAGCTGATAATAGTAAACTGTTTATTTTCATGTTTATGTAAAACAGGAAAATTAACTTCTTTATTACTGACAGATTTTCTACTTAATCTGTCAGTAAAAAATAGTTTAGGACACCAGAGTTTACCATGAGCAGATAAGGTCCAAATCTTTGCCTCAGTATAACTGACAGTAAATGACTCACAATTAAGCCAGAAGTAGCAAACTAATTGATTACAGCTCTTTTTATATGGTCCATTAAAATTTGGAAACCAAATATCTTGTTTGAAAAAAAAGTCAGCTTCCGCATTTGTGTCACTCAATTGTGAATTTCCAAACAGAACATGATAGACAGCTTTTTTAATATCTTTGGCCCACATGACCACCACAATTGTAGTCAGAAAAGAATTAATTAAGATGAGGCAGAAATACATATTTAAAAACAAAATACACAGCTTTGAATTAAAAGGTGATAATTTAGTTAAATGATGATTATAAGCACTGTAGTTCAAGAGTGGAAAGTAAAGGTAAGAAGCCAATCCCCCATTTATTAGTAGAGGCAGTCACTAGACATAAGAAAACATATTTTAGAACCCAGGGATGAAGTCAACGTTTTTCAGAAGAACCTGAGAACCAGGTACTTTCATTGTACCATTGTACAGACTCCATTGCATCATAGGGACCTTTCTTTTTTTTCCACATCCAAGTCTAAGTGAATGGTGCCCTCTGCAGGGATGGAGAGTATAGCTTCATACTTTATGATATCATATACAAATTTCCACATTTTTGTAGTAGAAGCCTAAATTTATTTCTTCCTTTGAAGAGGAGGGGTTCTTGTGAACCTGGAAAAAACAACTTGTTATTTGAAGTGTGTCCAAATGCACTAAGGGAGTCTGAAGTCAAACACATCCTTATTTGGAATTGCTAACTTCTTCCATTTCTCTGACACTATTGGGACCTTCTCAGGCTTCGGAGGTCTTCCTCTATGGCTCTATTATTGCAGCTTCAGCCTGAGATCTCTTGTGTGTTGCTCAATGAAGTTTATTTGAATTTGGAGGATTTTTTTTCTATTGTCTCAATACTTTGCCTTATTTCTCATTTCAGGCTTTAATACAGAGTGGTTTAATGGCTACCTCTATACTCCTCCCTGCCCTCTCCCCACACACACACACACAAAATATATGTGTGGTTTTTTTTTGCAATTGACATCTTCACTTGAAAATATTTAACATTACATACTTTTAACTAATTTTAGCATGCTAAATAATAGCTCACATAGAGCATACCGTAACACTGGCTAATGAAAAGTTTCATGTATGGATCATTTATGCAATGAAAAATGAGGGAGACAATTGTGTAATTTATACAACTTTATCATTTTGAGAGCTCAGAACAACATAAAAAGGATAAAACAATAAATAAGTCTATTGTAAAATGGAATGTAAAATTATCTGTGTTTGTCTTCCTCAGGGAACATGATCTGATTACCCACCCAAAATGACAGTTCTTTATGAGAACCTCTCCACAATATGCTCAGACAATGTATCTAATTGCCTAGATGGTGGGTTATAAAAAGAAATATATAGTAAAGTAACATCTAGAATTTTTCTAACTTTGTTCTCAGTCACTGAAGTCTCAGAAGCCCTATAGTCAGACTCCAACTAATCTTCCCATCATGATATATGCCATTCTTCAGCTGGTGACCAAAGAAATTTGGATATAGTTGCTTCAAATTATTAAAATGACACTTCTGTTCATTCAGTAAATATTTATGAAGTTCATTCTATGTCCCAAGCACTAAACTATGTGCTTGAGATACACTCATGAACAGATAGAAATACCTGTCAACATAGAGCTTGCATCTTAGTGTGGCTGCAATAGAGATAATGAGGTGTTATCAAACAACAAGGAAAAAAGATATAATTAACAAGTAAATTATATAGTATTTTAGAATGGGATTAGTGTTATGGAAAAAATGAATGCAGGAAAAGAGTAGGAGCACTGGGGACTATAGATTGGTTGTGAAATCAAATGGGGTGATCAGTATAAACTTTATTGAGATGATTTTTGAGCAAAGACTGGAAAGTGATAAGGGAGTTTAACAGGCAAATATCCGTAGGCTGGATTTTCTATTACCAAAGAAAATCTAGTTAAGTCTCTACTTTGGGTGGGTGAAGAAAAGAACAGGAAATGATAGAAATCAGGGAAAGATGGCAGATAAGATGATACAAAAAAAATTGAAGTGAAAAGCAATACCAATTGTGTTGTCATTTAGAAATTAATATTACACTATTCTCACTAAAAAAAATAAATCCAATGCACCCCATTTCCTACACACATACAAACACACATACACATGCACGTGCACACACACACACACACACACACACACACATACACACACATATACTTATGAAATAAGGGATCACATAAAGGATCCATACATGTGACCTATTCATAAGCCAAAGTTAGGGATAAGGTAAGATGCAAATTATGAAAAATCACTCCAAATGAGTGTTTCATAAATTTATGTGTATGTGTGAAAGAGAGAAGATACAGTTGGATTTTTTTTTCTTTGCCTGTATAAAGGGCAATTTTGTTATCTCTCCTTCTGCCTCCATTAACCACTCCATTCCCTCATGTCTTCAGGTCTTACTCCATACTAGTTCTGGAATACGACATATCAATTTTGCTTCCTTACACCCTGACAACATCTTTTTCAGTGGTCTCTTTTTAAAACTTGCCTTGAATTATCCTAATTTGCGTGTGCCATCTGTTTCCTGCTGGAACCGTGACTGATAAAAGCACCATCTTCCCTTCTCTTAAGCTTATAGAAATGATAAACTATAAAGTAAAAGTAAAATGAAATATTGATGTCAAATGGGAAGATAAGTACTTCTCTGATCCTGTAATAAAAGAGGGACACAAAGAGTAATCTGTCCTGAAAGGCAGATCTATAGAATCTAGGGAGTTCTATTCCTAAAAGATAATGGAGGTTAAAGGTTACCTGTGAGGAAGGTAAAGCAATTGGGACCTAGACTCCTTACCTAAATTGAGTGGCTTGCGGCTTCTCTTCTCAACCTACAGAAGGAAACAGAAAACTAACCTCTCAATCTTACCCTGAATTATGCCTGCCCATATAAAGCTGAAAACTAAGGGGAGAAAATATTGAACATATGGCAGGTGATCACATAAGACAAGCTACTAACTCGCAGTGGCTGCAACGTTCCACATTATCACATCATCAAGATCTCTGAGCTATTAATATATGACCAATCTGTACCGACACCCCCAGGAGGACAAGAAGAAGCATTTTACAAAAGTGTTAGACATTATGGCGTTTGAGAAAAGAGGGAAGAAGGATAAGAGAAAGGAAAAAAAGGTCGTTTCTTTTTTGATGAACAATTCAAAACACATGACTAAAACTCATAATGGAGTAGTCACTGAAATCAACCAGAAGATAGATCCTCTCTAGAAAAAATGAACATAACAGCATAATCAGAAGTGACTATTAAATTTGTATATTAATATGTTATATTATTAAAAATATATAGTGTTATATTAACAATATAAAATGAGGCTGTATTAAAAATAGAAAAATCCTGCTGAGAGACACATAGAACAGATTCATAGGTTTAAAAGTAGTTCAGTAGGGGTTGCAGAAGAAGAAAATAAAAAAATGGAGAGAAAAAAATCATTGAAAAGATATTAGCTAAGAATCTTCTTGAAGAGAGGCATGCATCCTCACTGAAAGTACATATCAAGTGCTGAGCAGGATAAATAGAAAATGAATCTATATCTATTGCTTAAAGACAGACATGATACTAAAAATATCTAACAGTCTGGGTGACACAGGCATGAATACATGAGAGGGATGTTTGCTTTAGCCTTATTGCTAAAGTAGGATTCAGGATGCCCCCTGCTAAAGGTCCTTGAAACTAGTTTTCGGTTCATAGAAAAATCTGGAGATTTCAGAGAAATGGGCGGAGTGTAAGAGTTAGGGGCTTGGGCCAGTAGCTATTTACCAAAGAGTATGGAAGGATTTCAATATTTTTACAAGTAGTAGAAGCCTCCTGATATACAGTAATGTCATGTCCTTCCTACACTATTTATGCAAACATGTTCCCTTCTCTCTATTCACAATACAATTTCTGTTTCTCTACTACTTATTATGATTAACCTGGGCTATTGCAACATTCTACCAATTGCAATCCAGATCTCCAGTTCCTTTCTTCATAGCTCTGCTCTAGTTATTGATCATTTAAATCGTGCCTGTTAGTATTTTTGCTTGCTACTTTTGATACTACCATCATTACTGAGGCATTATAAAAATAGTTAATAGTTGATTTATTTGTATTTTTTTCTCTTTTGATACTTTATTTTAGGTATTAGATGGTGTAGGCCTTTACAATTTTAGAGAACTTTCAAATAACAAGTAACATTTGTATATCTTTATTTTTTAATATAGCAAAGATATACTTTGTGGGACTGGAAGTACGGGATAATAATGAAATCAATACTGAAAGCAGCAAACTTCCTGAACCAACTGCATAGCATCAAGAAGACACCTTTAAAAACACATTATTGACTGCCCTGATAATTTGGAAAACAAAGCATCACTTATATTTCACTGTAAACAGTGGATTTCTACACTTTCACACTTTCACGCCTGAGAGTAGATCTTAATCGATGACTACACAGAAAGTAGTAAAAACTCAATATTTAAGATAATCCCATTCTGTCATTTTAGTTTATAGCATTGTATATTTTTACATGCAGTGAATCACATTTAGAGTTTTCCATCACTACTAGGATTTAAAGATGTTTTTGGCCCAAGCATAATTTCAGATCATGTATTACTAAATCAAATAGTAAAAACAAACAAAAAATGATTTGCTAATACTTATATGCTGGGGATCATTTTATATGCTTTTAATTAATATGTGCCTAGTTTTATCATACACAGATATAAATTCCCTGCTAATTTATACAGTTTAAAACTCACTGAAAGTAAAAATGGCTCTGTAACACATTTCAGTGTATACTTCATGGTGGTCAGCTTATAAAAATGGGGTTCGACAAATTATTTTTTATAAAATTTATCAGCATTCTCTTCTAATCCAGGGTCTCTCTACAACAGTTACGTGGCTTTCTTCAAAATGTATATATGTATGTGTGTATGTATGTGTATATATGTATCTGTATATATATATGTATGTATGTATGTATATGAATGTGTATATAAATAAATATATGTATGTATGTATATGTATGTATGTATATATATAAGTATGTATGTATATGTATGTATGTATATGTGTGTGTATATATAAATTTTTATATATTTATATATTTATATTTATATATTTATATATATTTCTACTATTAATACATTTAATCCTGAAGTATATTCAGCTAATTTTGATTTTTTTAATGAAAGCATCTATCACAATAAAATTATCAATAATTTCCAAAGTACCTCTATAATGATTTCCAAATATTACTAATGCTAACATTTTGTGACTAAAAATTGAATTCATGACTTTTTGACAATTCTGAATATAGTTTTAAAAACAATGCAATAGGATATCAAAATCATGATTAACCAAGAAAATCCAAAGTACATGCTTGATTATTTGGTATAAATCTGCAAATGCATTTCTAATTTTTGTTTCTTAAATTTTTAGGTTAGTTAAGCAAAGCTTTTTTCACAATAAATGTTACTTCATCATATGTTATAGTTATGCCAGTGTTAACTAACATAATAATATTCAAAATGTATTAAATATTATTTACAAAATAGAATACCATGTATATATGGTAATGCACAGTAATATTATATTCATTATTATGTCACCATAACAACTATATAATATTTTAATAATAATAGCTAAACCTGTATAATCTGTGATTTTTAAAATGAGAAGGGATATTTTACTCAAAAGAATGATATTCTAATAGTTGGATTTCAGGGACTAGTTGCAAGCCCTTAAAGATATTAAGGATCCCAAAACACATCATGCGATTTAGGTATAAGTTCTTATGAAATAATAAGAAGAAGCAGACATTAATCAAACAGAAGATTTTTAGTCTTTCTTATTTTAAACATTGCATATAACAATTGTCTTCTTATACAAGTAGTTTTGAGATAATAAAACTTTTAATATGCCCATTAGAATTGTATCCCTAGAGAAGCATGCATCACTTTCTATTTTATTCACCTCTGTATCACTAGGAAACTAATAGATGCTCAATAAATATTTGTTATGTGGCATAGAATAGATATTCCATAAATATTTATTTGATAAATAATCTTAAATAGAAACATGAATCTTAGGAAGACAGATGTTTATGATAGACTAGGAGTTTTATCCTTGCTATATGCAGAAAGAATACAAGAAACAGAGCATGAATGGGCAATTCACAAAAAAATTGAGATTGATAAACCCTAACAAACATTCAATCTTCCTAATAAATATGTTCATAAAAACAATGTTAATACAATTTTTTCCTTATAAAATTTGAATTTTAAAATGACAGTATCAGTTTGAATGTGAGAAAGAAAGACCAAATTGGTAACAATTCTAACAAACTAAAAAAAAAAATCATTTTTGAATGTATAAATAAATATTTGCCAAAAAAAAAAGTTGTTTGTAGTAATTCCTAAACACAGTTTTAGTCTCTCAAAATAATTCACCATTAAAAAAAACATCAGGATGACTGAGGGGGAAAAAAAATGGCTAATTACAAATCTAGGGCTGGAAATCTTGTATCAGAAACAAATGTTTATCAAAGACTAGTGGGATCGTGTCAAAAGGACACAAGAGCCAACTCAAAGATTACTGCTAGCCAAAGATAGCACAATTTTAAAATTAAAAAAAAACTGACGAAAAATATAGTCAGGTTTTTATATAACATTGCAGGGATTTTTTTTTAAGAACTACTACTTCTAATGAGAAAACAAATATCCTTGGATGATTTCTAATTTTTGTCTTTTAAATTCTAATATTAGTAGTTCTTTGAAAATGTCATATACCTTTGATTACTGCATATCTTTGTGTATGTGTAATTTGATTTACTTTACCTAACACTGCCTAAATTTATATTAACAATGTAAATTATTTTTTAAATTATATACTTTCCCAAATAAGAAAGAGAAAAGTAAAATTTTAAATTGCTGATGGACAACTATTGATTTAATAAAACACCCATTACTATCTACCTGGATAAGACCAGCATCTACAGAAGCCTTGGTAAACAACTCTCTCTTCTCTGTCCTCTTATACATTCGATACCACATAGATTTCCCAAAAGGTCACAGATCAATAATGAAGTAATAGTATGAGTTTAGAAAAAATTGCCATCCAATTGCTCAGGGCTTCTTGCCATATATATATTAAATTTATTCATTCTATTTAATACTTTACTCAAATAATCCTACAATTCTACATAAAAATTACTTTTATGTGACCAATTTACACCCAAAGCAGGTAAACTAAAGGAAATGCTTAGCTTAAATAGTGAATTTCAAATAAAATAAAATGCCAAATTAAATTCTCTCTCTCTCTCTCTCTCTCTCTCTCTCTCTCTCTCTCTCTCTCTCTCTCTCTCTCTCTGATTTTTACTTACATTAGATAATGTTGGCAACTCAAAAATGCAGATTCCTCAGTGCTTCTCAACCTTGAATATGGGTAAGAACCAGCAGGAGAGCTTGTTAAAACAGATTCCAAGTATGATTGAGTACACAGGGGAGGGGCTCTATAATTTGCATTTCTAACAAGGTCTCAGGTGATGTTGATGGCCAGTTGATAGGAGCAGCCAGAAGTCTGCATTCCCAGTTTAATTTGCTTTGGTCTTTAGACAGCTTGGCACTAATCTTGGTTAATCAGTTTTCTTCCTTCCCATGACTCTCCTTTACTTTTTTTTAACTTTTTAAAGATTAACTTTATCGGGGTTACATTGGTTTACACAATTATATAATTTTCAGGTGTACATTATAATTTGACATCTGTATATTCTATTCTGTGTTTACCATCCAAAGTCCAATTTCCTTCAGCTACCATATATTTGATCTCACTTCACCCTCCCCCTACCCCTCTATATTTGACTCCCTTTACTCCATCTACCTTCCCCTTCCCTCCTCCCACCCTCTACCCTTTGATAACCACTAATCTATAGTCCATGTCCATGAGTCTCTGTTTGTCCTGTTTATTTGTTGCTTTTAGGTTTATATCCCACATATAAGTGATATCATGTGATTTTCAACTGTTTCTGTCTCACTTATTTCATTTATCATAATTATCTCGAGGTCCATCCATGTTGTTGCAAATGGCAGTATTTCATCTCTTCTTATGGCTGAGTAATATTCCATTGTATATATGTACCACAGCTTCTTTAGCCAATCATCTATCGTAGGACACTTCGGTTGCTTCCATGTCCTGGCTACTGTGAATAATGCTGCTATGAACATCAATGTGCAACAGTCTTTTTGAATATGGGTTTTCAAGTCTTTGGGGTAAATACCCAGTAGAGGGATTGCGAATCATGGTAGATTAATTCTTAGTTTTTGAGGACCCTCCATACTGTTTTCCATAGTGGCTGTACCAATTTGCAGTCCTACCAGCAGTGTATGAGAGTTCCTTTTTCTCTGCATTCTCCCAAGTATTTGTTATTAATTGTCCTGTTGATTATAGCTATTCTAACAGGTGTGAGATGGCATCTCATTGTGGTTTTCATTTGCATTTCCCTAATAGCTTGCGATGCTGAGCATCTTTTCAAATATTTGTTGGCCATTTGTATGTCCTCTAGGCAGAAGTGTCTATTCAGGTCCTCTGCCCATTTTAATGACATCTTCTTTTACTTCAGTTTTTATTTTAAAATATCCTGGGAGCTACAGTTCACATGATATTTCTTTACCCAGGAGGCAACCTTAAATAGTTCTGCTTATCATTTCATTGAAGAAAACACTCTATTATGGAGACAAGTTTAAATGGCCTGTCATTTGTCATTGCCCCACACACTGCTGAAATCATTCACAGATTTATTGCAGCATTACAAGAAAAACTTTTTGTTTTGGGTGATAATGTTTATGTGCTATGGTTCAAAAATTTTTTCTGGATTTGTCTTTGAACTTGAAAAATCTTTGTTCCTTCAATAAAAGAGATGGTAAAAGATCAAATTTCTAATCATCATTAGTCATATGGGATCATGTTCTATAGATTTAAGATTACAGTTCCTAGGTTGGTTACCAGCTTATCAGTAATTGTCTGTTCTTTATAGTATTTTAGCATTTATAAAAGAAAATAATAGCAAACACCAATATTTTACAAATAATATCTAGAATACAAAAATTTCTAATAACATGAAATCAGTGTTCTCTGTACATCTGGCACCAGAATTCCTTTTAAGAAAGAAAAAAAGGTGTTTTGCTAGAAACTATCTTGATAAGTCACTGGAGATTAAAGATAAGGTGCTGAGGGAGTCTAAGCAACAACAGAAGAGTACTTTTTAAATAAATATCTGTGTTGCTTACTCTGCTTCAAGAACTAATTACTTATACATACTAATGTATTTAATCACCATAATTATTTCTATGAGGCATGAATTCATATGGAGGTTAAGTGACTTAACCCAAGTCATGCCACTGCAAGTGGCAGTGCTGGTATTTGAATGATGGAATCCTCAATCCACAGCCCATGCCTCAACCAGCATACAGTGCTGACCTTATCTGATAAAAAAAGAATTTTTAGGTGTTTGTTGTTGTAGTTGTTTGGGTTTTTTTTTTTAGGAAAAATAAAGAGGAAGATAAAGAGGGGAAAAAATGAAGCAGGAAGAGAAGGGAACAAGAGGGATGGTAAAAAGCTAGAAGATAATGACGTATGGGGTCCACTTTTGGTGGCAATATGACTGAAAGTGTTTTTAAGGGGAAAAGAAGTGTTTAATTTGCAATGTTACATTCTTTTCTGATCAGTGCATATTGTTGACACCAAATCAACAGTAAATCTAAAATCAAAAGTCTAAATGTAAAAGCAAGGGAGCAGAGTTTCATATCTGAGTTAATGTACAGAACAAAAATTTCACAGAGGCAAAAAAAAAAATGCAAAAAGCAAGAGCCCATAAATAGAAGTGATCAGCAGATCATAATCTCAGGTAATCTCAGAAATCTTGGATAAGACTTTGGACTTCCATGCTTTAGAACTGTGGTTCAAATAATCTTTTCTAAATCTCAAGAGGAAGAGAGTTTCCAATTGACATTTGCATTTTAAGTTAAAATTATTTTTTTTTTCTCATTTATAAATTGGGGAAGGTGGAGCACAATGTCCAGCTTGGGAAATACCATAGGTACTTATTTTAGTTATAGTAGGAAATTACATGAATATTTTTAAAGTTAAGGTAAGAGTAATGAACAAGAATACTTTCAAACATTTTCCTTTATCTGTGGCAAGACCATTTACTTTGGATAGACAATTCCTGTTTTACTTTTCTTGAATTATTATAAAGATTTATTTCCACAGAGCATAAGTAAACCAATTTTCTTGGTATATAAAGCTAAGATTTTCCTTTCTCATATATATGGCATCACAGCCCAAATAAGGACAGGATGGTTGAAGGAGAGCCATCCCCATGCTGATGACCTAGTTTGCTGTGTGCACTGGCTGTTATTGCACATCTGAGGCCACCTGAGTCCCTGAGGATTTCCAGATAGCTTTAGCAGGTGGGCTTCCTGGTAGGGTCAATGAGAACACTAATAAGCTTGTCTCAGCTGGACGATGCTCTTTGCATATCTTTGCATTTTCTTATCTTTCCAAGGAACTGCCTCAAGGAGAAAATTCATCCAGTTCACCAATTACTGTGCTCCCAAATTGGTTTGTGGATATTTCAGCAGACTCATTTGTTGGACACATAACTTTTTTGATTACTTATTATTAGTTTTCTCAAATTTTATAAAGAATAAGAAACTCCAATTACTTTTAAAAGAAGACATTTTTAATCATTCATTCATTAAGTGATTAATACATTTTAACTGAGGATTTAATATGAGCTTAACTCTATGCTAGATACTTTGGGGTGAGATAGTAATAAGAGTATTTATTACTTGATACATGCCAGTCACTGTGCTAAGGGCTTTACATCCATCATATGTAACCCTTACTGCAACCATATCAGATATCCCTGAGATAAAAATTAGGAATCTGAGGATCAGAGACATTTAAGAATTTTGCTCCAAATAGTCTCTAGATTGCAAAGACTAGGTATCATCTCCGGTTTATGCAACCCTATGATTTATTCTCTTAATACTTCTAGTAATAAATGGTCCTGGTTCTCAAGAAGTTTACAGTTTAGAGATGTACTGAATTCAGTTTAAGAGAAATCAGTATAAATTAAGTGTAATAATAATAACATGATGATGTTCAGTTAGCAAGACAGATTGAAATAATTTTTACATTTTGCATTTTTCACTGTGAGCTTTGGATACTGTCCCAAATTTTCAAGCAGAGATGAAATTCTCATGGTATTCCAGGTAAACAATAAGTAATAGGCAAAGGGTCAGAAGCAAAAAAGTAGAAGGGCAGCCTATAGTTCACTAAAGGAGAAGCATAACAAGTTGAGTGTGATGCTTGCTTAGCATGAGGCCAAATCAAGAAGTGTCTTGGATTTTACAATCACGATGAGAAAATATCAATGTGTAGTGGTTACCCTATATGAACACTAAAGAAAATTCAAACGTTAATTCAGTTTCTCAGATTAGTGTATACACTGTCTACGAACTATCCAGGTTTTGCTAATTTCATCTACTTTGTGCATCTTCCTTCCTCTATCTGGTTAATATGGACAATCACATGGACAATCCAACATAATTCTAGGTTATGAGGTATAACAAGCCACAACTAAACTCTTGTACTCCCCTCAGGTTCAAACATTAGTTTATCTTACTGGTCGTTGAGACAACGTCCAATTTTCCTTGAAGATTATGTAAAAAAAACTGCAACCAAGCTCTTTTTGGTCTTCTGATTCTATTCTCATATATTGAAGAAAAAGAAAGGAGGGCTAAATCAAAGAGTTCTCTGGTACAGGTGAGTGTTCGTGTGTGTGTGTGTGTGTGTGTGTGTGTGTGTGTGTGTGTGTGTGTGTGTGTGTGTGATAGAGAGAGAGAGAGAGAGAGAGAGAGAGAGAGAAAGAGAAACAGAGACAGAGACAGAGAGATACAGAGAGGCAGAGAGAGCATGTGGATATAGTTTTCCCTATCTTATATCCCCTATCTCCTATCTTATATAAGTACTATGTACATTCATAAAAATAGGTAAACCAATATTTTCATCTTTTAGTGAAGACTTGATTTAATCTATTTGTTCAAGGAAACAATTACATGGTGAAGGAAGAGATAACAGAAATTTAAATTTTAAAACTAAACTTTTTATTATATTAGTTTTGAAATAACACATTAAAGTTTCTGATTATTCATTCTTCAAATATTTTCTGTGTTCTTGACTGCTTTGGAATGCTATGACTTTAATAGAACTTTGTAGTATATGTCTATACTAGACTCCGTTTATAGAATTTCTTAATATTTTAACTATTTTAATGGAATGTGGATTGGAAAATGTTTTTTACCCTTGCAAATCTGTTTATTTGAGAGTTTTAAGACTTTGCCTTCCAAAATCAATATCTTTCAGCTTTGTTGAGTCCTACCAGTTAACATGAAGTGATTTATTTTTCTTCAGGAGGCCAAGATAGGGGTGAGCAATTGGGGGCCTTTTGTTTAGCCCTGTGTATAAAACTGATGCAGAGCAGAATTAATTCTGTAGTGACACTATATGATCTGTTCTTAACCCTTCCTTGGGAAAAGGCTAAGTTTAAAAGACACCCATCTAAGTAATTGAAAATTTCATTTTGCCCATAAAAGAGAAGTTAATCCTAGTAAATGTGGTGCTTTCTTTCCTAAACATTTATAGAACATGGAGTATTCACTAATAGATACTATGCTGTTTTTGCTATGGTAACAACAATACATTGTCCTCTAAATCTTTGTGCATACATAATATCAGAGGCTTGGTGACAATAAGACAAACCACATCAGGATGGGAAGTTAAGTTGATGACAGTTCCATTGTTTTGTTTTAATGTCCTGCTGAAATACCTCTGAAGTCTCACAAGAGACTTTGTTTTGATCAACATTCTTCAACCTTCAAATTATCTTGGGGGTGTTTGTGAGATAGTTGCTTGCCGAAATAACCTGATTGCTTGTTCTAAGAATCATCTCTTCACGCCTCATAGATTTCCAGGGAGTCTCTACCAAAAACGGCTGCTAGTGGCATAATAGTTCATCGATATTCAACATACTAACTCCCCACCTGGAATGAGCTGTGGATTAGTAATAAGGAGATCAAAAGCCATGTGAAGAAACTGGAAGATAAAAAAGCCATAGAGATTTAGAAAATTTTGTAAACTTACTAGTGAAAGGAGATAAGAACAGGAATAAGATAAAGAACTAATGTTTTGATTTGCCACTTGGGCCAGGCACTATGCTAGGCACTTCCAAACCTCGTTTAATACTTACAGTCATCCTATAAAGCAAAGCAATTATTTTGAAACACAGAGATGCTAAGTAACATGACCATTTTCTTATACTTAGTAGTCACAAAAAGCTATCAAGTAGATTTTCGAAGCAAATTGAATCTGAAAAATCTTATTAGAGATTTTCACATATCACTCAGAATTGACAATAGCTAAGATTTTGTAATATGTGCTTGACTTTGTTTAAAAATTTGAAATAAATTTATTTCATTAATAAATCCCCTTAACCTCAGCTACTTTCTTATCTTCCTATTCATAGAAATTACTGCTATCATGAATATCTTTAATCTTTCCACTTTGTTTTTTAAATCCACATAATTCTGAAATTTTTTGGTTATATATTTTTATAATGAAAATGGATAACCATTTTAAAGAAGGTAGCATAAGAAACTCTGATAATGAAAAGCAAGCAGAGAAGAATGTAGGAGATATACACTGCTCAAAATCCATGTCAAGATCATCTTTGCCAGATTCCTAAATTAAATTAATCTTAGCAAATTTCTATATGGCACATTAAAGATTATTTTAATGTTTAAAAAATGCATAACATCCTTTATATTCTGGTGGAGTTTTTATTTATAAGAAATAAATACTTTAGAAATAAAATTTTAAATTGGATTTGAAAGTGATTCACATTGGCAATATATTATTAAAGAAAAAATGCTTGCAAAAAGTACCTTCCATGGTCTCTATTATTAATTATCTAAGATAACATATGGCTGTTATATCTTTTTAATTATTGAAGAATTCAAAACATAAAGACATGAAAGCAGTTTTTATCTATTTTGATAAAAAGATGTTTAGGCACACAAAATATACAGCCTTTTATATTTCTTTGTGATCAAAAATGCTTTTTTACATATTTGTTTAATGTAAATTAATGAATGGAAGAGACAATAAATTTTGTATGTTTTCAATATGTTGAACACTTGCATTAAATTAACTTCATGGAATTAAATACTATACTAATTTGTGAAATAAAATATTTGGCTTATAAACTCTGTAATCCATACCAAAAGTTTAAATTAGTAAGAAATTTCTACAGTTGTTCACTAGATTTTCTGTTGTTATGAAAGAGTATAGCAAGTTAAAAAAAAAAGAAAAGAAAAAAAAATAAAGAAAAAGAAAAAAACAGAAGGTGAGAAATACTGGATTGGAGACTCTCCAAGGCCTTTCTATTCTGAAATGTCATGACTAGAAGATTCTCATCTTTCCTCCACCCACTAATGGAAGGCCTTGACGGAAAGAAATGGAAAGGAAGATATACAATAGCTCTGGTGGATCGATTCACTCATGAGGTATAAATCAAAGAGAAAAGTCTGCATTGTTTTAAAGAAAATCTATGTACCCCCAACCCCAGATGAACTTTCTTGTACAAAACACTATGAAACCAAAATGCTAAGTTCAGAAGTTAACTACTTCTCAAAACTATTTTGACTAACAGAACTTTATATTTTCCAGAGAGCAACATTTCTAATATTATAATTTATTTTTCTTTGTATTTTCTGCAGTGTTGGTTAATTAACAAAGTTAAAATGTTTAGCATTTGTAAACCTAAAATGGCAAAAAATGACTAAAGAATGACTTGAGTATGCCCACTGGCTTTCTCTGGATTGAACTTCCTGTTGTATTTTGGGGAAGGTAGTGAGTGCACTAGATAAGTAATTAGTGCATTTCAGTTTGAGAATTATGAGAATTATGGAGAAATATATTAAAGGGTTGAATTCAACATTATTGCAAATTAGCTAATCTAGACTTTTGGCACAAAATAAACAGCCTGATTTGTACACATTTGGAAGGTTTTAAAAACAAATCAATATAGCCAACACTCAGGACCATGCTAAATAGAGCTGCTGATACATGTGCAATGTTCCTCCACAGTGGGGCCATTGTGAAGAACTGCCACATCCAAACACCTTCCAGCTGTTGGAAGAACCCACGAGAGGAGTGAGGGCTGACGCAGACACCCAGAGTCAGATAAGTACATTGATTAAGATTCCCAGAATTAAACGGAGTTTAATCAAGGATCCTGTGAAATTGTGAGGATGCCAGTTTTATGGTCTTGCCCTCCCTCTTTGCAGATGGTGAGTTGCCAAACAAAATCAAAGGAGTCTTAATTACAAGGATGAGAGTCAAAGTCAAAAGGGAATGAGAGAAGCTGTGCTTTGTGATGGAGATGGACCAGCACCAATCAGCAGCAAACTCAGCTCTCCTCTGCATGGTGAGAGCCACAATGCATCAAAGCTTAACGTGCTATCAACATCCCTGACAATTCCAAGGACTGAATTAATAGCTATGCCAATATATTTAAGTCACTGGCTAAAACCAAATCCTCATGATTTAGTAATATATGTGAACTTTTAAGGCAATATTTAGATTGATACTATAAAAACATCCATGCCACTCCAGTATTACTAAGAAAGCACGACCCAACTTGAATCTAAACTAACCCATTGTTAGAAATAAATTTCCATATAAATAGAAAGCGTGAAAATCAGTGATATAAGAAGGTCAATACTTTTTTTTCAATTTTCCCGCTTCCTGTTCATTTGAATTTGGATCCCAAATAGAAGTGATTATAAAAACAATCCATGCTATGGCATATGTCGATATCTCTTAAAGTCCCTTCACTTCAACGCTAATGTCCATTTCATGTAGGTTGCTATTAAGCCTTTTTTATTGTCCTGTATATCTATATTTGGTCCTTTGATTTGTAGGTCCTTATGTTTATTTCTGTTAATTTGTTTTGTTTTCATAAAATCTGGCTTATTATTTTAAATAACATCAACGAATCATCATCAGTTGGTGCTCATTAATTTGGTACAATCACTCTGGGGATAGAATATTATAAAAACCATCGGATTCCTTCCCCCAAATCAATACTTATCACAATTTATCCTCTCATATAAATTTCATGTATTTTATAATATTTTGTAAATTAACCAAAAATCCACCCCTCTCTATTTTCTTATTATCTATCATTATTAGAAGCTATAAATGCAAGCAGATCATGAATAACCAATTTCTCTACAAATTTTCCTCTTGTACTTTGTAATTCTACTTCTAGGAATCTGGATTTTTTATCTTGTTTAGTCCTTCATAGATTTTCTTTCAACTACTCTTCATAAATCACTATACTTTGGCATCTCAAATTTTATATTTTCTCTTTTTCCATGTTTTATACCATCACCCTCTGGTATTTCAACATCTAGTGAGTGACCGATTCTTCTATTTTGGGTTTCCTATTCTTATGATTTATTTTTACATTTTGTTCCATTCATGCATCTGAAATAATCTCTGTGGCTCTTATTTCTGTACTTCTGTGGACTAAAGGTAATTCTCTGATCATATGGCTGTTAATTGCTTTCCCTCTGCAAAACCCATCTGTCCACAGTATTTTTGCAATTCTTGCTCATTCTTACTTTTCCTTCTACCTCATCTTCCTATACAACTTGCTATCTTATTTTTCATGATTCTTTTTAAAGTGCCCTCCTGTACCCTTTTTTCTCCCTAATAGATAGTCCACTCCAAATCCAGGTTACGAGATGGAGTGATTTGTCCCCTCTGCTGCATGTTGTATAGATATGCATAAGCACTTTTTATTACCATTTAGACAACAGATCTGTGTACCTTTTTATAAAATCAAAATTTCCTAATTACACGTTAAATTCAAAATAGTTTGTACAATACACTAATATATGAGAAGTAGCATGACATTAATGTAGAAACTAAGAAATGTGAATTTTAGTACTAAATCAGTCACTAATTTTCTGCAAGACTTTGGATAATTTAATGCTACTATGGGCAGTTTTTGTTTTGGTTTGGCTCAGTGTTCACTAAGAAACACAATCAAGTAAAATGATTGGTTTGCTACAACACTTGGATTCTAAGTGAATATGTCATTCATTGTAAACTTTAAAAATTACTTTTAAAAATAAGCATTACAATTCTTCCCCTAAACTGGCTCCGAAGAAAACAAAAATACTTTTCAAATGTGTAAATACTCTGCATGTATATTTTGTAATTTTGCTTTCTGTTTAGTTATCCTGAATTCTGTGGAAATTCATTAGCTATTCAGAATAATAGATCTCCTGTATTTATTTTTAAATTAGACATGGAATCATAAGAAGTTGCCACTATACACTTAAAAGAAGGCTAAAATTTTTAAAAATTGACCATATCAGTATGGCCATACCTCATCTTGTTAGTAAGGTTGTGAAGAAACTGAAACCCTTATCCACTGTTCATATGGATGTAAAATGGTACAACCAGTTTGAAAATAGTGTGACAGTTTCTTCAAAACTTAAATTCGCCTGCTATCCAATTCAGCCATTTCACTCCTAAATATTAACACAAGACAAATAAATGTTTATATTCATACCAAGATTGCTTATGAATGTTCATAGCAGTTTAATTTGTAATAACTAAAAATACTTATCAAGCAGAAAATAGATAACATGAGAAACATATTGGCATGGGTGCTGCAAATCTTACCAGGACCAAGGTCCACAGTGCAGTAACAATGGATCTATACATCCAAAAGTGAGCACCGAAGCATCAAAAAGAGGGAGAGTGGACACCTCTGTGTGACCAAGGGACCATTGATTACTGTGCCTGGGCAGGAGTTCATGAGGGCCTGCCGAGAGACCCAGAGGAGGAGAAGGCTTGGAATCTATAGCAGTGAAGGCTTGGGCAACAGGAGTTTGCTTCTTTCCATTATCCCATATACCTGATTGAATTGCCCTGGCTGCTGTGGTCTGAGGAGACACACATCAGTAATTGTTCATTCTTTCCTGTCACCAAACAATTTTTCTGAACTCCACATAAACGATTCTTGTAAGTCATTTTAAAAGTTACTCCAGGAATCCTGAGCATCTAGTTTAAAATCAGAATTATTTTTTACAGAGAATACATAGTAAATTCTAGATTTATACTGCAATGTTTTACTAGTCTCAGCCACAAATTAATATATTCCAAATTATATTTATTGGTATATTTTAATGGCAAAAAGATTTATCATTTTATTAGCTTTTTGAAATTTAAAAATGCTAATAATATACATACACATAATTAGATATGATAAATGCTCAGAGAAGCGTATAATGAGAAGATAAAGCCTCCCACAATCCCATACCTCTGAGTTCCTCTTCTTAAAGGGACCTACTATTGACAGTAGTCTGCGAGTCCAAAAATTTTCTATGTGTATAGCTGTACATATTTATACATTTTAAAATATAAAAGTGATCACACTATACACACTTATCTACATTATACTTTTCACTTAATAATGTATCTTAAAAGTTTTTATTCAAATCAACATATACAAATCCACATCATTTCAGCAATGTCTATATCACGTGGAAGTACAATAATTCACTTAAGAAGTGCCTTATTTACAATAACTTATTGTGACTATGTTTGTTCTTACAAAGGGCTATAATCACAGTAGTGTACTTATATCTTGGTGCACTTTATTGTATATATTTTAATTGGTAAGCATTGCCAGATTTTATTTGAGAATAGGTTGCATCAGATTTCTGTTTCACAGTGTATGACAGGCTTTCTCTCCTCTCCAGAACTGATATTATAAACCTTCAAAACTCTTGTTTAACTAATTAAAACACTACTATGTGATAATAAATAATATTGGTAATAAATGGCAGAAATCTGAGGCTTTTAATATAGTTAAAATGTAGTAACAGATGAGTGTACCAGGTTTTTTCATTAATTTTAAGTTATAGTTCTGTTTCATGGATTAATTGTGATTGTTTTCTTCCCCCAGAATGATACTGTGGTATCTGAAATGTGAAAGAGAAAAGTTGCCTGGGAGTCCTTTGAAATTAAATTAAATTAAATAGGCTTTCCTCTTATTATTAATTGTGTATTTTTCACATCTTTCTTAAAAATCAGCATGGAATAATATAAGAACCCAAAATATTGAATTTTTAGAAAATTGAATATCTATCTTAGAAAAAATGACATGATCATTAAGGATATTTCAATGAATTTACAAATAAGAAATACATTTATCATAGCATAGGATATATTTCACTGAGCTGAGCTTTTATTATATTGATTTTTGGAAATAAATTTTTATTGTACATTTGCGCTCTCTTTTGGACAGTGTATTCACTGGAGAAGGAGGTGTCAAGAAGAAATAAAGGTCATGGGAGGGAGAGGAAGAGGGAAAGATGTCAGTAGAGTGAAGAAAAGGGAGGGAGAGAAAGAGTGATACACTGGTGTGAAATGACCTATTTTTTTTTTCCTTGTGGGATTCCTGTTACTTACAGAAAGATATTTCTTTCTGACATAGAAGTTTCATGCTGAATAATCCCAGTGTATAACATTTTCTTCTGAATTTTGGTTTGATTTGGATGAAGCTGATCCCTGAGTAGACTGAGTTTACATATCAGGGATTATCAGGTGTAAACCAGCAGAAAACAAAATGCTAAGATGAGAATGAATGATAACAGAATGTACTTCAAACAGTTCAGCTTCAAAGGATTCTCATCTGAAGTGATCGCATATGAAATTAACAAGGATTTACTCACCATTAGCTTTGTTTTAAACAGTACAGCATAGTCTAGTGTTGGGCAAAGAGAACATGGATATATATGCTATCTGGTGTAAATATTAAATAATGTTTATTGGGTAAAAACTTAGAGAAATAGTACAGCACACTTGGTACCCTAATTCCTCACTATGCCACAGAGAGATATGCTAAAATGAGCATAGCGGGTCTGAATGCTTTCCCATTGAGGAGCCCTGCTCTCTAAGAACTTCACATATTTATAGGAGCCAGGAAGCAAGGAGAACTTATGCAACTATGTAATAATGAAAGCTCTCTCGTCTAGAACAGAAATATTCGGGGATACTGAAGAAGACCTCCACAGCTAAGATTCTGGTATCAGCTCATTCCATTTAAACTAACCCAAATCAGCTAAGCCTGGTCTTTACTAAACTACCATAAGTAAATGGAGACTGACTCTTTAGAGTCATCAGATTTGTCTCTACCCTGTTAGTTTGCATATTCTTACACTGAATGAAGGTCTTAGGGCTGCAAATTATACCACCATTTCACAATAAAAACTTTGTCTTAGATTTGATTGTAGTATAAGATAAGCATGATCCAACTTTTTGTTTATCATTTATTTCACTTAGGAATTACTCATTTTGAAATTCTGATTCTGGTATTTTATTTATGACCTTGAGCAAGTTACTGAACTTCCCTAAGCCTCAGTTTACTTATTTGTAAACTAGGGATAACAGTTCCCATCTCATAGTATTGTTTAATGAAGAAATAAAAAAGTCACATTAAGTGCTTATTGAAGGACCTGTTTCATTTTTTCGTCAAAAAAGAGAGAATAGGAGTTTTCTAATTTGGTTATTCTGGGTAAGGAAAACCACACAATACTAAAATCCTCAATAAAATTTTTACCTACATAAGATATGTTGAATCTACATCTCACAGTTATTACTTCCTACTTTTTATTCCTCCATGTACAACATCTACTTTTTTTAAGAAAACAATATGGAGTCTTTAAAATTTATAAATCTTATGGTAGGAAGATATTTCTAAATGGTTGTCCCATCTCTGAGACAATGTGTAAAAAATAGTATAAATTAAGCACTCTTCCCAAACAAACTGAATACCTGACATAGCCAAATAAGTACAGAGCAATGAATTCTTATCGAAGGAAATAGATTCAGGCTTTACAGAGAGAAAGCTCTGTTTATTTTAGATATTTAAGTACTAAGTGACTTAAAGGTCATGATTCTCATCTCCAAGGCCTACCAAGTTTGAATTGGATTGTTTAATTATTTTTGTGTGAATAACACAATTATAAAAATTAATCTCCAAATAACCCTTTCTTTTAAAATTATAAAACTAAATTAAGCTCACACTAATCACCTGAGAATTTTTAATTCCTTTGTCTGTAGCTCTTGGTAATTCTTTAAAAAAAAAACATGGTTAATATTCAAGTTCAGACCTGGTTTCTGCCCGTTTTAGCTTAAGAACACATATTCTAAACAGAATCTAATTTCTCCTTGGTATTAGGTTTAGGGAAACATGACATCAAATCCTTCTTTAGGTATTCTACAAAGGGCTTTTATTTATTTGAGAGAAAGTGTTTCAAGAATGTGTTTGACCTGAGGCATATCTGAAATAAAATAATGGAGACGTGTCAAAATAGGCTATTCTGTTACCTAAAACATTTCCCCAAATCTCCCATTGGTAAAAAAAATGATATTTTGGTTGTGAAAAGTAGGTCCACTCTGGTGGGAAAAGGCAGAGTCATAAGATCATTGCTTCTCTATTTTCTAAAATCTTAAGGTACTAGAAAAAAATGCCACATTTTTCTCATTTGAAAACTCAAGTTAAAATGTTATCAAAAATAGAAAATAAGTGTAAGTTTTGTTTTTATATATAAGGTAAGCACTTAAAAACTTTACTATGTTTTAGATTTGGGGCAATCACAAAAACAGTTAAACTCTTTTATAATATTTTTCTCATAAGACAAAATGGTTATATTTTGGTTCACTTTACATTATCCATCAGCATGATGGGAACCTCTAAATATTAAAGTTACACTTACACCACTTGTCACCTTTGGGCAAACTAATAACCTCAATCTCTTCATCTTTACTTCACAGATTTAAAATGAGGATTAAAATATTGTTATAAATATCACAATCATAATGTAGAAGAACCTCAACAAATGCAAATTTCTTTTCACTTTGTGAAAAAATTCCAGGACATCATCATTTAGAAGATTAATAAAAGAACAGATTACTGTGATTCTCAGCCTCTATTATGAAGCAATTGGTTCCTGAAATGGATTTTAAGATGCAGTATGTTTAGACAACTGCATTTATCTGTTCAAACAGCTGGCAATTGGCCTTGTTTTCCTCATTAGATGGCCTGTTTGGAGTAACATAGTATAGTGTAAAAAGATTGGTTTTAAAGTCCATGAGTTCAAATTATGTTCCACCACTTAATGGTTGAGTCATTTACATGCTACATATACTTTCTGAGGCCCAGTTTTCTCATCTACAAAATGAGTTAAGTGCCAAGCACAATGCTTTGTATTGTATGTTGTAGGAACACAATAAATGTTGTTTTCTCCAATGTTTCTTTCTAAAAAGGAAAAAGTATCACCTGATGGGTAGATTTTGAAATTCCTGATAATCAGGAAAAAAAAAAGAAAATTAACCAGAGAGCATTGATCAGAAAAAAATAAAGGTATTAATTAGATAAACATGAATCAGCAAATGGTAAAGAATTCCAAAGTCACCTGGTTCAAAGGAAATATGTTTTTCTGACATTACAACAAAATGCCATGCCATCCATGTGGCACTTTAAAATATTAGGGTAGGCCAATTTATTTGCAACAGTGAAGTTCTCGAGTTTGATTTCTAGCTGTCAATCAACATGCTACCTTTAATCAATACTTTCTGTCATTGAATTTTGATATGAATCCCACTAAACTTTATTAAAAAGTAATCTTCATAATAGAGTTATCCAAAGCTAATAAATACTGTAATATATTTTTATGTTAATTCATAAAATCCATAAATAATGTCATGAAATCTAATCAGCATGTTTTAGACATAAATGTTTACCTTTAAGGATGATATGATGAACTATATTAAATTATAATTGCTGTTTTGTTAAAAAATTTACAATTTAACCAATATGACATCTGTATTCTGTGCATTTTAGCTTACTCTCTAGGTAGCTTGCTGTCTGCCACCAAAATAACATATGGTAGAATTAAGCAGATGTCATTGCTTATAGATGAGGCTTCAGATTTTGCAAAAGTAAGGCAACTCTCTAACTCACAGAAAGTCAAAAGAATTCTAAGCCCGTTTCCCCCAAAATAAGGCACATGCCAAGTAGAATACAAGTCTCTCAGAAAATAATCACCTCTAGGAAATACCAAGGGGATAAATTTAACACATTGTTCCATAGCCTCGGTGCATTGATTCAGCATAAAATAGTAAGAAAATTAAAAGATCGGTTATGTGTATGGAAGACATCATCTTTCAATACTTTTAAATAAACTTATCTCATTCTTATGCATAGAAGGAAAACACCTACACAGTTCTATGAAACCACAGTCAATAGAAATAGTCACATCTCTAAAATAAAGATTATTGTCAAAGGGAGGAGAGATATGCTGAAAGTATTCTTAACATTGAATAACTTTGTATTTTTTTAAAATTTGACAATATTTCTTTTGCTAGAAATAAGTGGAAATGCAGTCTCTAAATTTAGAAGCTAAAAACACTACTTTTTTTCAGAACCTCCTCAACTATCCAGAAGTATAAAATCTAGATCTCTTCAAATCTCAAGTGAAAAACGTGTATCTTTACTTAGAATTATATAAATAAAAAGTCAAACAATATTACAAAACCACTTTCAATTATAAGAACAAGGATTTAGCATGTACAATATTGATAAGCTTGTAGAGAAACTAGCACTTTCACATATTTTTGGCTAGTATGTAAATTGGTGCAACTGCTTTGAGGACATTTTGACAATATTCATTAAATTAATAATTTATGAAAGTTTAAGACAGAAACTTTCCTGTAAGAATTTATTCTATAAATATACTTGTACATGTGAGCAGGATAATGTCAGTTGCCACATTTGTTCATAATAGCAAAACACTGAGAGCTCTAGGAAAAGCCACTACCAGTGAAAAACGTATAAATTTAAATTTGGTGGCATTAGCAGTGATGTAAATCTGGTTAAGTTAAGCATTCAGTCATCAAAAGAATCTCAAATATAGATATTGGGCTAGGAGACAGTAAGCTACATCTTAACAACTGATAGAAGGGAAAATTCAAAATGATAAAAATGAATGAATTAATGAATTAATTAACACTTCTTTAGTGCTGAACTGTTAAAAAATGAAAAGGAAAGCTATAAAATGCATAACAGCTGGCTTACTGTGAAAGACTATTTCTATCTCTCCTTCTTATGCATATATATTCACAAATGCTGATCCTAAGCACTGTGATCCCTATAGATTTATAGTTTTTTCCTCAAGACAAAGATCATGGAAATTATCTTTACAATTAATGTTACCTACATATAAAAGCAACTTACTTAGTTCCCATTAAACTGATATCCACTTGAATATAAATTTTTTAAATAAATTGTAAGTCCCATGCAAGCTAGATTTTGTTTTTTTAATGTTGTATCCCCAATTTCTAGCAGCTAGACAAAAGAATAAGTGATTCATAACAGGTAGTCAATATTTATTTGCTGAAAAATTAGTAAAGTGCCTCTGATGGAGGTCTTTAAATACAAATATTTCTGGTATGAACTACATTGTTCTTCAAAATAATGATAATAAATAATAACAATAAAAACATAATTTTTGGTTCATAACGCACACTGGCCCTTGTACATTTTCATATATTTATCTTAAGAACCTTGGATAATTTGGTTAGTCCACTAATTTAAAGAGGTTTAAGAACTACTGAAAACTAAAAGATCAAGCAACTGGCAGTCAGTTTGACATGAAAATAGTAGGATCTGTTTTCATTCTATAGACTTACTAAGATTATGATGTTTGTGGAAAAGCCCAAGAATATTTAAAAAGACAACTTTGTTGTAAAAATGGCTCAACTACTGAGCAGTTTTGTAAATTAACCATACCTTTTATTTATTTTTTTTTTTTTGGCACAGTAACCATTGATTGACCTCACAGATGGCAAGGATCTTGTCAGTTTATAATCCCTTATTTATTATTTTTTACACCTTCAGCACCTGGTCTTCCTAGGTGGTCTCCCATCCAAGTACTAACCAGGCCCAACCCTGCTTAGCTTCCAAGATCAGACAGGATCTAGCTTGTTCAGGGTGGCATGACCATAGACAACCATATTCTTTAATCCTGGGGTTTTATATTTTTATTTGTAAAATTGCAGGATTTGGGTTGAAGAATCTCTAAGTTTCCTTCCAGCTTTGAAATATTTGATTCTGTGACGTTACATATACAGGTATCCCCACTTTTTGAAAGTTCACGTTATTCCACTTCGCTTTTAAGAAAAGCCTACATTAGCACTGGTTATCACTAACCAAAAAAACCCCAAAGAACATTTTTGCTTTTAGGACAAAAACGAAGAGCGGAAACTGCGTTTAGTGTTTGTTTCGCAGCAAGAGGTGAGAGAGAAAGGCACCAGCCACCCAGAGCAGCAAGAGAGGCACTGCTTTTACTATATGTGTTATTTTAGGTTTTGTGTTATTTGGCATGTTTTGGTAGGTTATTTTGGGGGTCTGAGAATGCTCCAAAAAAATCGTCCATATAAATTACTTCTTAGCTTTATACCATTTCAACTTACAAAAGATTTCGGAGGAACGTTCTATTTTAGAATAGTGGAGGAAATTACCAATGTTAAAATCTTATTGACAATGATGGAGTTACTCTACAGAGCATATATGCCAGTTACAAACTCACCAATTAGGGGAAAAAATCCACGGAAACAATCCCTTGTCCCTTCCACTCTTGTTTTGTTGAGTGAGTACTTCCAAAGATAACTGGAAAAAATTTTGACATTTATATTCCTTTAAATGCAGTATCTCTTCCCTTTCTTCCATAATACCTCTACACTATTTACCTTTACACAACCTTCCATCTCCAATTCAGAACCTGCTTGTGAATTTGTCAAAGCACAAAAATCTCTTCTCTACATGGATTATTCATAGATCACTTGCTAACTGAGCAATGAAGCAGATAGTCACATACTGCTGTACCACTTATTGGTATAAAAAGACAAAATTTTTAAAAAACTTTTAAAACATGCATAATATTTTATTTAATAATTCTGTTTATTCAAATGTCCTCTTTTGAATTATTTTGAGATAATTTTAGAGCTATAGGAATGTTGCATAAATAGTTCAAAGAATTCCTGTGTATTCTTCACCCAAGTTATTCAAATGTTAATATTTTATGACATTGTCATTCTCTGTCTGACTGTCTGTCTTCAAAATTTTAAAAGCTATTTATTAGAGCATAATTCATAATGAAGAAAACTGGAAAAAATATCAATGACAAACACCAGGGAAATAGTTCCTTAAATTATGGCACATCCACTATATGAACTGTTAAATAAGGAATTAAAATGTTTAAAGTGATTATTGTAAAGTTTAGGCTGGTTAGATAACGCTAAGTCAAAAGGAGTTTATAACATTTTTAAATGTCATTATAAAGATTATATAAAATGCTTACTAAATATTGCCAAGTGAAAATTTAGGATACCAATGTGATAATATAAGAATAGATTCATTTTGAAAAAGACAAAAGGGAACATGCAAAAATAAATGTAGTTATATAAATTTGATTAATTGGGATTATGGATGAATTTCTCTATTTTCTAAATAATATAATTCTTTATGGACTATCCTTTAAGATTTTTTGGATGGCTACTTGAAGGTAAAAAGAAGCAAATACTGAATTTGGAAAATTAATTATAAAATTATAGAGTGGAAGCCATAAATTGAATTACATCCTATTAAACACTTATGTTTCATGGGAGAAAAAAATAAAAGGGGTTATTTTTCCCAAAAAGAAAATAAGTAGAATTCAAAACAGAGAGTAGATTATTTGCGTTGAAATTTGATAAAGAAAAAATTAAGCTCACACAGGTTTGTGATGAATGTTTAACAAATGAATGCTAAATTCTGCTACATATTGGTTTAATTTTTTACTGTATTACATGATTCAGTTGGATTGCTTCTAACCTGCTATTTCACTGAGACATTTTATTCTCTGGGTATTACTAACAGATATCTGCAATCTGACTGCCAGACTGAGCACAGAACTATAAACCAATGAAACATATTTTTAAGCAGTTAGAGTTTATGATAATTAACATCTAAAAAAAGATGAGAATCTCTCAGCAAAGAATTTTTCATGTATATGACTTTTAAAAGTTAAACTGCCTATTCAACACAAGGGGAAACATTTCTGAAAACAAAATGTTAAAGATACACTGAATTCAGTTGCCATTGTAATTTGGAGTGTAGAGATCTGTGTTGGATAAGATGTATGAGATGTTTATTAGACATACAAGAAGAAATAATTAAATATCAAGTGGACAATATTAGCAATAATAGATGGTGAATTTCTGATAAGAAACCTACTTATCAGAAAATCTAATCTACTTATGGCAAAGGTAATTAGCCGCTTAGCAAAACAATATAGGTACATAGAAACTGAATTCCTTCCCAGCACGAGACCACCCGAGTAGGCTTAACAATTTAGAAACTGGTACTTGAACCACAGACTCCATTAAAGATAATATCTTTATTGAAACTAAGATATACTTCATGGTGCATTAAAACTTTGCACAAAGAACATTGAAAATCTAAAGCTGATCATAACTCTAGAAAGAAACTGGCTTTTTTCTTTTTTTAAGAAAAGGATGCTTTTATTCTGCATACAACTGAGTTTGTCATCTATTGTTACTTCATAGATGACATAATTCAGGAGTTATTAAAGGTTTCACTACAGTCTGAACTTTTTATTCCTACACATTCCAAAACACTTTCAATTTTCTCTAACTACTCTCTAAAGTAATTTCCGTCCCAAAGAATAGAGGAGGAAAAAAATATTCTTTGAATATATAAAATAGAGGTAGAGCACTGATCTATTATGACATTTATCTTTATGAAAGAAAAAATGGGTAACTTGCTCATGGCTATATTATTTATAAGTTATTTCTTCTCACTCATCTTATAAAGACACTTGTTAGAGATGTTAGAGATTTTATACCAGTTATCTCTTCAGTCTTCACAGTTTTCATAGTTGTCAAGTTTCAAATACTATGGGACAACTTATTTTTTTCACAGTTATCACAGTGCCCTTCAACATATCTGCTAGTGTTTAAGACTTATCTCTAAATGGAAGTATAATGTAGTTTAACATTCTATATATAAAATCACATACAAATAAAAATAAATATCTATAAAATTAAAAATGGTATCTAGGTCTAATGATAATTACTGTGTAAAATAAAAACTTCAAGCTCTTTAACATGATATTTATTCTTATTTTTAAATTATACATTACTTTCATTTTAGTTTTTTTTAATACCTTCAGCATCTAGTATTCCCAGGTAGTCTCCCATCCAAGTATTAACCAGGCCTGACCCTGCTTAGCTTCCGAGATCAGATGGGATTGGGCACATTCAGGGTGGTATAGCCATAGACTTCATTTCAGTTTCATGAAATGAATAAGTTATAGAGTTTTGTGTAAAGAACTGTGTATATAGTTAACATTGCCATATTGTACACTTCAAACATGTTGAGAGGGTAGATCTCGTGTTGTGTTCATAAATAAATAGTACTGTATCTATCAAGATATATACCTATGTGAAGATATAAAATAACATCAACAGCATGTATTTCTATGTGTCAAAGAAAATTATGTAAATATATAAATAAAACATATATACTAAATGGTTAACCATTTATTTATTTTATGGAATAGAAAAAAAGAGCATTTATTACTTTTTATTTATGCATTTTTATATCATTTGTGTTTCATAACAGGCATGAGTTGTTTTGAAAAACACAAATAATTGTTACAAGAAAAAAGTAAGAAATATGTAGAATAAAACAAATATGCAATAATAATATTAGTGAACATCATAGCAATTTCACATTTGTGAATTTGATTCAAATTAATGCAATGTCAAAAGTAATTACAAAATAGAAGACATGTTAAATTAAAAAAATAAATATATTTAGTATGATTAAGCTTCTGTAAAAACAGAACAATAGATATGTCAAAGAGAGCACCTTCAAAGTCTTCTATTAATTTAGAAAATAATTAAGCCTATAGTTTATAAAAGGATCCACGGAAAAAAACAAAATTAAAAAAAATAGTTCTGGCTTTCAAAGTATATGTTAATTCATAACAAATGTCATATTCATTTGACAGCCTTACTGAACCATATAGGAATTAATGCTACAAATTCAACTATGATTTTGAGGATACTATAACAATGTTAAAATAAAAACATCCTTTTACTAAATTAGACTTGAAAGTTTCCTTAGAAAAGTGTTACCTTGTTTATTAAGAAATTAAAAGGCAAACTTTTAAACTGAGCCAGGTTCAGTAACTAGGTTCTAAAATTGCTTCTTTCAATCATTCTGCAAATACTCATTGAGTGACTTTCATGTACTGGAAATATAGAGGTGGATAAAAAAAACAAACAAAAAAAACAAAAAATAAAAAACACTCTCTTGGTGAAGCTTACATTCTAGAATGAAGACAGAGACTAAACGAACTAATAAGAAAATATATAGAATGTTAGAATGTAATAAAATAAAAAGGAGATAGAATTAAAGATTGAAAAGGTAGTTATGAATATAAAGGCACACTGGAGGATGCTAGAGTCAAGAACAGAGAGAGGTGAGGGAAGGAAGCATGCTACTATCTGAGGGAATGGTTTTCCAGATAGAGGGAAGGGATAGCAATTGCAAACACCTAAGGTATCTAAAGAGTGAGGAGACCAGGTTTTTGTATCAAAATGGAGAGGGAAGGAAGTGGTAGGAGAGGAAGTCAGGGAGGTTGGGACAGATCTTGTGAGACCTCCAATCTCATGATAAGGACTTCGCTTTTACTTTGTGTAAGATAGAAAACCAACAAAAGGTTTTGAACAGAGGAACGGCATATCTGACTTGAGTTTTATCAGCATCTTTCTCACTATTGTGCAGAAAGTATTTTGAAAAGAGGTTAAAGTAGAAGCTGGAAACACCAGATAGGAAGCAATTACAAGATTATAGTGAGAGCCATGTTAGCATTAAAGGTTATGGCAAATAACACCAGTACCCTGCCCATATTCCCTGGATCTTATATTTTATTCTATGCCATCCAAATTCTAACTGCCATTATCTACATCTCTTTGCTTGAGCTCTGTCTGTGGCTGGAAGCCAATGAGGGCATTGTTAAATATATGTAACAGATAAAGATCAAAAGTGGGTGAGCAGAAAGCAGATGTCAGTTCGAAAGCAGAGAATCATGATCCCTGGTCAATTTTCAATTTTGATTCTGTTCTCAGACCCAAAGTCCATCAACCAAAAGAGGATATAATCACTTGAAGAAAGATTTTGAAATGCCACTACAAGTAGACATAGCAATGATTGCCCCATTTTTTCCCTAGAGGACTATGGTCATTTATCAGAGAAACTACAGAGAAAAGAATATTCAAATCATTTGAGAGATATGAGATATAGTGTATGAGCTAATAGCAATACCAACAAACTCAAATCACCCACTCTTCTTAGAACAGGGGTATGCAGAGGCCAAGTGGAAAATGAAATAAAGTTCTTGTCCAGATTTATCTTACAATGGAATCAATTGGTCTTTGAACCCACTTGTTATTATTTCCCTGGTCCATGAGTCAAGATGGATATCCTTGGCAGCTGGCAGAATGCTCATATTTTGCATAGATTAAATTATTGTTCAAAAATATTCACCACTTCTCTTCCCTACCTCCATAGCAAAGTATACTTGCCTTTGCCATAAGATTTGCTTTGGCCAATGGGATCTAAGCCAACATAGTACAGCAGGGCCTTGAAATATTATTATGCAAAGGGGCTCATTTTGCTATCACTTTGAGAAAAGGTTTTTCTATGTTGCTGCTGCCATTTCAGTCTAAGCAAAAGAATGAATACATGTGAAATGAACCCAAATCCGTTTCATATTGTTAAATCAAGCCCAGCCAGACATTCAGATCCAGAGCTTGAAGCAGAGCTATCCAACTTAGCATAGCCTAAATCAGCTAACCCCACAGTCAACTCACAAACAAATGACCATAAATAAATAATTGCTATTTTAAGACACTATTTGTGGTGGTTTGTTGGATAGCAATAGATAACAAATTCCTAAAACAGTATTTTATAATATGACATTGGGCAGTGAATAAACAAAAAAATAGTAATGAAACTGTTATATGACTCTAGAAAAAGGGTGACTCATGCTATGTTGCAGAAACATTTGATAAAACTGTTGCCTGCAAAATATGTACATTATGAACTAGTAGAATTAGATGGAGAAATCAATGAACCTCTTTTAAAGAATGAGGTGGTTGCTACTAGCACGTGTGCTAAGGTACTATAAGAATGAGATATGCTTAAGAAAGAATAGGCCACTGCTAAATAATGATGTAGGAAAAGTGTGTCTCAAATTTCGGAAACTTAGTAGGGTGATTCAAGGTCCTTCCATTCCTGGGTGTAACTTTAAATAGGCATTTGCAAAAACAGTGGCAGCAAATTACACAATAACTAAGCTATTGCTATCTTGGATAAAGGTCTATAGCAGTCTATCAGGCAAATAACTGTGCTGGCTGAGGGTGAGATGAACGAATAATAAAGAGAGTGTGGATACCTCGTATAAGTTTATTCCTAAGTACTTTATTCCTTTTGCACTATTATACATGGAATTGTTTTTTCACTTTCCTTTTCAAATAGTTTGTTGTTAGTGTATTGAAACACAACTGATTTCCATATCAATTTTGTAACTTTGCTCAATGTGTTTATTAGTTCTAACAGTTTCTTGAAGAAGCTTTTAGAGTTTTGTAACTCATTTGCAAACAGTCAATTTTACTTCTTTCTTTTCTACATTAATTTCTTTTAATTCTTTTTTTTTTTTTTTTTTTTTGCCTAACTGTTCTGGTTAGGACTTTCATCACTACAAACAAATGTGGCAAAAGTGGGTATCCTTGTCTTATTAAAAGTTAAGAATGTGTGGTAGCTCATCTTCAAGAGGGCCCCAATCATTCTCGTTTATGATAATCTCACACCCTCGTGTATCCTCTCCCCTTGAGAGTGGGCTGATTTGGGGATTTACTTCTAAGTCCCCAATGATTCACATAACTCCCATTTGCAAAATGCGCTTATCCTCTTTTTCCAAGCCCCCTAACAGTCTCATCTCAGATCATCAGCTCAAAGTCCAGAATCTTTTCATCTAAATTGGATCCAGGTGCAGATAAGGTAGCCAAAGTACGGTTTCTCTTGATATGTGGACCTATGAAACTAAAAAGACAAATTTCCTCCCCCCACATACCCACCATACAATGGTAAAACAGGCAAAGCATAACTACTATGTTAGCTCTCTATTGCTGTGTAATGAATTGCCACAATTTAGCAGCTTAAAATAACACATATGTATTATATTAGCTTATGTAGGTGAGGCATCCAGGCATGGCTTACTGGGGCTCTCTGCAATGCTGCAAACAAGTTGTTGACCAGGGCTGAGTTCTCATCTGGAAGCTCAATTAGGGAAGAATCTACTAGTAAGCTTACTTAGCTATTGGCAGAATTCATTGCCTTGCAGAATATGACCTTAGGACTCACTTCTTCCTCATTACCTGCAGGAGACCACTCTTAGCTCTTAGAGGCTGACTGCTGTTGCATACCACATGACCCTCTACATAGGCAGCTTACAACATGACAGGTTGCTTCTTTTAAGCCAAGTCAAGAGCAAGAAATAATCTACTAGCAATATAGAATTTTAAAATGTAGCATAATCATTAGAATGACATGCCATATAATTTTCTATATTCTACTAGTTAGAAGCTAGTCACAGGTTCTCACATTCTAAGGTGATATTTATAAAAAGGTATAAATATTTTGAAGCTAGAGATCATGAGAAGACCTTAGAGTCTGTTCACTACAACTTCTATAGATATATGTCTATTCAGAAGGGGAGAAATGGTAATGCAAAAGGAGTCACTAATAGGGTCTTGTATCAATTCCATGTCCATCTGAGAAATGTTCTTTGGTTGGATCTCAGGGGCTGGAAATATTTATCCCTTGCTCTCAGCTCCACCCTCTGGGCTCTTCCTTCTATATTCTGAGTCATCCTTTCTTGATTTTTATTTTATTTTATTTTATTATTAGTTTCACATATATAGTACATTGGTTAGACAGTTATATAGTTTGCAATATGATCCCCTTGATTACTCTAATCTTCCTCTGGCTCTACACATAGCCATTACCTTACTGCTGATTGCATTCTCTATGCCATGCTCCCCATCCTCATTAACATATATCAATTACTAATTTGTACTTCTTTAACCCTTCACCACATTCTTCCAGCCCCACCCATCAACTCTCCTCTGGCCATCACGTATATTGTCCTCCTCTATATACGTGAGTCTGTTTTTGATTAGTTTGGGGTTTTTTTTTTCCCTAGATTCTGCATATAAGTGAAATCATATGGCATTTATGCTGACTTATTTTGCTCAGCATAATAACCTCTAGGTCCATTCATGTCATTTTTTTATGGCTGAGAAATATTTCATTGTGTATATGAACCATAACTTCTTTATCCAATCATCTGTTGATATGAGTCATTTTTTCTTCCTAATGAAAAGTAGGCCATGTTTGCAGCTGAGTAATTTTCTCTGCCTTCTTCCTGCCAGTAGAATTTCAAGGTCCAATGGCCTCTCTTCTATCTTGTCTATTTTATACTATCTTGATTCCTTTCAGTTCAAGCTGGCATTTTTGCTGATATCATTTTCTCAAAAACCTTGTGGGCATAAAATTAATGATAGTTCACTGCATTACAAAAAAAATCCAAATTGACAAATTTCTAAGTTTGAAATAATTCAAACATAAAGTTAAAAAGTTCCATGAAACTTATTTTCATTTTGGACATGGGTCAGTGGCCTGGATTAATTGTCAGGATTAACAAATGTTGGATTAAATGGAGGCTTCCATCTTTTTACCCATGGTTCTAGACTACCCAAAAGGTAGAGAGATTATGGAGTGACCTAGAACTTCAAGAATTTGTAAACTAGTTTAATAAATAAGAATAAGACTATGTCTTGCATACTGGTATAAAAAGAATTTATTCATCTTGATTCATGAAATCATCTATTCCTAATCTTATTCAAATGTGTTTGTGATTGGAGCAAAGCCGTATTTGGTCATAGAGGAAAGGAGAGAATTGCAGATATAGTGTTACAGGGTTAGGCTTGGGCTAGGGATGCTTAAAGTTGTCATCAGCAACTTGACACCATAATCTGGTCATGAGGTTTTGAAAAAAGTAATCAGAAATACACAGAATCGATTCCATCAGGGATGAGCATGAAGAAAGAATAATTCACTTGGGGGAGTAAAATTAATAGGGAATAAAGGTTAGGTTCATTTCTGTCAGGAATAATTTAACATAATCCTACCTGAAGGTAAGAATTCTATGAATGTTCCAATTCTTTAAACTAAAAGGGAAAAAAACTTTGAAAAAAATTTGTGTATGACTTGAAAGTCCATACATTCAGATTGATATAAAATTTTACCAATCAATTTCAAATGCACTAGTGTTTAAAGATATAGTATTCATGGGAGTTGTGAATATTTAAATACTCAAATCTCTGAAAATTAATCTTGTAACATAACCTTGCATGTAGGTTAAAAACATCTAAGAGATACAAGGAAACTTTTAGAGGTAAAGGATGTTTATTACTTTCATTGTGGCATTAGAAAACAAAATTTAACCGAGTAATTTGAAGCTCTAATTGGCTTTATTAAGGATTCATGAATCAGGCAACTAGAAGGGCACTCTGAGGGACTGTACAAAATGGAAGACTTTTATAGGAAGAAGGGTGGGGCAAGCTAGCTTTTAGACCAGGACATCTTCTTTTGGGGGAAAGGAATGACAAGGGTTTTTAATCACACAGATTGCCTTTTCTTTCTTCTTCTTATTTTTTAATATATTTCACTCTATTTTTTTAATTAAGTTTATTTGGGTAACATTGGTTAATACAATTATATAATTTTCAGGTGTACATTATAATTTAACATCTATATATTCTATTATGTGATTACCACCCAAAGTCCATTCCCTCAGCTACCATATACTTCATCCACTTTACCACTTCACCTTGCCCCTACCCACCTATATTTGACTACCTTTACCCTATCTACTTCTCCCCTCCTCCCCCAAACCCTACCCTCTGATTACCACTAGTCCATTTTCCATGTCCATCAGTCTCTGTTTGTCCTGTTCATTTATTGCTTTTAGGATTATATCCCACATATAAGTGACATCATGAGATTTTCAACTTTTTCATTCTGGTTTATTTCACTTAGCATAATTATCTCAAGGTCCATCCATGTTGTCACAAATGACAGTATTTCATCTCTTATGGCTGAGTAATATTTCATTGTATTTATGTACCACAGCTTCTTTGCCCAGTCATCTATCCTAGGACACTTCTGTTGTTTTCATGTTCTGGCCACTGTGAATGATACTGCTATAAACATCGATGTGCATATATCTTTTTGTATATCTGTTTTCAAGTCTTTGGGGTAAATACCCATTAGAGGGAGTGCTGGATCATATGGTAGGTCAATTCTTAGTTTTTTTGAGTAACCTCCATACTGTTTTCCATAGTGACTGTACCAATTTGCAGTCCTACCAGCAGTGTGTGAGGGTTCCTTTTTCTTTGCATCTTCTCCAGCAGTTGTTGTTACTTGTCCTGTAGATTATAATAACTATTCTAACAGGTGTGAGATCGTATCTCATTGCAGTTTTAATTTGCATTTCCCCAATAGCTAGTGATGTTGAGCATCTTTTCATATATTTGTTGGCCATTTGTATATTCTCTATGGAGAAGAGTCAGATCCTCTGCCTATTTTTTGATTGGATCGTTTGTTTTTTGTTGTTATTGAGCCGCATAAGTTCTTTGTATATTTTGGATATTAGGCCCTTATTGGAGGCATTGCTTTCCCATTCGGATGGTTGTCTCTCTACCTTGTTGTTGGTTTCTTTTGTTGAGCAGAAGCTGTTTAGTTTGATGTATTTATTTTTGCTTTTACTTTTATTTATTTTTGCTTTTACTCCCCTTGCCTTTGAGGTCATACCATAAAATCTTCTTTAAGTCCAAGGTACTTTAGTTTAGTTCCTGTGTTTTCTTCTATGCATTTTATTGTTTCAGGTCTTCTATTCAGGCCCTTAATCCATTTTGAGTTAATTTTGGTGTGTGGTGAAGGACAACAATCCAGTTTCATTCTTTTGCAGGTGGCTTTCCAGTTTTACCAGCACCTTACATTGAAAAGATTTTCTTTTCTCTCCACTGTATGCTTTTAGTGATTTTGTCAAAAATTATTTGGCCATATGAATATGGGTTTACTTTTGGACTCTCAATTCTGTTCCACTGGTCCCTGTATCTGTTTTGCTGCCAATACCATGCCATTTTGATTACTGTTTGGTATATAGTTTGAAGTCGGACAGAGCAATGCCTCCAGCCTTGCTCATTTTTCTCAGGATGGCTTTGGCAGTTCGGGATCTTTTGTGCTTCTATACAAATCTGATGATTTTTTTTTTTGGTTCTATTTCTTTAAAAAATACTTATGGGATATTGATAGGGATTGCATTAAATCTATATAATGCTTTAGGTAATACAGTAATTTTAACTATGTTGTTTCTTCCAATCCAAGGACACAGAATATTTTTCCATTTCTTTGTATCTTCTTCGATTTCTTTTCATAGTCTTGTAGTTTTCATTATATAGACCCTTTACATGTTTTGTTAAATTTATTCCTAGATATTTTATTTTTTTGTTGCAATTGGAAAAGGAATTATTTTTCCCAATTTTTTTCTGATACTTCATTATTGGAATATAGGAACGTTATGGATTTTTTAACATAAATTTTGTAACAGAAACTTTACTGTATTTGCTTATTGTTTCTAGTAGTGTACTTGTAGAGTCTTTAAGATTTTCTACAGAACTATGTCATGCGCAGATGGTGACAGTTTGACTTCTTTGTTTCCTATGTAGATGCCTTTTATATCTTTCTCTTGCCTGATTGCACTAACTAGGACCTCCAATGCTATACTGAATAACAGTGGTGATAGTGGACAGCCTTGCCTTGTTCCTGATCTTAGAGGGAATGTTTTTAGTTTTTCACCATTAAGTATAATGTCAGCTGAGAATTTGTCTTATATGGTCTTTATTATGTTAAGGTAATGTCTTTCTGTACCAATTATGTTAAGCGTTTTGATCATAAATGGGTACTGTTTCTTCTCAAAGGCTTCTGCATCTATTGATAGGATCATATGATTCTTATTTTTGTTTATGTAGTGTATCACATTAATCAATTTGCATATGTTGAACCATCCCTATGTTCCTGGGATGAACCCCACTCAATTGTGGTATGTAAACTTTTTAATATGTTGTTGTATTCGGTTCACTATGAACATCAATATGCTCATGAGAGATATTGGTCTGTAGTATTCTCTTTTTGTGTCATCTTTACCAGGTTTTGGTTATCAGGGTAATATTGGCCTCATAAAATGAATTGAGAAGTATTGCCTCCTCTTCGATATTTTGTAAGAGTTTGAGGAGAATATGTATTAAATCTTCTTGGAATGTTGGTAAAATTCCTTCTTAAAACTATCTGGTCCTGGACTTTTACTTTTTGGTAGGTTTTTGATGATTGTTTCAATTTCCATACTGCTGATCAGTCTATTTAGATTTTTCAGAACTTCTGGATTCAGTCTAGGAAGATTTTACTTTTCTAAGTACTGGTCCATTTCTTCTTTGTTATTAAATTTGTTATTATATACCTTATCATAGTATTCTTGTATGATCTTTTGTATTTCTTCAATGTCAGTCATAATTTCCCCTCTTTCATCACTGATTTTATATATTTGTGTCCTTTCTATTTTTATTTTAGTGAGTCTTGCCAGAAGTTTGTCAATTTTATTAACCTTCTCAAAGAACCAGCTCTTTCTTATATTTATTTTTTCTATTGTTTTTGTTTTCAATTTCATTTATTTATGTTTCTTTCCTTCTGCTGACTTTCTACATCATTTGTTCTTCCTTTACTAGTTTTTTAAGATGAAGCATTAAGTTGTTTATTTAGGCTTGTTCTTGTTTTTTGGAGATAGGCTTGTAATGATATGAACTTTCCTCTTATAAACACTTTTGCCATATCCCAAAAGTTTTGATATGTTGTACTATCATTATCATTCTTTTCTATGTATCTCTTGATTTCTCGTTTTATTTCTTCCCTGACCCAGTTATTTTTCAATAGCATGTTGTTTAATCTCCATGTATTTGTGGTTCTTCTTAATTGTTTTTGCAGCTGATTTCTAGTTTCAAAGCATTATGATCAGAGAATATGGTTGGTATGATTTCATTCCTCTTATATTTGTTGAAGCTATCTCCATGCCCCAGTATGTGGTTGATTCTTGAGAATGTTCCATATGCACTAGAGAAGAATGTATAAGCAGCTGTTTTGGGATGGAAAGCTCTGTAAACATCAATTATGTCCAGTTGGTCTAATGTATCATTTAAGGGTATTATTTCCTTATTATTTTTTTGTTTGGATGATCTGTCCATATCCAACAGTGAGGTATTTAGGTCTCCTACTATGATAGTGCTTTGGTCTGTTTCTCTCTTTAGTTCTGTTAGTAATTGCTTTACATATTTTGGGGTTCTCTGATTGGGAGCATAGATATTAATGTGTTATGTCTTCTTGTTGCATGATTCCCTTTACCATTATGAAGTGTCCCTAAGTATCTTTTTTTATCTTTTTTATTTTGAAGTCTATTTTGTCTGATATTAGTACCACTACTCCTGCTTTTCTCTGAATGCCATTTGCTTGAAATATCATTTTCCACCCTTTTACTTTGAACCTAAATTTGTCTTTGGAGCTGAGATGTGTCTCCTGAGGCAGCATATGATTGGGTTTTGTTTTTTGATCCATTCTGTAACTCTGTGCCTTTTTATTGGTGAATTCAGTGCATTTACATTTAGGATGATTATTGAATATGAGGTCTTCTTATAGACATTTTATCTTTTGCTTTCTGGTAGCTTGGTATTTCTATTGCTTCTTTGTCCTTGTGTTTCTGTTTTCTTTATTTTGCTTGGGTATTGTGGGGTTTATCTCTAGTTCTTGTTTTATGTTGTATACTTCAGTTCTGAATCTTTGGTGTATGGTTATCATTATGAATATGAATATGAAAAGAAGATATATATACCATCGTTCATTTTCTTCTGCATGTGCTTTATCTCCATTCCCCTTAGTAAATTTGGATCTTTGAATCTTCCTTTTTTTCAGGCATTGTTATCTCAATTTGTCCCTATGTATGCTGAATGTTTATTACTATCTTGCTATAGGAATTCTCTTATTATTTTTTAAGCTTATAATGCCCTATTCTTAGTAAGAATTGCACTCCTCTGTTTCTATTTGTCTGATAGTCACTTTATTGGTAATTGTGTATTTTTGTTGTTTTTTTTGTTTTAGGTGAGCTGACCCTTTTCAGTATTTCCTGTAGTGCAGGTCTCATAGTGGAGAATTCCCTCAATTTTTGTATATCTGGAAAGGTCTTAATTTCTCCTTCATATCTAAAGGAGAGTTTAGCTGGCTACATTATTCTTGGCTGGTAGTTCCTTTCACTTAATAGTTAAAATATTTGATTCCATTCCCTTCTGTTTTGTAAGGTCTATGCTGAGAAGTCCAAGGATAATTTAATGAGTTTTTCTTTATAAGTTACCATTTTCTTCTCCCTGGCTGCCCTGAGAATTCTATCTTTGTTGTTAATTTTTGATAACTTTAATACCATGTGTCTTGGTGAAGGCCTTTTATGGTTGAGATAATTGAGTGTTCTGTTGAATTCTTGAATTCCAAGCTCCAGCTCATTCCTTAGATTTGGGAAATTCTCATCAGCTATTTGTCTGAAAATGCTTTCTAGTTTCTGCTCTTTTTCCTCGCCTTTGGTAATGCCCATTATTCTTATGTTTCCTCACATATTTTTATTTTTCATTCTTCGATTTCTCTCTTTTTCTTTTTTATTTATTTCTAGATTTCTGTCTTCAGTATCACTGATCCTTTCCTCCATTTGGTTGACTCTATTTCCCAAGCTTGTTTTTTTTTTTCATTTTTCAACTCTTGCAGTTTGTTTTTTATCTCCAGAAAATCTATTCTCTACTTCTTGAGGGTTTAAGTTTCCTTACACTGCTCATTCAGTCCCTTCAATTATGATACGATTCATTTCAGAACTCATTGAGTTTCTTCAGAAGTACCATCCTGAATTCTGTCATTTAAGTCACATATTTCTGTTTGTAAGCTTATTTTCTGGAGATTTTTCTTTTTGTTTCTGAGATGGCTCGTCACCTTGGTTTTTTATTGTGTTTAATGAACTATTTCTCCACCTGGGCAGTAATGGAAGAGCATTCTGCTGTTTTTCCAGAAAGAAGATTTATTATAAAAAGTTCTCTATAGCCTGGTACAAAGAAGGCTCTTTTCTCTTGGTTTCCAGTAGATGGCGTTTAAGCTTCTTAGACCCCTGCTTTATATTAAGCCTGAATAATGTGTTTTTAAATTATTTTCTTGTAGAAATTTAATTATACTCACTACTCTCAGTTTCAGGCCCTGTCAATATTTCCCAACAATTTCAGTAATGTATGCTCAGATTCCCCTGTGGTTCCTCTGGGTGAGGGGTTGGGGGCTGCGGCTCAGCCTCAGTTTTGCAACCAGTGCCAATAAATATCAACTGTGTTTCTCTGCTGTCTCATCCCGCTTCTCTGCTTTCTGCCCTGATGATTGGGCCCTGCTTCCGGCTGCGTTGATGTACCGGCACTTCCAAGCAGAGTTGTTCATGGAAGTCGCTGCACCTTTTTTCCTCCCCTTCCTTCTGTAAGGAGCTCCACTGGCTACAAGAAGCAGCTTCTTTCTTTCTCCCAGTCCACTGCCTGACACCTGGGGTCTGACCTGTGGTAGTGCATATCCCATGCTCAGATACCAAACTGCTGGTATGCAGTTTGGGTGGTTATTGTTCAGATTTAGATGTTCAGCTTATTGTTATTTCAAGAAGAGAGGTCTGAGGATGCCTCTCACTCTGCATGTTTCCCAGAATCCCTGCCTTTTCTTTCTGTGGTAGGAGGGGATGGAAAAGGTTCAGGTGACAGATTACCACTGTAATCTGTGCTTGACCAGAAAATTCCAGAGTGGTTGATTAAGTTTATATTTCTAAGAAAGGTTGAAACAGCAGCAATTAAGTCAGGTATTAAATCAGGTTTAATATCATAAGCTTTAGTACAACTGACACCATTTTGGGCCTGTTTTTTTTTTTTTTTCTTTAATAGTGATGATGGTATTATGAGGAAATATATATTCAGACTGAGCAAATTGTACACATGGAACAAGTAGTTTTTTGGCATATCAATTATACCTCAATAAATCTGTTCTTAAAAATTCTAATAGACCCACACCAACTACTTTGTAAATTTTCCTCTATTATTTATTCATTTTCTTCTTTCTTCTTCCTTTCCAAATGTCAGAGACTTATCAGAATTTAAGGAAGTGAGGAAACCATGGCTGGTCAAACATAATTAATGTTCAATGGTCTTTTTAAATGGATAAATTTCAAAATCCACAGAAACATTTTTTTTTCAGTTTATTTTATATCAGGAGGGCTATGATCCAAGCAAGTTCAGTTTAGTCCATTTCAACCTGAGGGTTTTGAGCACTTGCTACCACTCCAAAGTTCGTGTTTTAAAAATTCAAAACTCAAAACGTCAGAGTTTGGAATGAGGAAAGGCTCTTTGACCAAGGAGCTACCAACAGAGAAGATGGGAGCTCAAGTGGTTCCTTAAATCCATCTTAAGAAGTGCAGAGTTATTTTATGTCAAGGGAAGTGGAAATGAGAGGGGTCGTTTTTGTAAAACTCAGGCCATAAGTAGAATTTCTTTAGTGATTAGCATGTCTGTGGGCAAGACAAAGCAGGAGCTATTAGCCTAAAGACCCTAGGAAAAAGCAGGCTCCAAAAGACAGAGTCAGAGAAACCTAGCACTTGCTGTTACACACTCTAATCATCATCAGGCAGGCTCTGGTGATGATTATAAGAATTCAAAATTCTCTGTCCTCAGGAAGCTTAAAGTTCAGAATAATTTTTTAAAATTTCTATTTCTCTTCTCTTTGATGCTATATACGTTATTTCAAATGAATTATAAAATACAAACAGAAAAGAAAAATATTAAGTCACATTTAAAATTCACTATCCAGAGAAGCAACTCTGATCAATTTAATATATGATTTTTTAATTTTTCTATGCATTTTTAGATATACTTTTACAAAAAAATATTTTGTAGAGGTTGTGGGCAGGTTAGTGTAGTACCTTTTGCACAAGTGTCTGTGGCCAGATTAAACCAGCTATAGGTTAAGGGCCCTCCACTCCTTTGTCTTTCAGGATGCAGAAGTGATCCTTTAACTACCAATGGGATGTTCTTTGGGTGGTTTCTGGTCTGTCTCTGGGCTGAGTTTTTATTCTTTTGTTGCCCTGTTGCTCATGTCTGACTAACTACCTAAGAGAACTCTTCATATAAATAAATACAACTCTACCATATTGATTTAAGTTGCTGCATGCTATTACATGCTGCATATTATGAATGAGTCTTACTTTATTGAACTGTTTCTAATTTTTTGAAATCTAGCTATGGTCAATATTTTACTATCATCAACAAGCATTCTTCATTTGTCCTGCTTATTAATAAAAGTAAAATCTTGGTTTTTAAAAAAGGTGTCATGTTTTTAAGGCTTTTAATACATTTTTCCAAACTGTACTATCTTTCTAGTAATATTTATAGAATTATCTAATTCTATACTCATCATAACAAAGGAGCAAATGCTCAAAGCAGTAGTTTCTGAAGGATGTTAGAGAAATCTCTTCCCTCCTCACTTGATGCTGCCCAGGGAGAGTTTAGTTCAAAGAACTTTGGGGAACATGATATTATTTCCCATGCTTTGATAATCACAGCCTATATTAGCATTCCAAAAACTCCGAAAACTCAGCACTAGAGAAGCATGTTTAATTTTGTTTAAGTTGACATGTATTAGGCAGGGCATACTGTTTAATATAATATCTATTGGCATGCTTTAGAGCATCCCCTGCTGCTTTAGAAAATAATTTGAAAATACCTGTTTAAATGAAAACACACTCAAAATTTTACTCAATCATAATTTATATGACTTAGTGACTAGCATTTGAAATACAATTTAAAATAATTAGAACAAGAAAGAAATATAATAGTAACCTTGAAGAATACTATTATTAAAATGTCTCAGTCTAATATTGTTTTTAATTTTATTGACTACTATCCTTCAGAATGGAGTTTTGTTTTTACTGCATCTGAATCCTTATAGTAGAAAGTTGCATTATGATGGAATTCTATAGTATGTCTAAGAATGAAATTGGAGTCAAGGTTTGTAGCATATATACTTCACTGGTTAAGTATAATTCTCATACATGGTGCTATAAGAAGATGTTCTAAAATAAATTCTAAAGTAAAATTAATTTCCTGACCATTATACATAAACCAAAAAAGAAACAAGATATTAATCCATAATCAAATGCCTGCTGACTATCTTTCACTGTATTTTGGGATAATCAACTTTTAGATGGAAATATAAGGCTATATTGATCTTTTTTTATGTCAATCAAATACTTAGTTAAACATAAGTATAACATCACATCCATGTGTAAAAAACTGCCTTGTCAATCAAATGTCTTGTTATACACAGGTCTGACAGTAGATTTAAGTATAATAAGATATAAGATTGACAACCAATTAGTCAAATGTGAGAAAATAAATTGTCCTTTGTTTTCCTTTTCTCTTTTAAATAAGACAGTTCTTAGTTTTTCATTCATTCATTGTTAGTTCAATTTGTAACACTTCATTTTTACTGCAATGCCTGTGCCATACAATTAATTTTTTGTGCCATTTTCCTTACTTTTATTGCTGTGTAAATATATGTAATCTACATTTGTTGGTATTATATAGTACTAATTAAAAGATCAAATATCAGTAGACATACAGTTATATCAAGCTAATTTTTTAATGAAAAAGTTAGTGCTTCACAGATTATCTCAAAGAATAACATCAACAAAAATTGAACCTCAGAAGAAAACACAAACTTTTATTGTTTGGCATTTACTACTAAAACCCATAGTAATACTGTATACTAACAAGTGTACTAAACTCTTATAGTCACTGTCACTACCTCCCAGAATCTAGGATGTTCCTGGGCCTAGCAGAATGGATCTAACCTACAGTGGAACATAGCATTTTGTTAGGACTTACAACTCCCCAGGAGTGAGACTTATCCAAAGGAGAGCCTGAGTGGTCACCTCAGTTTTGCAGTTTCATGATTGTGAGACATTAGGAGCTCTCTGCTCAATGCACTGTGATAAGTTAAAGAAGGTTTAAAAAAAAAAAAGCAGTTGACAAACACAATGCCTGACTTCAACCTGTTTACCAAGCAAAACCTTACCTATGCCTTCAGAGATGCCTCACAAATAGCATGAAAGAGTGAAGAAAGGAATCCATATTTATGGCAAGTCATGAAAATATATCACCTGAGCTAAGACTTAGGAGGAAGACTATAATTTTGACTTAGAAAAAAAAGGAAGACAAAATATTATGGTGTGGAATTTCAAATGTACTCATTTTGGCAAAACAGTAAGAACTTTAAATTGAGAGAAAAGGAGTAGAAAAATTGAAAGATAAGTTATTTGTCCTTTGTAGAGTGGCTAAATAAAGCCTAAAGTTTATGTACTCAGTTCAATTGGTTTATTCATTAATCATGCGAAAGGATTTGTTTTTGTTTTATTTCAATTTATTTTGGGAAAAGACAATAAGAGACAGAAAGGCCATCTGGGAAGCTATTTCATCATTCTCAGCAACTGGTAATGAAAATATATATTAGAACAGCCAAAAGAAAAGTCAAGAAGAGAACAGACATGAGAAACATTACAGAGATAGATTGTACTAGACTCAGCACATAATCAGGTATGGGAAATGGGAGACAGAGACACCAAAGCTCATTCCAAAGTTATTGTAATGAATAGTAGAAAATAAAGGTAGAATGAAGAACTGGAGAAGGAATGTGGAGAGTTAAAACTAGAATAAGATAGAGAGTACAGAAATAAGTTAGAGAAGATGATTGCAGAGGGTAAAAGAGTTTAGAAAGGTTAAGAGACAGACTGGTGACAAGAAAAAGTTGGAAAAAAAGAAAGCAAAATACAATATATGATTGAATGTATGATAAATGAAGGGTATAGTATTGACCCAGAAATAGAATAAAAATAAAGCTATTCAGAATCAACTGCCATTTCTTTGCACTTCTTGCTAAGGTACCATAAGCCTTAATCTAGAGTTAAATAATTGCCTGCAGATAAAAGTGCCTCCTCGCTCCATCAAAGGGAATTATATTCAACCATCCACTTCCTTTTCACCCCCTTGCTTTTTAAGTTCTGAATGTAAGCCCACAGTACATGAATGGCAGAACCAATCCTTCAATTCAGCCATATTCATTTTCCTCTGGCAAGATTTTTAAACTGAAAATGGAAGTTTTCAATGAAATCATGGAATAAAAAGCTAATCTCTATGGAATCTCATGAACATGACACCCAGACTGTATTATGGTCATGAAAGACCTTTTCACACTGAACAAAGATGTGTTTTCTGGGCCCAGCCACACTTATTGTGCTGTCCTGAGATTGCATGTCACAAGAATATTTTTTGGTAGAGTGTAATCATTTCTAACAGCTGTGTGCTCTAAATATTCTTTTTGAAGGTTAGTACCTAAAAAAGAAGTGTTCACTTGAGTCTGGTAAACATTACATTTTAACAAAGCTATCTTTATATGTACATATCATTTATTCTGGTTTATCCTGTATTAATTTTCTTCAAATTCGGCCACATTACTTAAAATTTAAAAAGTAAGTTATATTTATAAATGCATGACATGATCAGGTAGGGTTATCCTGGAGAAGTAAATTTTGGAGGTGGGTGGGCAGAGAGAGGGAGAAAGAGGAGAGAACTGAAAACTGGCAGAAAGCAATAATCTATTCTGACATGTGACCTTATCAAGTTTATAAGTGTCATCATTGTCATTTACATGTTCTGTGGAAGAAATGGTGTGTTATTTTAGGAAGTTGGTTCTATTTATTAATTTAAAAAGGCTTTGATTGACTCACAGAATTTATAGAAATAAGGAAGGAACACACACACACACAGAGGTATTTCAGCAAAACTACAAACTGAATCTTGAAATCCAAGTACTTAATTGCCATTTAGTCTACTTGAATACAAATCGAGGACATCCAATTACTAAATATAATTCTGGCTTCAAGAAGCTGTCTATCCATATGTTAAATATATACTTACTTCTTTATAATTTTTATACTAACTTCTTTCTTTGAATCAAATAATATGAGTAGAAATGTGGAAATAAATTACTTCCCTGTTTTGATCATAAGTAACAATCTTGCTTTTCTTCTATTACTAATTCTAAATAATATTACATACAAGATAATGGAAACTATTTGTATAAGGCTTTATAATATATATTTTACATGTGTGAGAATAAAGTTAATTCAATTTTGCATTTATTCAAAAATACTATTTTTACATAGAATTTTATAATTCTGGTAAAAAAAAAAATTCCAAAAGTCCCACCCTCTATTTTTTAGCATTTTTCAACCGAAATGCATTTTCAGTTATAAATCAACATTGGCCAGATAAATACTTTAATTTGCTGAGAAGTGGAAGTTCTGCTGACTTCTATAAAATAATTGTATATCTCTTTTCTTTGCAAGAAATAGAATTTTCTACTATACATCTCATCTAGCAAAGGTATTTGTTATTATTGTGAGCTATACTTCGAATGGTCTGTTTCCAGATTTATACAAGTATTTATGAGATACTTATCTGCCAGACCCTCATCCAAACAATGGGAATATATCTATGATTAAATTAATCTGAAATTCCTATCCTCGTTTGAAGATGATAAAGTGCCAAGGTGCAGTTGGAGAATAGAAAAGAGTTAGAGAATTGAATGTCCTGGGAGAGGGGCATCGGGAACTTTTTAAAGAGACTTGTAACGTCTGACCACCTTGAGAAGGTTATTATTGGGTATGGACTTAAAGATGGTGAGAAGGTAAACAGCCAGTGTAAAATTCTTATAAAAAGAACATGCCTGGCATATTCAAGGGACAATAAAGAGTAGTTAAAGGACAATAAAAGAGGGAGGACACAGCAGGAAAAGAAAAGAGAGAATGGGATAAAAGATCCTGTAGAATCTTATAGGCCATTGTATTCTAAATGGAATGAGAAACTTGGCAGTGTGTTAGAAGAGGAGTGACATGATCTGAGTGACATTTTAAAAGTTTCACTCTGCTGTTTGGAGAATTGTGTGAAAGCAAGAAGGCTATTTAGAAAACAATTATTCTAATTTGGATAAAAGATAGTGGGAGCTTAAAAGAAGGTAGATTCAGTGGAAAGGTGATGAAAGTGAGTGGATGGATATATTTGGATGGGAGAATATTTCTAATAGATTGAATAAGATGTGTTGGAGAAATGATTTAAGGATGATATCAAGGCTTTGTCTTTCCACCTTGGAAAGATGTAGTTGACATTTACTTTTTTCTGGAAGATTTGCTTTCAGTATCTACATGACAAAAACAAGTTTAATACATAGGAAAACTATACTTCTCCAGAACTATTCATTAAAAATTTCTATTGATCCAGACTCAGCTAATTCAGAATTTATGATGACCCACCATGATTGGCCTGAACAGAAACTTTCTTATGAAGAAACTTATAAAGAAAAGGTTTTCAAAGAATATTAATACTAGTTATAAAATTTTAGGAAAGGTAGAGGAGAATGTTAAATTAGCTTAGAAAATAAACTCTTTCTGTTTTTTTAGAAGTACCCCCCTTAACCAGGAAGATTTTTGTCTGAATAGAAATCCTTAAAAAAAGACTCCGTTAAACCTGAGCTTGGCAACACATATTTTTGTGTAGCTGTGAACAGCTGCTTGCCTGAATCAGCCATGAAGCTAATCTTCCTCTCTCAATGTCTATAGATACATGAGAAGGCTAAATTAATTTTTTTTGAAAAATGTTCAGCCTTCCTAGTAATCAAAGCCATGTGAATTTAATCAATAATTAGATTCCATTTGGTATACAACAACTTAGTAAAAGTTTGGATTGTTTAAAAGAACATCTGATTTTCAGTTTCAAGATTAATTGAGTGCATACATTTGTCTATCCTCTTAGCCAAAATCTCACTGAAATTAGAGTTGAGACATACACATGGATATAAAATGTCAATAGCAAGAAGAGTAACATAAGTAGATAAGAGATTGAAAAATATCTAGAGTATGAATTGCAGATGGCTTCATTTTAAAGATATGCCATAATAGAGAAAACAAAAGCTCAGAATTTGCACATGAAAAGACTTCATCAAAGGTGAAAGTCACCATTTCTGTCATTGCCCTGGAGAGATGCCAACATTGTGGTCAGCAGATTTGTAGAGTAACCATGAGCTATGGAGCTGAAATCTGTATAATCGGTAATGAGGCTGTCTACAGAAGAGATAGAAAATCCCTGCCCACAACAGCACCCTGTGTACATACTGAATGCTGACCTGATGACATTTGGCCTCTGAGCAGAAACTAGAGAACATGTTTCAAAAGAAATTTGACAATGTTGGAAGACAGTGGAGTATGAATAAATTTAAAATGAAGTCACGTTTTTCATTGAGCAATGGCATCTGTGAAAGGTGTATACTTTTCTCAGTATATACTAATCCCCAAAAATTTTTAGCTTAATGGTTATCAAATTTTATATTCATAAAACATTAAGGGATCAAAGATTCTCATAAAATTATTGGAGAATGAAATTTAAAAGTTAAGCACAAGCTCCAAAAAGTCTGATTTAGTAGGTTGGCAGTGGAACCTAGGAATATGCATTTTGAATAAGTATTCCTAGTTGACTATGATGTAGATAGTGGAGAATAGAATAAAAGAGAAACAAATAACAGCCATGTTTGTGTTTCTCTTGTATTAGCATCTGTGTCACCATTCTCTTCATAGAAGACCTTCTCTGTTTGTTCTTCTTCTAGCCATACCTCAAAACCCAGCTAAAAGTCTTCACCTATCTCCATTGAAGTTTCTTTCCTCTGAATGCCTATACTACTTTCTTTTCTTTCCACTCCTATAGTAGTTATGAACTGTTTTAATATTACCTGTTTTATATCATTGAAGTGTTATTGATGCATTTTTGTTATTAATATATTCCCATGTTTCCTTCTACTCTCACTATATAGTGTAAACTGGCCAAATGCTTTGAATACATTAACACAGATGATACACTTATTGTCTTCATAGTACAAATTTATATTTTACCCTTCCTATGTTTTCCATCACAACACTAAATACGCATGCACACACGCACGCACGCACACACAATAAGGCAGCAGGAAAGAAAAGGAAAGAAAAAGGAAGAAGCAAATGGAACCATGTCAAAAATTTTAAAATACATCATTTTTAACATCTCCATGTATCATCATTTAATGAATTTCAAGTTAAATAGCAGAGATGTTAAAAGATAAATCCCTGGAAACCTAGAACCAATATTGGTCCACAGTTTTTCCAAGTACCTACTATGTATAGATATGTGTATGTTACCTATGTCCAAAAGGAACTTATACTCTAATATGAGAAAGAAAATAAACATCAAAATATAAATCCACATTAAGCTTATTACTTAGAATTTAGAAACCTACAGAAAAGCATCAGTATTTTTGATACAAATATAATCTTAAGAAACCTGATTTATTAGATATTTAGGTCATAATGATCTTGAATTTGAAAATAATGTTTTAAAATGTATTGTTTAAACTGCAAAAGTAAAACATACTCATGTTACTAAACAGAATCATTAAAGACTGATAAGTAAAAGCGTTTCTCAAATTTCTCATCTTCTACTCATTACATTTTTCTTCCCAGATCAAATTACTATTAATAGATTATATGAATTATCTCAGAGTAAGTTTCTATTTAGTCACAAAATAATATAATGGGAATGACATTTATGAAATGTTTGCTTTGCTTATAACACCTAGCTATTTGTTTTATTTGGACTATCTCATTGACTCTCATAACTGCCCTGTAAAAAATAAATCATTAATATCTTCATTTTTCAGTGAAGAAAGTGAGACTTGGAGAGATTAAATAAATTTGTCCAAAGTCATGAAGCTAATAACCATTGAAACCTAGATTCATACTGAAGTATAATAGCTCCAACCTCTGACATCACATCATAACATAACATATGTAGCAAAATATATATAGAAAATACATTGAGATATGCTTAAACATGTATGACTTTTGTTACATAAATGAGATCATATTATCTATATTTTGCTATGATTATGAGGATTAAATGACATAGACTAAGTAAGTGCCAAGCATAGTGTATGGTTTATAGTCTCAACTAGTCTCTCTTCCAGCTTCTAAATATAATGAGGCATTTGATCTGGTTATTTCTATTCACCTTAGTACCTGTCTGTTACTAGGTGCTCAGTAAATATTTCTCTCAACTTTGTTTCACTTGTTAGATATCTTCATTTAGGTTTTAAGAAAAACCATTTTACCATTTTTTTTCTTCCCACTTTCTATGGTAAACTGTTATTAATTTTGTTTGTATATGTTTACTTTTAGAAAATAATAAGTTAATCCAAAATCAAGTGTTCTGAGTTATAGCCTTGAAGCCAATTTACCACACACACACACACGCACACACACACACACACACACAATGGCAAGAAATTTAATGATAACATTGGGAAATAAGAACTGATGGCCTCATACTTTTGATACACATACTCTAGAAAAAAAAAATATATATATATATACATATTTAAGTATATATATGTATATATATATATATATATATATATGCAGAAAATCAAATGTCCATATATTCTCCCATGCTTTTTTTTTAAAAAGGAGGAATAGATAAAGAAAAGGTAAAAAAAATGGAAATGGGTCAAATTATTAAGATATAGGGTCTACGGCCATGCCACCCTGAACAAACCCGATCCCCGCTGTTATCGGAAGCTAAGCAGGGTTGGATGTGGTTAGTACTTGGATGGGAGACCACCTAGGAAGACCAGGTGCTGTAGGTGTAAAGAAAAAGAGGGGAGGGTGGATTGTAAATTGACAAGGTTCTTGCAATCTGTGAGGTCAACCAAGAGTTGGCTTTCTATAAAAAATAAATAAAAGAGAAAAAAAAGATACAGGAATGGTTTCTATTTTTTGTACACAAATAATTTTGTAATTTTGAACTAAATAAAATAAATATTAGTTGATGATCTACATCTTTTTTACACAAATTGTGCCAAAAACATTTTTTATATAGGAGTTTATTTAAAGTAAATCAAGATAAAATGGATCTGATCAAGGCTACAATAAATGGTTGGTGAAAAGATGGATGATAGAAACTTACTTGCTTCTTTGGATTTCTAGAAGACCACACTTCTATTCCATTTCCAGGAAATCAATTTAAATAGTAGCTATTATTATAGCTGGGGAGAGATCAAGTATTTAATAAAGAATAATTGTCTTTCAGTATGGCCAAGGTTGTTAAAGTAGATATATTGTAGGGTATTTAGTCTATCTCAAAGTGTGGTTCATGGACAACCTACAGCAAAATTACCTGCGATGGTTATTAAAAAGTGTCATTTCCTGAGCAGATATATAATATCTCAAGTATGATCTGGAAAGTTGCATTTTTAATAAGCATTCCACTTGAAGCTTGTATTCCTAAAATTTTAAGGACCACTGATTTATATTTTACAACTGAAATGTTGTTAGAAGCATCAAAATGCATTGAAAAAAATGTTTAAATTAAGCTAACATTTTTCTCTTTTTTAATGCAAAAATAATAGAAATATATGACTTTTGCCAGGAGTCTTCCTTTTGAATGAATGACTTCATTTAAATGCCTTTGTGTATGGATGTAAAAGGGCGTTAATATACATTTTGATGTAACATGTCACAACTCCTCATGTCTGGATAATTTTGCCAGCAATAGCAAGTATAGCCTTCCTTTAAGAAATTAAATGTTAGATTTTTCACACTTTGTTTTGGTTTCCATAACAGGCATCTTCTTTGCGCGGGGCAAATTATCAAGTCTTGACTGGTTTGTGTTTTCCTCTATGATGAGAAACTGCGGTTTTTGCCGCTCTTATTTTAGAATGTGTTAAATCAAGTCCAAATTTTTTGAGGAAACAGTATACAGAATGAATTTGAACCGAGTCTGTAAGCAGAGAGGAAGCCCAAACTGAATCAGAACTGAAATTTTACTTTGATTTAGTATCTCACTTTCCCCAGAAAAAGTGTTCCACAAATGGTGGGAAACAGTGCTTCCAATTTAACCAGAAAATAAAATATAGTTTTTGTTTTGTGGCATATAGGTTCGCTGACTGTTTGATAGAGGAATGGGTGGATTACATTAAATAATCGACATTAATTGCACACATACAGACACTGTGCTGGATGATTCATTGTACTGAATGATATCCAATAGTTAAGGCATAGTCTCTGTTCTTTAGGGGTCTTTAAGTGAGAGAAAAGCATGACACAATATAAAAAGTGAGAAATGTTATAGAGGATAAAATGCAAGGGGATTACATAGAGAAGCAAGATTGTTTATGAATGCAAAAGGATTATGAAACTCTGCATGTAAAGTTGACATTTGAAACTTACTTTGAATGATTATATAAAAGAGAATGAAAAATCACAGTGTGGCACCACAACAGCTCTTTCTTCTTCCCCTACCAGTTTTGGTTGTGCCATAGTCTCCTTGGTGGAAGAAAAGGGCCCAGCAGATAGAAAATTGCCACAATATGTTGCAACCCAAGCCAGGAGGAAGGAAGCTAGACTATCTCAATTACCAGATAGAATTGTTGTAAAACAACTACCCTAAAGGTATACTACAATTCTATTTGCCATGTTTTTTAGGTCTGATACCACTTATCATTTTTTGCTTGCTTGTTTTTACTTCCTTAAGAATATCTGAAAACAAGTTCTTAAAAATACTTGAAATGATCAAAGATGAATGGAATATACACGTAACTTTTTCCCTCAATTTCTCTGAAATGAAAACGTGGAATAAAATACTCCTTCACTACGCAAGTCTTTTCTAGATCTTAGAGAGTGTAATATTGATACTCATTGCCAATGTTAATGGATATGTGGTATGGCAAAAAAAAAGCAATGATAAGAAATTATATAATTTCTTATATAATTAGTTTTGGTGTATTCAAAGGTCAGGCTTAAGAAATGCGGATTACTTTACAAGTCTATTTGGGTAAGCTTCTTAAAATTAAACCTTCTTAAAACTCCTCCAAGCTTTAATTGATTCCATATGAAAAGATTTTATTGCTAATGATGGCCAGTTCTTGGTATTTGTAGGCCATTTTTTTTAACTCAAAGAGTTCCCATTACTTAATAGCAGTAGTGATTACAAGATAATTAATACTACTACTACCCACATTTAGACTGCTTATGGTGTGCCTGGCAAAGTGCTAGGGTATTTACATATATTATTTTTAATCCTTAAAGTAATCCATTAAGAAAACATCATTTGTCCTTTTTTTAAAGAAAAGGAAACTGTGGTTTAGAGAAGTCATCACATGCTCACACCAACACAAAGAAATATCAGAGCCAGAATTTAAAAATGGATCAATATGATTTTAAGGTTTGTAATTTTCTTTATACCTGGTTATATTCTGCATTTGAAAGTGTTATTTCTTATTTTAAAATAATTACCTTTTTAAGCCAATAGAATAAATCCTTGATATTGCAGGTCATACTGAGGTTTTTTTAACTTGCTCCCTGTCTGACAATCTGGATGCTAAGCTCACATGTAGTTGTTGATACTCAAACAAAATGATAACTGTTTTAATGCCCAACATTTCGAATAAGACATACTAGAAAGGCAAAGTGCACCGATAATACAAAAGTACTCTGAAATTTATATATTAGACTACATATACTTTATAAACCATCTCGGATGTGAGGTCACAGGTTTTTCATACATTTATTTTTAAAATTTTAGTTATATTATTAGAAAAATAAGGAAAGGCATAAAGGAACAAAACATCTGGAGAATATGATTTTATTTTCAATCAGCAAAGAAATCAAATGGAACATGACTCATTTCTATCCAATTACCAATTATATCCAGGTACCAAAAAAAAAATTTTTTTTTCTCTCCTTCTCTATCACTTTCTTTCTTTACTTTTTCTTTTTTCTTTCTTTCTTTCTTTCTTTCTTTCTTTCTTTCTTTCTTTCTTTCTTTCTTTCTTTACTTTTTCTTTCTTTCTTTCTTTACTTTCTTTCTTTCTTTCTATTTTTTTCTTTTAGTAGAGGAAAGAAAGAACAGTCATTTGATTTCTTTTTAGGTTCATTTATTAGACAACATTTTAACAACATTCATGGATTTTTAAATAAATATTGGAAATAATCGCACATTATTTCATTTTTCCACTCCCAATCCTTATAAAAGGTGAGGAGAAAATTAGATGACACAGGTAGACTGGAATAAATACCAAATAATTATCTTTGTAATGAATTGTTAAAATGCACAGGAAGGGCATTGCAAGTCAATGAGTATGTCTAATCAACATATTAAAAAGGCATTTAAAAGTGAACTATGATCTTTAGCCACTATTGCTTCAGAATTGCAAATAACAAGATCAAAAACCTAGGGCAGGGAACATCATTAAATCGGAATAAAGAGAAAGATTGGCACTATGTTTTTTGTTTGCTTTGTTTTGTTTTGTACTTGAGGCGCTGGTAAGCATTTAATTTGTGTAAATATACACATTGGATTCAAAATAAGATTAATTAACATGTAATCAATGGTATTACAAATGCCTTAGCCTACACATGAAATCAAGAGTCCACACATAAAAATGCAGACTGGAAAGGATCCAGATGGGAAATGGAGTGGCAGAGCAGAAGGTACTAGACAAAGGTCATTTTTCTACAAAGTCCTCATTAGACACCATAAAGACAAAGAACAAATCTAAGAAGCTGCAAATAAGCATATGATATTTCTTGTGTTACTTTAATCATAAATACAACTTTCAATGATATATATTACTAAGCAAAAACATTTGTATTTCTCCAAAGAGCCAGTGAGTATGCAGCAAAGATAGGATTCTAGCTATATCTGTCTAACTTAGACCTTCATTCCTATTCAACATCATCATTCTTTTGGAACTTTATTCTCACCTTTCATTTTCTTAATAACTCCGCATTAGTGGATTCTTTCTGCAAAAGTGATGGTTGAAGTCTGATTCCTTTATCAAGATCATATTGTAGATATTGCACACAATGTACCTAAGTATGTATTATCTCCACTGGTTATGATATTGCTTGTAGTTTGCTACCCTTATACTTGCTATAAAAGAGGAGTATAGTCAGCATTATATTTCTTGAGTATGAGATGAGAAATCAGAACAGACCTTAACATGCGGAAAATATTCTTAAATGGTGTGTTAAAGAAATGATGAATACAATAAAAGATGAAGAAATATACTCAAATGCATAACACGAGTTCTATAGGTCTCACTTGGAATTCAAAGGGTACCTTTTCCTTCACAAGTAGAAAATAAAGCTGTGTCAGGAATTTCCCAAATATAAAAACACCCTATAGGAGTGACATTAGAAGAAAGTAATATTATCCCCATTAATAAATAAGAAAAATGAGGATGAGAGAGTTTACTTATGAAAGTGAGACTTGGAGAGATTAAATTTGTCCAAAGGCATGAAGTTAATAAACACTGAAACCAAGATTCAAACTAAAGTAGAATCGCTCCAAAACTGACATCTTCACATCATACCATAACTGCCAACATATGTATCAAATCACATGTAGAAAATACATTGAGATATGCTAAAACATATATGACTTTTGTTATATAAATGAGTTCATTTTATATATATTTTGCTATGATTATGAGGATTAAATGACATGGGCTAAGTAAATGTCAAGCATAGTGCATAGTATATAGTCTCAATTAGTTTTCCATCCAGCTTCCAAATACAATGAGGCATTTGACCTGGTTATTTCTATTTACCTTAGCACCTGTCCCTTACTAGGTGCTCAGTACATTTTTTTTCAAATTTGTTTCACATGTTAGATACCTTCATTTAGGTTTTAAGTGAAACCATTTTTCTTTCCACTTCTATGGCAAACCATTATTAATTTTGTTTGTATAAATTTACTTTTTAAGAGTAACAAGTTAACTCAGGATCTAATGTTCTAAATTTTAGCCTTGAAGCCAATTTATGACACACACACACAAAAAAAAAATGACAAGAAACTTAATGATAACATTGGGAAATAAGAATTATTTAAGTTGGTTACTTAAGTTGCCAAGATCACAGCACTAATAAGATAGAGAATGGAGATTCCTGAAACTAAAATATGTGCTCTCAACAACAAAAACTGCGTTCAACCAATCATTACTGTTTTCCACTTACAGGTTTCTTTTGGTCATGTGCTGTATTCAGATATAAAAATTTAAATTCAATAGAGCCACACCAAGCTTAGAAAATAAATTTTTACTCCTAAATTAAAAATCATTGAAACAAAATAGAAGTTAAGACAATCATATCCTTTAGGATATCTTTCTTTAATCTCCCAATTGGATTGAGTACCCATCAACCATTATTTCTTCATCATAATGCTCACCACTTTACACTGAGATTATCTGGTGTTTTGCCTTTCTCACTTTACCAAAACATAGGAAGCTAGAAACCACTGAATTTAGGGTCTTATTCACCTAAAATGGTTTCCAGTATATGGACATCACTGCAGAAATGCATGCGACTGACTAGTTGAATTATCACCACTGGGGTCTGCAATTTTGCAAGCATTTTAGGAATTTTCAACAGTTTTAGTCCATGACAAGCTGTAGAACTTGTAACATATCATTTATCTATCATCATGGTAACCATATATCCAGTGGTAACAATAACCATCTACTCACTGACACTAAAAAAAAAAATTTGTTCCCATCTCTCTTTTCCATGGTTATTCTCTAATCTCCCAAAAAAAAAGAAGGCAAGGAAAATTAGAGAACAGAAGTTTTCATGCATACATACCAAGGACTCCCTCACCAAACACAAAAGAGTCTTTCTGCACTATTTGGACAATAGAGAATGGGTACCCTGTGCCTGAAGTCATCAAAGCATATCTCACATAGTCTCTGCAAAGGCTCTTCAAAAACTAAAGAAGATACAGAGCCTCAAGGCTCACCATCACATCACACACAGATGTGAAATATAACTACCAGCCTCCTGAAATAAGTTCATCAGCTCAGAAAAGAAAAAACGAGACTTGACAACATTCTTGTCAAGAGAATTGATAGGAAAGGCCAGGCTTTGCCACATGAGTACACACTGATTGTTGCTTGGGGCTTAGAGAATGATGAGCAAGTGCCAGCTCTTTGCTGGAAATGTTAGCTATGAACATTCAGCGAAGGAAGGGGGTGATTAGAGGAGAAAAGTTGTGTACTCTTGGATGCCATCATACCTGAGAACAAAATAACTTTTTCTCTCTGATTTTTTTTGAAGCTGATCTTAAAAAAAAAGAAGAAGAAGAAAGAAAAAACCTGTACATTTTTTTCTTTTATTTGTGATAATGTTTCAATGCCAAAGAGAAAATGTGATGAAAATGCCAAAGAAAAAACTGTGGTATCTATAGCATTTGCTGTGTTTATATAGAGATTATGCTTCTGGTTGTTAACAGCCTCCAGAAGGTAAGCAAGTGCTATATCTATGCATTTAAAATAAAGGAGACAAAGCACAGTTCCCATTTTTTAGTAGAGCAAAATGATTTAGAGGCTGAATATGATTTACTTTTCCACATAATAAAAAACTTTACAAGTAGTTACTCTCTAAGTCAGAGTTTCTTTATTTTTTTCTCTTTTCTTTCTAAAAAGTCTTTGGAATGAAAGGCCATACCCAAGAAATTTTGATATTTTACTGCAAAATTTCAATCTGAAATTGCGATGCAATCAGAATCTTGGAAATGTTTAGAAGAAATATATTCTTGCCCTTGCTGTTGTCTTTCTTTGCTCTGATTACCATCACAAATTACTCCCAACCTCTATCCTAACCTCACCCCACACATGTGTACATAGTGGAACAACACACACACACACACACACACACACACACACACACACACACATTATTTCAGGCTTGAGTATAAGTTGATGATCAGTGCACTCAAGGCAAAACATAATGTGTTCCATTTCTTAGGACTGCAAATAAATTGAGAAATAGATATGAGTAAATTATTCCAAATTACTCCATTTACAATATCCCAAATATTATTGCATCAAGAATGCACTAAATGTATTGATTTAATAAATTATGGCACAGTCATATAATGGGCTACTACTGAGGTCATATTCTTAGAAGAATATATAATGACTTTCAAAGATGTTCATAATAAATTGTTGGCTGAAAAAAGCAGATGATAAAACACCTACAGTTTATTCCCAAATATGAAACTACAAAAAAGTCTCATCTGACTCTAATAATGAACAACAAAGAAGTCTAACATGAAACACTAGAATGTAAGTATTTTGAAAAAAAGATTGAAAATTAGGATATTCACAAAAATTTTTTCAATGTTTCTTTTTTTAAAAAGATGAATTTTCTTATTTTTGCTTACCTAGAAAACTGAGAAATAACAAATGACAAGCAGATGACAAATAAGATAGTCTATCTTTTGCCAAAATCAGTGAGTTTGAAGATTTTTGAAAAATAACCTCACAACAAATAAGCTATAGTTGGGTATTTACTAATTAAGCTATCTTTCAAATACTTAATAAAAATTCCTTACTGACCTTATCTGTCTTAAATAATAAAATGATAAAATACAAAATCTCGTCAAAATCCAATCAATCACCATCAATACAATTGTTAAAATAGACAACTAAAAATACAGAACTTTCTGTAATTTGGATCAATGAGAAAAAGGAAAAATGTGAGGCATGTGAAAATTAGTAAAATATTCTTCCCTTCTACAACTTATGTTCCATATTTGTTTTTCTGTGTATATTTTTTTAAAAAAATAATTTCAAAATTATGTTAACTACAATGTGTAAAGGTAAGTCATTTATGGCTCATAACATTTCTACTTTTATCTTCCACAAGCAAGCTAAATTCTCATCTACTATGCTTTTCTATGAAGACCATTATTAATACTAGAATAACTAAAAGTGATTAATATAGCTCAGGGGAATATTATTGGACACCAATTGCTCTAATGTTTTTTCTTCAATAAACTTGAGTCTACATTTTAGTTGTGCTCATGCTTATTTAGAATTTAGTGGGCACTAAAAGCCAGCTATCTAATAATGATAAATCATCAAAACAACAAAAATAATCAAAGTTGCTCCATATTGAGACTTTACTCATATGTATATAAGTGTATATGTATGTATAGTTATATATGTGTATATGTGTATGTATATGTATAATATTCATATAATACTTATGAAGTATTTTTACATCTATAGTAAAGATTGCAAAATAAATAAAAAGCTGAAGCTCAGACTCATCATAATTTATCGAAGCCCAAACAGTAACCCAGTAGTGGAGGTTTATCCAACTTGCAATCTGTGTACCAAACATTTATTGTATATCTCCCTTCTGGCTAGCTCTTTGAAAACAGGTAGACCTAATCAGTCACTAATACTCCACAGTGTCCTTTAAGTTTAATGATTCTCCCTTGATGTGAAAATGAAGTTACACAGAAGATGTGATTGGATGTACGTTCAAATTACAATAAACAGGACTAAAACTAGAGCTAAACTTGCAGAGGTCTCAGTGGTCATCGACCTAATTTTGATGGCTCTAATCCATCATAACTAGGTTCAAAGCAAACACAGCAGTCCTGTCTTGGAAAAAAAATACGTGTCACAATGGATACTAAGTGAAGGCATATAATTAGCTATTTGGACTGTACATTTTTGTGTGCATTTGCATTTAAGATGTATGGAATATAGATACAGCTGTTTCTGCTTTGCGAGGAAGGGAAGGAGAAAAAAGATAAGGCTGGAAAAGAAAACAGGGAGGTTTATATATTATTGTTTCCTTCTACTTATGGCATTCAATTCATTAATTCAAAGTTTTTGAGATGTGATTGTTTTTTAAAAAAAATCAGATTGTCAAAAGTGCAAAATAAATCAACACTGATGTAACAAAACAAGTCAGAAAATGAGAAAAAATGACATCTTTCAAGATCAACTGTTCCACAGAGTACAGAACAAGCTGGCAGTTTGCAGAACATCATGCATTAACTAGAATAAGCACTAAAAAAAAATCTTTGACAGTCCATGAATATCAGAGTCAGGAGGCAAAAGAATCAGCCCTCCCTGGGGACTGAAGTTGTGTGATATCTGATGGTAGAAATTTCTTAACCACATCCAAAGGTCTTATTTTATTGTATTTACTATAGTACACATTTTTGTGTGTCTCTCTTAGAATGGAATCCACAGTTCTTACCAAAAAAGAGAAAAAAATTACATAGAACGATTTAAGTATTTGAGATATCCAGAAAGCCTAAAAATGCAAATCACTTTTGTCCACTTATGTATACTTGACAGAACAAGTCAGCAATGGGTGTTACAGTTGGGGGAAAATGCTTAGAAACTAGATAAACTTAAGAAAATGATCCCTTATATGATGTTGATTTAAAGGTCATTATTTATTTCTTCCCATAAATATATTCTTTGATGATTAATAAAGATACACTGAAAAACAAAACAGTGTGTGAATTATTAATTCAGTAAATCTTTTCCAATCATCTACTAAATGTAAACTTTTTGAGAGCCATAAAGCACTAAGGTTGAAGTGGTAAACTAAATTTAGATTTTACCTCAAGGGGACTCACCAAGTAAAATTTTTGATGCAAATGTTGGCTAATATTGTATGAAAAAGGTGTCTAAAAGATTTGAGATCAATAACTACTGAATGAAAGTGAAGAAGCAAATAATCAAATGGGAACCAGAAATTTTAGAACAAAAGAAAAAGGAAAGAAACTAATAAGAAATGAGAAATGGATCTAAAAAGGAACAAGAGGAGCCAACCACAGATAGAATTTAAAAAATAAAAGGATCGCAACTGGAAACTAAAACTGAGAGACTTAATAAAGGAATAAAAGAGGCATGGTAATTATGGTAAAATAAATTAAGGAGAAAGAAGAGTAGGAAATAAAGTTTGACGAAAAGAGACCACTGATAGGGAATGAGACATTATGAGACAAAAAAAAAAAATGCCTTATCTAAATGAACTAGCAAGATTACTGGCTCTTGTCCCCATGGTTAACTGCTGAGAAATAGAGAGGGGAATCTCTGTTAGGAAGACAATTTTTAAAAGCCATGTGGAGGGTAGAAATGATTTGGAAAAATAGGGGTAGTTGTGTTAATTGGTTTATGAAAGTAGTGACTCTGGATTGGAGCACAGGCAGCCCAGCATGCCTATGGGAGAAAAGGTGTTGCTAGTACTCTTTCCTGCTTTTCCTCTGACACTGCATTTGGATAAGTAGTAATTATTTTTATAATAGTAATTGGATCTTTGTAAGTGTCAGCAGGAGAAGAATAAGAGCCCTATCTTATTTTTTCCTCACCACTTCAAATTTTTATTTTATATTTCACAAAATATTCCTATTATCTATTTTTTATTAAAATTATTGAGGCAACATGGTTAATAAAATTATATAGGTTTCAAGTGTTTAATTCTATAATATGTCATATATATACAGCATTGTGTGTTTGCTAACCAAAGGTCAAATCTCCTTTTGTTACCATGTATTTGATCCTCTTTACCCTTTTCTACTTCTCCCCACTCCACTTTCCCTCTGGTGATCACTAAACTGTTGTTTGTGTCTATGAGCTTTCATTTGTTTATCTCGTCCGTTTGTTGCTTTCAGTTTTATAGCCTACATATGAGTGAAATAATATGGTTACCTTTTATTGTCTGACCTATTTCACTTAGCATGATACTCTCAAGATCCATCAATGTCGATGTCGCAAGTGGGAGTATTGTATCTTTTCTTATGGGTGAGTAATATTACATTGTATATATGAGCTCTATCTTAATGAAGACTCTAAAGGAACAGATTTCCCTAGGGCAATTGCTTCCCCATTTTGTCTCCTTTAAATTGCAAGGCTGAGAATTCCCATTTACAAAATATTTCCTTCTAATAGTGTCCAATGGGATTAGGGATAAAGTTCTAACCTCAGGAGTTCTGTGGGAAAAGGATAATATAAAGTGGTTTTCCAAGGTTAAACCGCTCCGCTGGTCTCTCTTTCCAAGGTCCTAGGTCTCTCCCATGGCGCATTCAACATGTCTCTACCTAGTTCATCTGGCTGAAATGAAGCTCCAGTTCCCACATACACATTGCCTGCCACAGTGGACAGTGAGCCCAGGAGAAATTAGGCTCAGTGATCTAAGACAACTGTTTTAAAATAAGAACCATAAACTGGATTAGAGATTCCATCAGTTTGAAAATAGAACAGGTGTACTAGAATTTCAAATAAGCTAAATAAGCATGGAAAAAATGATTTAAGAAAAAAATATCAAAGTTATAAGGAACAATAAAAAATTTTAACAGAATCAGGTAGAAATATTTGGTCTGAAAAAATATTAAACAAATAATACAATACATAGGATAAATACTAAAATGCTACAAATGAGGAATAGATCAGCAATTTGAAGATAAAATTATTGTACTTTCCAAAAAGGAAAACATGAAGGAAAAAGAGGTAGAGGATACTATAAGACTAAGAAATAATAAAGTCAGAACAAAATTGCTAGTATAGAGAAAATAGGAGGTTCAGAAAGGAAGAATATAAAAATGAAAAGAAAAAAATATTTGAAAAATAATAGAGTAAATTTTCTATAATTAAAAAAGATGAAAAACAGATTTAATGGGACCATAGAGTGCCAGAGAATAAAATTTTTAAAACTCACAGGTAAAGTATAGACAACATTTATAAATTTCTTAATAATTTCAATAGTGAAAATGCAAAGCACATAGAAAGAAATCAAAACGCCGGATGCAAAAAAACAATGGGGAAATGTTTTCAAAATATTGAGAATAAAAAATTTGAACCACGGGTTTTCTATCTGGCCAAACTGTCATTCAAATACAGGGAATTATAAAAAAAAAAAATCCTTCGACATTTTGTCACATAAATATCCACTTGTAAAAATGTCTTTAAAGTATTTAAGAAAGAGGAAAATAAATACAAATGGATATATATGAAGTAAGATATATATGAAGCAGTATATATATGAAGCGAAAGTGAATAAACATCTAGATAATATATTTCTTGTGGTCTTTTAAAAGTGTCTAAGACCAAGAGAAATAAAAAAATAGAAAATAGAATTGTAAAAATCTCAAATTAAAAAATAACTATCAGTACAATTAGATGGGAAAGAAGATCAAGAAATGTAAGAGCTTTCTAAAATATAAGACTTTAGATATTTATAAATGTATATGTATTTTAATTTCTGAAAAATAACCCTTATCGTCATGTTTCAGTTTACTTCTCATTGTTTGCTAAAAGATTTTTAATGGAAGAATTGTTAAATGTAAAAATGTTTCAGCATCTATATACATAATTATTTTTTCACCATTGATCTATTGATTCTATTAACAAGTTACTTAATGCTGACCATTACTTGTGTTTCTGTGATAAACACTAAATGTTCAAGATGTAATAAATTTTAATGTATTGTTATATTTGATTTTTCAGTGTTTTTTAAATTTCACGTAAGTAAGACTAGCCTACAATAGTGTTTTCCCTTTATGTATTTTCTTTTATTTTTAACTGTCCTTTAACTGTGAGTAAGATGACAACGCTCTCTTAGAATGACTTGGGAGATTTCCCATTATTTCTCTTCTGGAAGAGCTCTGGAGCATTTCAATCTCTTTGAATGATTGTTATTTATACCTTTCATGCTGGCTGCCTTTGGTAACACTGAGGGATGTCATATCTCATGTGTCATTATGTATCTGGTCTATTTGTATATACATAACTATTTTATTATTTTAAGAAATCAAAGATTGACTGCAAAGCCCTTTTTCTCAGTGGCACTGAGAATGATTTTTAAGTAAGAGATCCCACTTATCAGCCCCAGCAAGAGAAGTAGTCTGAGAACTAAAGCAGGCAAAGCTGAGATTTACACGAGATGTAACTACATTCCAAGCCCATTAGAGATTTCAAGGCAAGTACAAGATTATAAGAAGAAATCCTGTACCTTAGAAAGCAGCAATCTTTCCATTCTATAGAAGGATAAAAATACTAGTCAAGGAATAAATAAATTACTCTAGTTCATAATTTCTAAAATATAAAATTATCAAGCAATCATTTACACTTAATAATTCAAGCTGAATAGATGCCCAGGTACACATTCTGCCTCTTGGAAATAAAGCCAAATCCAAAAGATTATTTGTTGTTAATTTCATTTACACTTTTCATGGACTAAATCTCAGAAACATTTACCCAACCCAAAATCAACCCCATAAGCTTTAGTTCTCTCATAGCCTCTGAGCATTAGATTGACAGTTCTTTAACTTCTAAATTTGCAGAATCAGCATTTCAAAATGATAGGTAAATAGAGCCTCCAGTGACACTCTGCAACAAATCCATCCTTCACCCAAAACATAGCCAAAGGAAGGAAATATCATTGTGATCCAAAGCTTATGCATGGCAGTCTGGGGATAATTTGTCCAGTTTAGGCTTGCATTTTTTTTAGCTTGGGTTTTCCAGATGGCCATTTCATTCGCTCTCCTATAGTAATGATAGTGCTAGATTCAAACCCAATTTAGAAAGGACTCACTAATATAGAGTAAACAGACACAACAATTGAAAATGAAAATATAAAAATGTATAAAATATAAGTGGCATGAATCAGTTTAGAAAGCATGTATCACTCAAATAAGGAGGACACCATCGAATAACTCTGGAATAAAATAAAGTTGAAGTTCTATATATTACAAAATGAATTCTAGGTGGATTTAAAAAACCTAATTATGAAACATATAAACCATTAAAAGAAAATGTAGATTAGTCTAATGATTCTGAAGTGGAGAAGGCCTATCTAAGAACAACACTAAACATTTAACAATAAAAGCCTAATGATTTCTAGGCTTGACTACACAAAAAATTACAATGTTCTCTAGGACAAAGGCTCCCATTATAAATAAATAAATCTAGTTAGTGAGTTAGCTGGTTAACTATTTAGTTATAAATATTTTTGTACAAAATAACATTTGAGGTGACTCAAAAACATGTATACATCTGTTAATATTTCAGTTTTAAAAAATACATACAAAAATATAGATATTTTTAAATGAGAGCTGAAATATGATGATTTAATAAAGTCAGAGAACCACATCCAAGCTCTTCAACACTTGGTATTGAACTTCACATTTTAAATGTTCCCAAATCTCTATTGTGACTTAACAGAACTCACACTTATAAGAGGCCCAAGATGGCACACACCTAAAACACTTATGTCTACATCCTTACAATGAGTTAAATTTTGGCTAAGATTGTAGCACTCGTTTAAAACATGTTTCAAGTGAGTTTAGATCTATACTTAGTTATTCTAAAACTAATAACTACTGAAGATAAAGTGAATATGTTTATTTTTTTTTAGAAAAATCACTGTAATGTTTTCAACCATATGAGGTAGAGTAAGAAAAAATGCTATAATAAATCAGAATAATTTTCAAAGCATATTTCAATTGTTTTTAAATAACTGGACAGTTCTAAGATATTTAAAGGTCCCAGAAAGTCCTGATTATTTTTTAAAGCTAGGTTTTCATTATAAAACAACATAAAAACATTATATAAAAATAGGGAAAATTACAATAATTCTACCATATGAACACAGCCAGTATCAGACATTTCACTTCTTCCCTTCCAATATTTTTCTCCTTTATATCTGCTTGGATTTAAGAATTTTAACATCTACTTTTCAATCTTATTTATAGTTTCCTCTATTAGAAAAAGGATTTTATGAGATAACACCAGCCCTATTAGAGTAATCAGGAAAAATCCAAGGTAATCATGTTTTACAATACAGAGAGAAGACCTTTGGCCTCCAAAGAGTAATATTTTTGTATAGGAAATGCCTCCTAGGATATGCTGAACCTATAACAAAGGTTAAAATAGTTAACAACAAATGTAATTAAGATTTCTAGATCAGGGCTCTTTTTTTCTTCTGAATCTGAGGGCTATCTGTGACTACTATTTTAAGAAACTTGTTTTTTATCTGGGAGCTTCACAAACTAGTCACTTATCCAGGGCCAATCCAAAAAATAATTCTTATATTTTAAGTTCAGTTTCTTTTTTCTGTTTGCCTAGTGTTGGATGATGTAATACATAAGGAAAGGGAACCTTTTAGAAATTTGTATAGGTGGGAAATCAAAGATATTTATTTATAAGACTTCTAAAACTTTAGGGCACTTAAAGAGAATTGTCATGTGTGTGAGATCTGCATATAACTAGTAGTGACATTTTACAAATGCAACATGGTCCAAATGCTATAAAAACTGATTGTAAGGCTATGTTAGTAAAATATTCAACTTGATGTGAGTGAAATAACGTGTTTTTCCCCACATAAAAAGATAGTTACACTTCTTCCAGTACAGCTTCTGTCTTTGAATAAGAAAATGTATATTTCTTATAAAATTACTGTCTATGACCCTTTTATCATGATTTCACATGTACGTACACATGGAAATTGTATAAATTGAATTAATTTTTATTGGTATCTTTTTAGAAATTTAACTCCCACAAATTTTCCATTATGAATTTCCTGGTGTTATCAAAAATTAGCTGAAACTTTTATTTTTCTATTAAGAACAAAATAACTCATTCTAAAACATTCTGTCAAACCCTGACTGATTTGAAAACTTAATCAACTGAAAACCCAAAGAATGAATTAGAACACCAAGTGGTGTATGAGTAGCAGATGCAAAGATGTCTTGCTGACATCTCCTCATAATATCTTCTTTATAATCACTGGGAACCTGGCATAAGAGGACAGAGAGAAGCCCTAGTAAACATGCTAACCACATTTCACGAAGGGTTGGCTGGGAAAAAGTCATTGCATCAATTGTGTCACGTCACAGGTGGTAGCAACCCTGGTTTCGCCAGTGACTAGCTGTACATATAATCTTAAACTAGTCTTTTCATTCTATGAGCTGTGATTTTATGAAAAAGTGCTAATACTGCACAGACTCAGGAACTACCCAAGAAAAAGAAATGAAAAATTAACAAATATTAATTGCTCCAAGAGTCCTGAAAAATGAAATGTTTATGGTTTCAAATGCTTTCAGTATAAGCTCTTTCTCAAGTAATTGATATAGTTAGTATTTTCTGATTTGTGAGCAGCTCTTGAAATTGTTTGTCAATATTTTTCAGGGAGAGGGATGTTTGAAAGGGGGGAGAATTTATCTTCCAATCCTAAGAAGGTGAAAATATTTCTAGAAATTCCATAGCTTTTCTTATCTTAACCTAGTTTCTTTTTTCTATTTTTCCTTTCTCACTTTTTAAAAAATTACTTTTACTTCAACCTTTTATTTTTTCCCTCTATGTCTTCCTAGTAAAAAGAATCTACTAAACCTTTATTATCTCAAGCCTGATCTTGTACCCATACTCCCACCCCTATCCCATCTTTCCGTGCATAATAAGGGCTGAAGTTCCAATGCTAAGCCATCTAGAATAACAAAGGAGGTGAGAGAGTGAGTGTAGGACAGAGTGAATCTTTCTATGATGGTCCTTACCTCAAGTACTCTGGACATTTTCCTGGTATTTCTGTTTGTTTGTTTGTTTGTTTTAACTGGACAAGCAACCCCACCAATTCCTCCCACTCCAGAAAAAAAAAATTGTATGAAGTAGTTTATCAGAGCTTGAAGAATTATTAGTAACAAAAATGAAAAAGCTAATTATCCAATTTTCTATTCTTCATTTACTGAGATTCTGTGGGCAGTAGTGTTTCTCAAAATATACTTCAAAAAATATACAGGTAATTTCATCACATAAAATACCATCAATTAGCTCTTATTTACAAATGGATTCTCCTACCCTCCAAAAAAGTCGACGTCCATTTACTTTGATCATTTTATAGTTGTCCTTCCTCTTTAGCTGGAAAGTCTTTTCTTGATGTTAAGAATCTGCCAACTTGGAAAGCTAAAGTACCCGAAACTGGCAGAGATACATTATTGTCATCCCTATGTTTCATTTTGCCAGAACCCAGCATAGGAGAAAAAAATGAAAAATAAAAACCTATTTTCACATGCAACTGACACTAGCTCAGTTGCTGAGATTAGCTTGTGAGGGTGGAGGAAACGTGTACCAGTTCCCTTTCATATATGTATCCTTTTTATCCTCTTCCATCTGCAACTCAATTGATAGAAAATGTGATGGGTTGAAGAAATCTGTTCATTCTGGTAAACTGTATGGAGGTGTCAAGGCTAAGAATAGTCATGGGCTGACATTAAATAGTAGGGACACATGCTGAGCTGGCTCACCCAAAGCTGGTGTCTAGAGCAGCACACTAAATTCGAATTTAGATGGGAGACCTTTTTTAGAATATTCTTAGGTCTGATCACTCAGAGACATTTCAGTTTAGAGATGAAATGTGCTGTTTGGGGGCATGAATTTCCATGGACAAGATTGATTCAGGTTCTCTTGAAAACTTTCTTTAAGCCAGAACGTAGAGGAGAAGACTATCACAACAACCTCCACTCCATCATTCAGGAAGAGAATTTTCTCTGAACAGAACTTATATTGGGCTAACAGATTAATCAGAAAAGGCAATTTAGAAGAAATTATAATGCTTTCTGAAATTATGGAACAATACTGTTTTTGAAGTTTTCCAGCTTGCAGATTTGTCTGAGAGTTTAGCTGATTCACAGTTTGGCAACATTCATATTCGACCTAGGTTAAATATATACTTAAATCTATGTCACTGTAAATGTCACAATTATGGCAAAAAAAATTTTTTTTTTGGAAGCCATGTTTCACTTCCAGTCATTGCTCCTTTAAATCACTTGCACATGTTTAGACTCAGATGCTTAAGTAGTTAACTGATAGATTTAGAAAAGAACAGGTCACTCTTTAGATCAGATTTTGGGAAACAATTTTTCTGTGGATATAACTGTTCTTTCACTCCAGAGATTTTCCTGAGTCCTATATTAAAGACAGATTTTTTTCATGCCTTCAGATTTTACCAAACAGCTCTTTTAAGTCTGTTTTCTTTCACAAACTATCAAACAAGTTTGTTCAAAGAAATGTGCTAATTCACAGACTCACAGGGCTAGGAGCCTTAGGCTTGAGAGCTCATGTGGCATTCAAGTACAAAACTCTGCCTCCAGGCAGGACCCTGCCAAAAACCTATCACGAGAACTGAAAGTGTAAGCCATCCTCTAGAGCTGGAGGGAAGAGATTTTCAGTGATTCCAATGTTTAGGCACCCCATGTTGCCTATCTATATGCCTAAAAGCCATCCCCCATCTTGTTATTTTTCACTACTTCTTCATATTTTGTTCACATGTGCTCAGGAAACTCTGAGAATCATACTATTTCACAGACATTAGGTCAAAGAACCCCCATTCTTTTTTCCTTTTCCACATAGCTCCATGTATTAATATTTTAGTCAATTTTTCACTGCTTTGTGCTTTTACAATGCTATGGCAAGAATTTGGGGAAAAATACTTTTCTCTAAGTAAATAAATGATTTCTGGCTTAGTCTATTCATTTAAAAACATTCACTTGAAAGTTCCTATTGGTTGAATTAGTTCTTGGGACTGGTATTACAGAGGTAAATAAAATCAATAAAATCCCTGCCTTCTTGAAATGTAGAGCCAATCTAGTGAGGGGAGATAGACAATCAACAAATCATGCAAATAAAAGTAAAGAAATATAGGTATAAATTTTAGCTTTCTAAAAATGAGAATACAGGCAAATACAAGTTTAGGAGACAAAATCAGAAGTTTGGGTTTGGACATATTGAAGTACCTGTTACATTTACATTAGATTTGGACATAGGATCCCAGAGCTGAAAGGCAATATTTAGGAGATAGAAATTTTAGAGTTATCTGTTGACTCAAAGTTCACTTAGGATTAATTTACCTGTATCACTTTGTAATACTGAACTGTTTCAAGCAATCTCCCCACTCCACAATTCTTATCTTTCATTAAAAAAAAAAAAAACTTATCATTGAGGCGATTGAAGTTCTGGTAACACACACCTCTGTCCTTATCACTGATGAAGAAATTAATTTCAACTCAATTAATTATGAGAAATAGTCATTTATTAAAGGCACGTTATGAGGTAGAAGATGGGTTAGGCCTAAAACTGGCTAATCATGTAGAGAGGAGGATAAGTGGTGGGGAGGGGGAGCACGGATTGCAGCCAGGGAAGATGGAGAGCTGTAACCCCGGAGGGAGGGAGAGGTCTGTGTTATATTAGGGCCGTGATGGATGGTCACGAAAGTGTTCTTAGAAGGTGATTGGCATGTGAGGTCATTTTGATTGACACTTGGCTGTTATATAACTCTGCCAAGTGCATATGTGCTTACCTAGAATTCAGTCTGTATACATTTTTGAACTTCTAGTAGTAAACATAGTATTATAATGAGGCTTAAATTGTGGGCGAATTAGTGTAATACCTTCTGCACAGGTGTCAGTAGCCAGATTAGGCCAGCTAAGATTATAACCCTCTTTTCCTTTGTCTCTGGGGATGCAGGAGGGATTCTCTAACTACCAAAAGGGTGTTCTTTGGGTGGTCACTAGGCTGGGTCCCTATCCCTTTGTTCCCCTGTTGCTCATATCTGACTAGATACCTAACACAACTGCTCCATTTCATTGAGTTTTATTCTAATTTTCTAATAATACAATGTAACAAATATCTACCCAACTATAAGAAATTTCACCTTCTTCTTCTAGACTATATTTTTACCAAAAGTGTTGACTTAGTGCCTTGTATTTTGTTAAGCATTTCCTATGCATTATGTCATTTAATTCCCCCAAAACCTTTATAAAAGGAGTATTACTATGATATGTTTTATTAATGAAAAACTGGAAATCAGAGACATTAAGCAAGTTGCCTGAGATGACAGACCAGTGTCTTAAAGACAACATTATACCAGTTATTCAGCCTTTCAAGGAGTGGAAATGTTACCTGACACCAGATTATTCCATTCCTTATAGATCTGTATTTCAAGTCTACAAATAGCCATTAAGGGCTCTTTGAGTGTGATCTAATATATATAGAACTGGACTCAAAAAGAGCAGGCATTCAAAAGGCCTTCATTGATGTTTACTGAAATGAAGAGGACGAAGAAATTGTGCTTTGCTAAGTGTCTTTGCAGAATTATCTTACTTAGTCTTCATGCCAGATGAGAAAGAAAGGTAGTATTGTATGAAGCCTCAAATAAATTCAGTCACCAGCCCAGTTCCTAGAAAATGTGAAAGCTTGGATTCGCCATATTTGACTCCAGTGCCATGTCCTCTCCATTGCAATGATCTGCACCAGGAAATAACAGTGGGTCTTTTCAGTCTTTCACTGAAAGACTGAGAATGAGAATGGCTGAGTGTGAAGATTAAAACGTGTTTCCCCACTATTGTCAGGAATTTGTAATTAAAAAGTACATGTGAGATAATAGAAAAAAATATATTGGTCTCTACCCCATGGTTCCTGGCACAAAGCTCCTAAAACCCTCGTAATTTCCTAAGTGATAAAAGCACTCAGAGCATCTTTTGTCCTAGAAGGGAGCTGATCACTAGAAAGACTCAGCCATGATTAGAAGTTTGGAATTTTTAGCCCCACTCCACCCCATCCTCTAGAAAGGGGAGAGGGGAAGAATATGGAGTTAATGATCAATCATGCTTACATGAGGAGGCAACCATTAAATCCCAGTAGTGAAGGGTTGGAAGAGCTTCCAGGTGAATGAGTACATCCACATACAAGGAGGATGACACATCTCAACTCCAAGACAGAAGCTACTGTGCTAAGGATTTTTTCAGACCTCACTCTATGTATCTTTTCATCTGGCTGTTCATTCATATACTTTAATATATCCTTCAGTAAACTGGCAAACATGTTTTCTTGAGTTCTGTGAGCCCCTCTAGGACTTAATCGAATACGATAAAGGTGTCATGAGAACCTCAGATTTACAGCTAATCAGTCAGAAGCACAGGCAACAATATAAACTTGTGATTAGACTCTGAAATGTGTTGGGAGCAGTCTTGTGGGACTCAAGCCTGAACCTGTGGAATCTGATACTATCTCCAGGTAGATAATATCTGAATTGGAGACACACAGCTGCTGTCGCAGAATTGCTTGTTTGGTGTGTGGAGCGGGGAGGGGGGGACCACATTTGGTGGCCAGAGTGTCAGAAGTAAAGTGTTCTGTGTGAGCAGTAAAAGCAACACACAAGAGGAGAAAGACTTCCCACTTAGTACTGTTTCTCAATGAATGATGGAAAATAATTATCACTTATTGAGGAGATAAAATATATACACAGCTAAAAAGAAATCTTAAGTGAGGAGCAATTAAATGACTCACTTAAAGTTGCACATAAAATTGAGGGCAGAATTCAGAATAAACTCAGGTGTTTTGCTTCCAATCCTGTTTTCTATACTGCCATATATGTATATAATAGAGCCATTAAACTCAGGTTGTGCATTGAGATAGAAAACTATGAGAACTAAATTAACCTTATTCTTTCAAAGACACCTTTAGCCTCTGCTCCTTGAGTCAATTTGGTCCTAAAAGAAGCCTGGAAAATAGATTAATTTCTAAAATGGATTAATTTATGAAATTTATATGATGTAACAAAAATATTTAGAGTGTGAAATGACTGTTTCTTTTCTCCCACTTCTTACACTTTCTTTCTAAAATAAATACAGATAAAATACAATTCTTCTAAATTATTATAATGTTTGAAATTGCTTTATTGCTGTGCTCACTCCTGTGAGGATAACTTCCAGGGTAGTTTATTTATAAGAAAGTCATTTTGAAGTTTCAGTAGTTAATCCTCTTGGATAGGTTCCAAGAAATATCTGCCTTCTGATGAATTTTTCTCAGTCATGAATAGAATACCAGAATAAAGCAAGCTTGGGTCTATATCCCTATTTCAAATATGGAAACAAATAAATTGAGATTGAACTTTCATATGATAACTGGAACCAAAAGTTTTCCCCCAAGCTGTGAGAAAGTGAAAAAGAAATAGGAGGCACAAAGTCTCTTCAATGAAAAGAAGTAGTATCATATATAAAAGAAGTAGTGATTTATAGCAATTTATAATTTCGGGTGATTTTATTACACATACTAATATTTGGTCTTGAAAATAACCTGGTGAGGGAAGCAGGCGAGATACTATCATTGTTCAAATTACAAATGAGGAAACTGAAGTTAAAAGAGATTTAGTGATCCACCAATAAATAGATCCAAGATAGAAATAGAACTTCAAGAGATTTATTAGCAGAGGGGCCAGGAAAAGTGAGAAGAGACTTCAAACTACAATGTAGGTCTCACACTTACAGAAAAAGAACGAGAGGGAAAAGTATTGGGTAGAAAGACTCTTAGACTACAGCACAGCTGCAGGAAAGTTTCAGCCAATGAAGAGCAAGCCCATTTTCTTGCAGAATGAGCCTTCCTTATTATCCCATAGTTAAAGCAGTTATAGGACCAGAGGAATAGGAGCTGAGAATGTTAATCAGTTACCCTCCTCACAGATGGAGATTTGACCAGAACATTCTCTTGACTGTCAAAATCTCCCATGATCACACAAATGACAAGTAGAAACGATGGTCCCAGAAGTCTCCTGACATCTGGTAGAGGATTTTATAAAGTCTTTAATGTGAATGATACATGAGACTTATAAATTTTTTTTACAACTAGAATCATGTGATCTTTGAATACAGTTAAGTTTAATACAGTTGTCAGAACCTATTTTTTTAAAAGCCAAATCTATAAGCATTATTGATATAAGTAATAAGTTGTAGAATGAATCTACAGAAATGTTTCAGAGGCACAAAAACTTTTAAATACAAGTAAAGGGGGAATAATTATCTGCAATATTTGAAAGAAACTCCCATAGGTTAGTTTTCCACTAGTCACCTCACTGTAAATGTGATAAAAAAAATATTTTTAAGGCTCACTAGATGAAATTTTGATGGATAGGTAACATTATAGAGCCTATTTACTTTCACTCATATGTCTATTTAAGTAAATATACGTACGTAACTATTATAAAATAGTTATTCCTCAGAAGAAATAACAGATATATTTATATTTATCAAGTACCAACTGTTTAGTGTATTGCAAAGAAACTCATTTTGTCCTGAAAACAAGTCTCTAGATATTCCTTCAAAGTGCATATGAAGAAACTGAGGCTCAGGGACATTAATAACTTAAGTTTTCAAAGGGCGTGGGAAAGTCTAGGCTTACATTTGGCTCTATTGCCTATCAAAAAGATGTGCAACATAGCCAATAAAAATATGGATTAAAATACTATGGCTTTAGACACAGCCACTTGATTGCTTACATAATTTTTATTACTTGATTGATGCACAAATTTTTTTTAAAAAGCCGACTGTCAAGAAATGGAAGTGTTAGAAATGACACATTAACGCGATTGTCTTTGGAACATGGAAGAATGGTTATCCCTTTTCCCCACCTATCTCCACTTCTGATAAAATGGACTGATAGGAATTCTTCTCTGTATTATCTATCATAAGAATCCTTGTGAATTATGTTTTTGTTTGGACCATGTTTTAAGAGATTCCAAAAGAAATCAGGTAATATTTTTTAGTGTAACGTAATAAAAATTTTCTATGTCCATAGACATGTAAAAACTTGATTGAAAGAAATCAAATGTAATTTTTAGTTTTTCTCCATGTCACAATATACATGTCATTGTATATGTTTGCTTTTGTGCCTAAAATACTCTTCTCCCATACTTCTGCCATTGAAATTAGTCTTTACGATTTAGTTTAAATTTACTATTTTTTCCTCATGCAGCCTCTGCACCATCCTTCCTTATCACACACCTTGGATGGTTGACTCTTTCTCTGTACAATACCCCAACTCTTTGTACAATACCTCTATTATAGCTGTCATAATGCCATGGTGATTTTATTCATTTGTCTGCCTTCAATGACAGCCAAAGAATTCCCTGAGGAATGAAACTCTCTTTTGCTCAGTTTTGTGTCGTCGGTGCCTGACACTTAACAAATGTTTGCTAAATGAAGGCAAGACTACATGGTAGAAAACAAAAAGCATGGAGATATTAAGTACAGATCTTAATCCTAATGAAATGACACTCATTTATACCTAATCTTCTAATTACCTTTTTACAAGTGTAATCATATGACTTTTATAAAGAAAAAATAATGTTAAATTTTTGTTTATTTTTGTTATAACCATCAAAACCAAACCATAGAGATAAAACATAATTACATTATATTCACAAGATAATATTCAAAATAATACATAGATGATAGAATGATAGATAGCTAAATTAATAGACAAAGCAAGGAAGTTAATATTTTCATATATTTCTATCACACCTCAAATAACCCAAATTTTGAAAAATATTGACTTACATTTTATGTGAATAGAAACACAACAGAAATGACACACTAAGCATAGCTTTAGTATTAAGTAAAGTTTCTTCTTTGCACTAACCTAGAACTTGTGTCATCTTAATATGTCCAAATATGCTATACTATTAAAATTTCATCTGTGGAACAGAATTGACAAACTGTATCATAAGTCTTCTGTAAATTGTAATACAGTGGTTTAATTTTGTAAAGGCTGAAATAGAGCAATGTAAATAATCTTGTTTAATTTGGCTTAATATTATATAGTTTACGCATCAGCATCTCTTACTAGACTATAAACCTCTTGATTAGCTCTCCTTATAAGGTTCCAAAAGGGTAGCCCACTATCTTACACATAAGACACTAATACATGTTTATTAAATTTAATTATAACAAAAATAAAATTGAAGAAAAAATAAATATCTTGAAAACAAATTTTAAAAAATCAATGTGTGTGTTCCTTTCTTCCAAATATAAAGCAACTGTTATGTCTTAATATAGCCATACAATGGTTTTATCATTTCTGTCCAGCACCAAAAAGCATTCATTTATCGAGCATTAAGCTCATCTGAGTGGTATTATGTTATAAATCTAGAGACATAGTAGAGAAAATTGCTGTGGCTTGCATTTCAATAATATCCTTGCAGAAGAACAAAGCAACCTGGTCATCAAGAAAAGTCAAATCACAAACCTTTCTGGCAGTAAAAAGAAGGAAAATGCTTTATATTAATTCTTGAGAAAACTCAGTGCAGTTTTAAGTTTATGTATTCCAAGTGTGTTTGTATGGAGAACAGATTGTTATATGGTAGAAACAGATTGTTATGCAGTAGAAAAGCAACACAGAGTTGGATAAGGCAAATCTATCCATCATTATTTACCTATGTGACCGTGCACGTGCCTATCAATTGTTCAGTTTTCTTTTCCATGGATATCTAGTTTACAGTTTTTTATATGGATAAATGAGATACTGCATATTAAACTTATGTTACCTCCAAACTACAATACTCAGAAGCTATTATTATACCATGTTTATAAATCTCACATAAATGCATAGACATACAATATTCAAAGAGAATTAAAATATATCCATTGCATGAGCATATGTGCATTCTACAAGTAGCATCGTGTCCTAACAGATTGCTGTCACATTGCATTTGTGTCTGTAAGCATGAGTGCCATTTTTGCATACCTGTTAAGCAATCTTCTGTTATTATTTTGCAACACATCATTTATGTCTCTCTTTACTAACATAAGACCATTATCTTGCCATTCAGCAGTGACAGATGATTCATCCAAGATTCCAAATAACACTATCTTGATATAAGGGAGAGGGGAACCCCAACAATTTTGCTTTTTTTTTTTTTAACAGATACATTCTACAGTTCTACATGTGCCTTGAACTCAGTTCCTGAGAAAAAGTCACAAAACACATTCAGCAGCACAAACCGCCAAGGATTCACTATGTTTTTTTAAAGAGTAGGAGACAAAAGAGATTTTTTTCTCTTCATCAATTACTTGGGAATTTTAACCCTAGAGACTATTCTACATGGAGAATTCAAAATGGTAGGAATTTGACATAGGGGAGGGAGTAGGAGAGAGGAGGGAAAACTGATTAATTTAGTAAATGCAAAATAAATCCACAGGCTGTTTTTTCAGTTTGTCATCAAGGCGGGATTGGAATCCACAGAGACAAAAGGATTTTCCTGAAGTATTTAATATGATGGTCTTATTTTCAGTCCTATTCAGGACTCCTTATCTAAGTGACTTTTTTTTTTATTTGTTAAATTATGTATGAATATTTTATTATCAATTATAGTTAACTTGTATTGAATGCTTACTATGTACTAACCATTATATCACCTCATTTAATCATTAAAACAACTTTGTTTCAAAGCAAGTTGATACAAATAAACAAATCTTATATAGAGAATTAATGGAAAAGCATGAATTTCATTCCAAGTGTATTTGAATCCAAAACCTCAGCTCTTAACAACTACGTTATTTGGCCTATCAGGGCAAAATAGAAAGACTAAGTCAGAGAAAGGCATGAAATTAATGAACATGTAAAGATATAATTATCAAATCCCCTTTACTGAAGAACTTTAAAATGCAGAGGAAGTGCTTGTTAATGACATTCCTTTATAAAGATTGATCTAATAGAATTCTTAATCTCTGTGGATACAAAGATAATGATGGTGTGGGTGAGGAGAGGGTTTACTGCTTAGGCCCTTCCACAATTATCTTCATGCAGCTTCAAAATCTGGCTACGCTAATGGTTTTCAGCTCAACTCTATTAGGAAACCAAGTATACTGTTGGACCTAATGGATGCTTAAGAAGTAGTTCATTATTCCTCTGCTAAAGGATTTCTGTCTGTCTCTAAATCATCTTATTGGAGACTCAACTGCCCCCATGAAGTTTGCTTTAGGGAAGACATTTAAAATTTCTAACCATTGACCAGGGAGTGGTTTACTCACCCAAACGATGCAATCTATTCTTGCTGACATAGGCACTCTAATGTAAACATTATAAAGTATTTATAAGCCTCCCCTTTGCCTCAAAATAGAACACATTTCTCCATTTGGATAAGGTATTAGAGCTTTAACTGCCTCCACAATGAATCTGCTCATTTCTGGATTCTAATTGTTTATTTCCCTTCCTTGGAGGGTAACTCTGGGATGCTCTGCTTTTCTTAGCCATCTGTCCTTTTGCATTTGCTCTCGCCTAATCTCCCCATCTCACTTTTTCTTTCAGCCTTGTTTACATTTCTTCTTCTGGAGGGGTGGGTTGCAGAGTTGACTTCCCAAGGAAAACATTAAACATTCATGAGAAAGATAGTGTGGGTTTATAGGATCTAGAGGAAGTCAAACTGAATATAGAGTAAATGAAAAAATTTAAACATGTAATTTTAATATTTTAACAAGCACTGGCATGTCTGTAACCCCTCACAAGATGTAGTCCTCTTGAAGCTGGATATAGTTATTTTAGTCATGCATGATTTTTTCCCCTCTGTCATTAAATTAGAATATGATTACCTCCCACAGCCAAAATAGCTCCCTTGGATACTAAGTAATATAACTTATTTCATAAATAGACTCAAAACACCTTTATTAGATGGTAGCAACAGGGGGGAAATCCAGCATTTTATTAACATTTTAGTATTGACTCTATTTTATTACAGTTAATCAGAATGGGATTTTGACAGCAACCTAGAGACGCACTCTAAACTTTTATCCATGCTTCAGCTACCTTGCTTGAAAGATGCTTGTTTTGCTTTTCTTTAAATGTAGAAACCAAACTGTTTGTGACAGATTCTTTTGAAAACTAACAGGGCTACATATTTCACTTGTCTGAGATCTGGGCTCCTAGTGGTTTCTTTCTCTTGCTGGGTTCATATGAACAGAACCACAAAGAACATAATATATAGAGCCCATGGTAGAGGACCCATGAACATACTGACTTTCTTCCTCCTTTACTTCTTTTCTTTATTTTCTATTTTAAACATATATTTATTGAGCATCTGAGGATATGGCAGTTGACAAAACAAAATTCTTTCCCTTGTGGGTCTGTAGGATAGGCAATAAAAATAAAATATAGGATGCAACAAGGGCTGGGTCCCTCATCCACAATCTATGTAAGTACTGTGTTATGTACCATAGATAGTCTTAACCTTGTGGTGTCAGGCAGTCACACTTGGACATTCTTAATGTTTTTCCCTAGGGATATGACAATGGGGTATCAACTCATTTCTAGTTGAGGCATAAAAGCAATTACAATGAAAAGGTGGCATTAAAGATCATTAGAAAAAAAAAAAGTTGGCTCTGCCATTTACTGGCAGTGGAAACTTGGTCAAGTTATCTGACTTTTGTATCTCAGTTTGTTCTACTGTAAAATGATGATAATAGCACATGTCTCCTCAGGTTGTTGTAAGGATTAAGTGAGTTAATATTTGTCGTGTACCTGGAACAGTGCTCCTGGCATGCAGTAAGTAATATATAAGTGTTAGTTATTTGCTCTGCCCTCCTGCCCAAGGCTTGAACTTTTTATCTCTGTTGGCCAGCTTCTGCTTCGATAACTCCACTGATGGAACCCTGAACCTTCCCAAGGACCCTTCTGAACTTCAACTACACTTTGCCTGTTACTGCCCTTCCTCCTGTGGAGCTGAAATCTCTTTCTCTCTCTCATGTCTCTTCCATCCTGTGGTTTTTCTCCTCGGGGATCAATTCAGAGTAATTACATTCTTTCTTCCACATGATACCCTCCAGATATTTGAAGAGTATGTACTTTTGGGAGAATATTTTTCACTGGGCTAAATATGCTAGGTCCTACAATTTTCTTTCAAAGATATGGTTTCCAAGTTAATCTCATGCCAGGTTATTCAAAGGACACACACCATTTCCTCCTTTTCATAATGTGGCTTAGAGTCTCCTAAATATTCCATATGCTCTCCTTTGATCTATGTTCTCTTTACCTATTATAAGATGGGATACTTAGGTGTGAATTAATAGCCTCCTGGGTACTAGCACTGCAATATACAAGTAAGAAGATGGAAGAGATCCTGAACTCATGGAACTTACATTCCAGTGGTGAAAACAAACAATAATAAAATATAGAAATATGAAAGTTCCAGATAATGCTATTTTAGTTAGGATGGGCAGGAAAGTCATGTTTGAGGAGGTGATGCTGAGATGAGATCTCAAGAATGAGGAAGAAATAACTGTGTGAATATCGGAAAGGAAGAATTGCGAGCAGAGGGAGGAGCATGCGCAAATACTCTGAGGCTTGGCATCAAGCAGCAGAAAGTCCAAGTTACTGGAGTAGAATGTATAGGGGGAAGGAACTGAGAACAATGAGGGCAGCTCTCTGCTCATCATACAGTATACTCATAGTAATTCTGCTCTCTTGCATCTAGTGTTTCACAGAATGGACATTTCTCAAACCCAGAGTCTCTTTTCTCAACAGTATTTATACACAAACTTCACTCAAGCTGTGCTTATGTTCGTATAGGGCTCTCTTTGGGGAAGTATTTAAAAAACGTACTTGGTGCCCAAATGTAATTATTGCAAAAAAAAATTAATGGATTACTTTTTTAGACTTTTAATATCATGTTCTCTCACATTTCTGTTCCTTTACACATACTGTTTTCTATGCTTGGAATTCCTTCCTCCGACTTATGAACTCGTGCATATTCTACAAAATCTAACTTGAAGGCACCAATGTTATGTATTTAGTCAGGCATGAGCGACAGGAGTAAAGGCCCAGCTCTGTAACCATAGAAACTTCCCTCGAAGATCTATCATAAGTACCTCCCTTTTAGGGTTATAAATTATTCCAAATCCTAGAGCACAGAGGCCATAAAAGCTACTAGCTAAACCAGCTACAAAAGCATGCGCAGAAAATGTTACCCATAACTTCAGCCTCATTATACCATCATTATAATATCATAACTATGCCTAGAAGTTCATGAATCTAGTTATAACAGACAGAATTCTGGGTAAACGTATGCACAGTAGGTAAAGTGTTATATAGCAGCCAACTGTCAGTCAAGGTGACCTCACATAGGAATCATCTAGGACCTCCCTAATGGCCCAAATATAAACAGACCTTCCCTTTGGGGTGTACTATCTTATCTCTTCATTTCCTAAATTCCACATCCTTCCCTAGTGTGGCCCCTCTCTTTCTATTATGTACTTTCAATAAATCTTACTTTTTCTAAATCTCACCGACCTTTATTTCTTTGTTGTGTTGGTGGGGAAGAACCGATAGACAAAACACAATGCCACTATCTTCCTCCTCCTCCCCACACCACTGGGGTGATGAATGATTTTACCTCACCCCAGAGGTGATATGTTCACCTCTGAGAGGCCTTCTGTATCTTATGAATAGCCCTATACTCCAATAATGGAAGAAACCATTGCTCTTTCATCACCCATTTAAATTTCTGGATTAGCTATGTAGCATTCTCTTGAAACTGATTACTTACTTCATCTTCTCCTTTAGTCTTGAACCTATTTCATGAAGAAAATTAATCTCATGCAAACTTAGAGTTTAACAAGGAGCTTGAAACTTAGTTGCTCAACAAATATTTGCTGCATTATTGATTACTAACCATTAACTAAAACATTCTCTCCAAGATTTGTCAAGCCCACTATATTACTATGGGAGCATGGGTAGTAGAGTAGTACTTTGGGTAGTAGAGTAATTTGTTGTGTAGGACATCCTTTGCCGTGCATCTCCCCCTTCCCTACACTCACTAAATGCCTCAACAAATTTCCAAACATCCATTGGAGGCAGTAGTGGCCCCAGTTGAGAACCATTGCTGGCCTATTAACTTATTTACTCATGTAAAACCTTTGAGTCAGTATTGTATGCCAAGCCTTCAGACCAATTTACATATTTGAGTGACACTAGAGTAGAAATTCACTGCTTCTCATGCCATCCATCTTGAATCATCTCTGTAGGACAATTCTTCCTCATTATATCAAAATGTGCCTCTCTATAACATTGAAGTACTGATTCTGGTATTATTATCTAGCGCAATATAGAACATATACAATCTTTTCTTTTGTGATAGATTTTCAACTATTTGAAGACATTTTTTATTGCCCTCTGTGCAACTACAATTTTTTCATTCTCACAGTGAAACATTACTGATTTTATTTTTTTAAACCATTCTCTATGACATGAATTTGAGTGATCTCAGCTCTTTGTTATGAGGTAGGGTTGTGTCAGTATGCATTCGCTTTGTCACACTATAATATTTTTACTCTACTTTCATATTTGGCATTTTCCCTATTGTTTACAACTCAAGCAGTGATAGATTTGCAAGGTTTTTGCAAGGGGAGTATTTTTAAATGCATCGGGTCACACAGATATAGCCATAGCAAAGTCATCTTTATGAAATAATTGTCTCTTTCTAGGCTTCTAGCAAATGACAAAATGTTTAGCACCTACTAAGTATATAATGCTATGTTGAACAACACAGAGGATAAAGAGAAATGTGAAACATCCCTATTGTCAAAGAGATAATGAACTCATTAGGGCTGTTTACAAATGTGAAAAAGTTAAAACCAGTAGTATGCCAGTACATGTTTAACGAGTGTCTCTGTGGGTAGTGAGTGGATAGAGAGCCGATTTGTGTTTGCTATTTTCTGTGGCATAAATTCTCCCACCATGACTGATTGCAAACTCCCAACACAATATCACTGCATGTGGAGCTGGAAAGAGATGTGTGGTAATCCTCCATTTTATAGTAATTCTTCCCTATATAAAAACACACATAAAAACCCTCAAGAGCATAAATGATAAAAGGTTATACAAATACCTAGGAAGTGTTGTGTTTTGAATATTTATTATCTTTGCTTTTCAAATAATTTATTTAATTATAATTTTATGTAATTTAATTTTTAATATTGGCTGTGTTTTAACAACCCCTTCTCAAAATTTCTAAAAATTTAACAATTGGCTCTCACAAGCTGATGTGACCTGACTCTATTCCACTACTGGAAGTTTAATTTATGATGTAATATAGTGGGTCATTAGGCACATGTAAAGACTAATGGAAATTCAGATAAAAAGATAATCACTACATTAAGTAATTGAGGAAAATTTTTTTGGAGGAGGTGTTGGGACTTGAAAAACACACAGGATTGATCTGTATTAAAGAAGAGGAGGAAGAAGCATCATGGCTTTGTAACAATCTTACTGAGTAACAATAATGCAACAACTATGAGCTAAGCATTATGCTAAGGACAAAAGTATATAGTTTAATGTAACTGTCTTAAAAACCCAAGAAGTAGATACCATTATTTGTCTCTTTAAAATGAGGAAACTGAGACTTAAATCAATAAACAGCAAAAGTCACAAAGCTAGTATGAATTAGTTTTCTTCTTTTGTTTACCTTATCTCATATAAATCTCAGGTATAATTAGTAGAGAGGATAATGCCTCTGTGAGCATCCTCTGGCTCGTCTAATTGTCTATTCATACATTCATAATTATAGAAGTAAAATAGTGGTTTCAAATACTCTTAGCTCTTAAACATTCCCATCTACCATTCACTGATACACCACCAAATAATGCTTCCCCATGGATATAACCAGGTCTTTTGGGGGGAAGACAGGAAAATGGCCAATGACATAACACTTAGATGAAATTTGCTTAATAAAAAGTGAAATTGGTCACGAAACAAAGTACATAGATAGTTCTACCTAGTGGTACATCTGGACTCAGTGTTCACTTCATCTCTCCTCTGCGTTGGCTTCATTTTAGGCAGGCTTTCCCTTGGTAGGGCCAGAGATCTGCCCACAATTGGTGCTTACATTCTCACTACTCTAAGTCAGGCGGAAAAGGGAAAGCAGCCCTTTCTCCAGATTGAAGTAAAATTTCAGCCTCCTAGGCCATATTCTCATTGGCCTAGGTTGGGCTGTATCTTCATCAGTGGACCACTCACTCTGGCAAGGAGGATAATTGCTAGTTAAGAGTGAGTCACATACCCTTCTACCACTCGTAGGACCTGATGGATGGATATTTCTCAGAGGGAAATGAAGATGCTATTAGCAGGAGTTCATAATACATATGTAAGAAAAGGAATACAGGACAGAGGAAGAGAGAGTCATAGAGGAGATGATAACACAGTGACTACAGAAATGAGAGAGAAACATTGTGAATACTAATGTAGAGCATGTATCATCCAAATCTTTTTGAATTCTAACACATATAGAACACAGCCATATATACGTGTGTGTTTGTGTGTGTGTGTGTGTGTGTGTGTGTGTGTGTGTGTGTGTGTATCACATATAACAGCTCCATTGTAAGTAGGCAGATGTTCCCATGAGAGTTCATTCATTCAACATTTTGGGTGCACCTACTTTCTGCTAGGTACTGTAACAGTTTACATTCACATTCTCTTTGCTTTGAAGAAAAATAAGCTGCATATACTCAAAGTTTACAATTTAGATTTGACATATGTATATCACAGTAAAATCATTACCAGATGTAGAAAACAAACATTTTTATCACCCACAAAAAAGTGCCTGTTTGTAATGATGTTTAATGCCTCTCTTCACTCCTTCCTCAGGCAACCTTCTGATCTGCTTTCTGTCACTAGGAATTAGTGATTTTCATTTTCTAGAATTTTATGCAAATAAGAACATATAGTATGTTCTCTTTTTTCTATAACTTTTTTCACACAGTATGATGATTTCGAGATTCATCCATGTTATATGTATCAATAATGTGTTCTGTTTTGTGGCTAAGTAGCATTCCAGTTGTATGAGTATACTACAATTTGTTTATACATTCACTTGTTAATTGATGTTTGGGTTGTCTCTAATTTGGGGCTATTGTCAATAAATCTGCCATGAACATTCATTCACATGTCTTTGTATGAACATATATTTTAATTTCTCTTCAATAAATACTTAGGAGTGGAATGCCTGAATCATACAGCAGGTGTATGTTTAACTTAGTTAGAAACTGCCAAGTTGTTTTTTAAAGCAATTATACAAGTTTATATTCTTACTAGCAGCTGTGCATGAGAGTTCCTGTTTCTCCACTTCTTGACCATTTGCATAGTCAATCTTTTATTTTTTAATTTTATCCATTCTAATATGTGTATAGTTGAATCACAGTGAGGTTTTAGTTTGCATTTTACTGATAACTAATGACATAGTCTACTTTTGACATTTTTTCTTACCTAGAGATGATGGGGGGACACAGTTTCTATCGAGTAAAATTTTTGTACTAGTATCTATAGTCTAAAGTCTTTTGAACTCCTTGTTCACAAAAGGTATTATTTCTATGTGGAATAATGACAATTCAGTCATACAGCATCTCCCATGACTTATTATATACATGAAACTTTTTCTATAAATAATTGCAAAGAGCCCTCTGAAAGTTCTTTGACTCTTGAAACCATTGCTGAAAACCAGTGTAGTTTAAAATAACGCAATTTTAGCAGAGTGTACCTAACACTACTTTTTTATTATGTGACTCAAACTTTGCATGTAGAAATTTATTAAGAAGTCTATCTTTATAAGTAGTCAAGGCAAAATCATTCTCAAGTTTCTTCTCTCTGGAAAGTTCTGGATTCACAGCCGGAGATAAAATGACATAATAAGGTGGAAAAATTGCATTACTGTCAAATGGTACAATTATCTTTCTTTCCAGAGTTGCTTATATCCACATGTCAGCATTACTGAGCATTGTCATGAGGCTCGATTTTTTTAGAAATAACAACTTGGTTACTGTGTTTGCCTCAATTCTGATGCAGCATTTTAGTTTTCTAATCATAATGGAGTGCTTCTAATTAAGTCAGTATTTTCTGTGCACATGCATGCACACAAAGCTTTAATTTGAAGAAGGAAATAGGATTTTTTATTATTTTTGTTGTTGTTGTTTTCCAGCTTGCTGGCATTTAAGCCAGAAGCCTGCCCTTGAATGGGGTTTCTGGGTTTCTGAGGATATTATCACCCGTATCTATCTGCTAACCTAAAAAATCAGTGTAGTTCAGTTGTGGCTAAGGTATGGAATGAAAGAGGAAGAAAAAGGATGAATAAAGGAAAGGTTTTTAAAAATAACCTATGCTGGCAGTGCAGTTCAAAGAACTCTAAGTTTTAATGATCACTTTTTAACACATATTAAGCATTTGGTGTATGGCCAATACTGAGCTTTTATTTACTGGCATTCTCTGATTTAATGAGCATAATCAGTGTCATTATCTCGACATTTGTAGATGTGGAAACAAGTTCAAAGAATTTAAATAATTTGCTGAAGGTCAATATGTATGTCTTGGTTGAGTCTGAGTTTGAATCTGGGCCTGTGTGTTCCAAAATGCATTTTCATCTCTACACTGTACTGACTTGGAAAATTTTGCTATGCATGTCTCCGTAAAGCTTGTTTTATGCTAGATAAATGTTGAGAATTTAATACAAAAATATGCTAAACACTTATGCCATACCTGGATGCTCCATGGAGGATAAACACAGTCTGGCTAAACCATTAAAAATTTCCCCACTATCTTTTCTTTCTTTTTCAAGTTCTGGATGCCTATATATATGCCCTGCTGATGAAATATCCCAAGAATCAAAGTTTGGAAATGGACTGAGATGCCATCTCATTGAGACCCCATGTTGGTGAATTTTATGTGTCATCTTGACTTGATAACAAGGTTCCCAGATAACTTCATGCTGGGTATATATATGAGGGTATTTCTAGTGGAGATTAACACTTAAATAGGTAGACTGAGTAAGACAGGTTGTTCCCAATGTCGGTGGGCTTCAACCAATCAGCTGAATACCTGAATAGAACAAAAGAGTTGACCCTTCCTTGAATAAGAGAGAATTACTTCTGCCTGACTACCTTTGAACTGGGACATCAGCTAGGTCTGGCCTTTGGATTTGAAATTGGCTCTCCTGGACCTCCCATTGTCAACTAACCCTGCAGATATCAGTGGCATGAGATGGCAGCATGAGATGTTTTCTTATAATAAATCTCTTATCTATTGGTTTTGTTTATCTAGAAAACCCTGAGTAACACAGACTCCTAATATGATTCCCTCTACATCAGCAGTCCCCAACCTTTTTAGCACCAGAGATCAGTGCTCCTATGAGAATCTAATGCCTGATGATCTGAGGTGAAGCTGAGGCAGTGATGCTAGTGCTGGGGAGCAACTGTAAATACAGATGAAGCTTCACTCACTTGTCTGCCTCTCATTTCCTGCTGTGCGGCCCGGTTCCTATCAGGCCATGGACCAGAACCAGTCCACAGCCTGGAGGCTGAGGACTCCTGCTCTACATAGCTCTGTGCCAAATGATCATTCAGTCTGTGTGTAATCCACTCTCCTAGTTCATGGGGGTGCAGGGTTGGTCCCGTTTATCTGTACCAAAGGATAATGATTAGACCTTTTCATTCAGCACCAACCGTCATGGGAGGTCTTCAGAGTTTTGCCGTCCACCCTCCACCCTTTAATCTCTGGAGTTTAAAACCTATCGGATATAGTAAGAATGAGTTTTCTCTTGGGCTGCAATGCTGGGGGCTGAGGAAAGTCTCTAGGCATGCTCAGATTCCTTCCTACAGGGCATCAGTGTGCTTGTAATTCTGGTACTGTGGGAGTCACTGAAGCCAGCACTAGGCAGCACCCTGAGGCACAGGCAATATATGCACCTTGTTCCAGGGGAACTTGGATCATCTGCAAAGGTAGTTTTGGTTCTTGCCTGCAGGGTCTCTTCAGGTAAGGGACTGTCATCTTGGACTGTGCAAACTGTTTCCACAAATGTTTATATCTATCTCCAGCTTGTGCCTCAGAGCTGGGTTTTGTTTTCTAGTGTGGTGGGTGATTTTATTTTTCTTACTCCTTCTTATTCTCGGAAGGTTCTAGGCTTTTGCAATGCAAATGCAAGAAAGGGCTGCATTTTCTCTGTTTTCTGCTCAAGCCTTTCCAGAGGCAATGAGCACAGGCAATTTGGCTAAGAAGGAAACATAGATGAAAGGGTTAAGAGAGAAAAGAAAACTTTTGGAAGTGGGCAGAAATAATTGATTTACACTTCAAAAACAGTATCATTACCTTACTAACTCCTTTTCCTCCTCCCAACCCAGGGAAAACCCATTCAATTCTTGACCTGTGGTGTTAGCATGAACTTAATTTCTCCAAGTTTAACACCCCTAGTTCCTTCTTTCCTTCAGTCTTTATTCATTCCCAGGTGATATTCATCAAGTCTGTCTTGTGTGCTCGCTTTCTTTGCACTGCATGTCTCTTTAAGATTTACAGCTGATATTGGGCACCACCTGTGTTCCAACTTGGACACTTGTATAATTTCAGGTGGTCTATGTTTTAGTGATTAAAAACCTCTCAATCCCTGGAAAGTAAATGTGCTTGCATGTTCTCTCTCTCTCTCTCTCTCTCTCTCTCTCTCTCTCTCTCTCTCTCTCTCTCAAGTTAGAGTGAAAGCAGATGCAGGATATCTTCCTGCAGCATCACTTGGCCCTCAAAGTCTCTGATGAGTGGAGAGGTGGCATGAAGCTACCAGTAACATTGTTCATTTGAAGTAAGGTGTTGTAGGTTCCTAGGCATAATTTTGTGCTGGGCCAGAGTCAATTTATATTATGTCTTTCATCACCATTCAGAAATAATTTACATATGAAATAAGATCTCTGTGCTTAATTCTTTCATTTAAGAATATTAGCGAGGTTTATGGCTCTGCTGGTTGTTGAAATAAAGCCACATCGGAGGGTTCCATTCTCACACAGGGAAAACAGCAGCCTGTGCATAGGCCTTTCTGAGTGTTCTCTGTTTGCCCTCAGCTGCCCAGCATCCTGGAAATTCCTTTCATGCACAGTGCTGTGGAGCACATTTATTGCACGTTAATAGTGGTTTCACCTGGCTGCTCAGGTTCGCTCTTTGCAGCATGGTGTAGTGGTAGACCTGGCTTTGCCAGACAGCATGGAAGTTAAAGCTGTATTGCAGCATCCCCCCCCCCTCCAAGGTATAAGATTTCTGATTAAAGTATTCCAGAGGACTATATGCTTAGTCCATGTGAAAGGAGAGTAGAACTATCATCCACTTGGGAATAATAATAGCCACAGAGGAACAATGTAAGATTATATAAGACATTAGAATCCTGACCCACAGCCTCCACAGCAATTGGCCCATTAAGGTTAGGACTTGGTCAATGACTGCCAGCTCCCCTGTTGTTTGTTTGTTTGTTTGTTTGTTTGTTTGTTTTTTGTCCTGACTTTCAGTTCAAGATCAACCAGAGAAAGTCAGATATGCTTCTCAAACTAAGTTAAGATGCTCTGCTTCTAGTTAGCTTACCTCCACCTCCCCTGGCCAACAACCTTCAATCAAAGCATGCCCGAAGCCTTCTCTTTTTTCAAAAGACTCTCTCACTTCCTGCCTGCCTTTGAGTCTCTGCCAAAAGTAAGTGACAATAACAGGTGTCTGATTCCTTGATATACAAAGCCTCTATTCTCATTCAGATGCTCTTCATATATATTTCATCAATTAATCCTCATAACAACCCTATGAGAAAAATACTACTATTGTCCACATTGTTCTGATAAGGCCTAGAGGGGATAAGTTATCTGCACAAGGTTGCACCACTGTTAAGTGATGAGTCAGGTTTTGTGTCAAGGTTTGCAGACCTCTTAAATGCATGTTTTTTAAACTGATGTGTAATATCTTCTATACTATTGGTAGCAGTTAAGATTTGGTAGGAAATCATGTGTGGTTGTTGTTTGTTGTTTTATGTATACTAGAGGTCCTCAGGCCAGAGATAGCTAGCTGATCACCAGCTTGGTACTCTGTGGGTCCTAGGTCTGGCTGTGATTCAGGCTCACGACTAGGGGTAGAACTCCAGATTTAAAATGTTAATGTAGTAAGGCACCTGTGCCCAATTTATGTAAGTATGTCTCAGAATATTGTTTATTACACACGTGTGGCAGAATACCACTATTGTTCTCTGACATATATAAAACCCATGCGGTCTCCTAGCGCAGAGCGCTTGCTCCCAGCAATAAAGTTGATGCCTGCCATTTCAGTCTTATGTTGGCTCCTCGTGCATTCTTTCAACTGAGTGTCTCACCACCGAAGCCGTCCCTTCCTGATTAGCTCAGCGCTGACATGCTCCCTTCCATGATATGATCTTGCGAAGTGTCCTTCAGCTGAGTTTACATTTCCCAAGGCTCCCGTGTCTAGCTGAGACCATGTGGCTATTTCTGGCTATAGAATGTGGGCCTCAATAATGTGTGTTACTTTTAAAGAGGTAGTTAAGTTTCTAAAGGCCATACCCACATTCTCTTATCCTTCCTTGAAAATTGTGGAGGGTCATGTTGCAGATGCAAGCAACAAAAGTTGGAAGGAGACTAAATCCTTGAGTTTTTACTTAGCAAAGAGCCACCCAGGAGAGCCACCATACTGGAAATATTCCCATTGGACTTGGCATAAATGAGAAATAAATGTTTATTATGTTAAGTTATTGAGGTATTAGGATTCTTAAAACAATCAACCTACCATAATACATTTTTCTTTAATAATACTTTTAGGGGAAGGATTAGGATCTCAGATCATTTTCTAGTAACAATTAGATTTCACCTGGATAACTAAACCGTACATGCTGATTTTTCCTTAAAAGCGTGTATAGATCTTTTAGCTCATGGAGTTGGAAATGCAGGCACAGTAGACTGTTGTACTAGGAGCTGACATTGAATGCAATTGATTTCAGCCACGTCGGGAGCAGAACAGACCAGGTAAATAACTAATGAATTCCGGTGGACAGGAGCTTGCAACAGCTGCTGTTTCATTTTCCTCTTAACCCCCTGTGACTGTAAACACGCTTATAGATATATTTTATTAATCATTGTTTTGATGTATTTGGATTTTGCAAGTGGCTATTGTAGCTAAGGGATTTCTGGACACCCCTCTAGCTAATCAGATTAGAGACATGAATGCTGTGGTGACAAACTAGTATATGTATAAAAAGACAAATGGAAAAGCTCTCCCTTACCAGCACTTGCAACTAGCTGTTAATTTAAAATAACAGCTTTAGACCTCTTTCCAACTGTGCTGTCCTCACTCTGTTATAAGTGATGGACTTTAAACTGGAAATTACATGAGAGATACTTAACAAATAGATATATTTCAAGGGACATATCAGAATAAAGCACTTCAAAATTCACTATATGCTACTTGAAGAAAGATAGCATTGATATGATATATTGAAAGAGCTATAGCTACCAGAACTTTAAAAGAACTTTGATTTTATAAGAAAGTCAAGGCAAAGCATTATATCATTAACAGTAAAGTAGGCTAAATCTTAAAAGGACAAGATAGGCTTTGTAAGAGCAACAAACATACCCACACAAAGTGTGTGTGTGTGTGTGTGTGCGCACGCGTGTGCAAGTGCTAGAGCAAGAAGTTCCTAGTTTGTATGCTTTTTGCTCTGCCTTCTTTACCACTTATCTGTTTCACTCATATCTCCAGCGCCTAGCACCTCACCTGGCACATAGAATACAGTCAATATTGGTGGAATATTGGTGAGCAAGGTGACTAGAGATGATGGGAACTGGGGAAGTCTCAACATTTTAAACAGAAGATGAGATGGGATTAAATGTGAAGGTTGAGTAAGTTGTGAATAATTAAATAGGAGGAGAAGCATACCAGGTGGGGAATGGAACACACCTTGAGCTAAATCTAGGAGTCAGAAATGAGTCCAATATGTTTTCAGAAAAGTAAGTCGAGAGATGTAGAGATAGTGTGCTGAAAAGGAAGGTGTGTTTCATGCCTGAGGAATGGTTTAGAATGCCAACCGTGAATAAAGTATGAAAAATTTCTTCATCAAACATTTTAGGATATCCTTATTTTAACTTAAAAGTAGTTGTAAAATAGCTTGTATGGACTAGTTCTACAAGTTAAAGCCACCTACTTTAATTCCTGTTAGCCTGTATGCTTCATCTGCATTAAACTCTCTTTAATATTGCACAAGTAAGACAAAATATGAGAGCATTTGTCCTTTCCCATCTCTAGCCCCCAAATAGAAGATTCTTATGAGTCACAAAATATTCCTGGGGTGGAAGTGGTTACATCAGACATAATGTTAGTGTTTTCTGCTGGACTAGAGTTCAGTTGCATGGGTTCCTGTGTATCTGTTCCTGGGGAGAGCTGGAGCAGGGTTGGATCTAAGGTAGCATTCTGATGGATGTAAAGCCAGCCATAGCAATTCTAATCTTTTTGAGGATTCAGATGTTTTATGCACCCATCTGCCTAATGCCCACCAACTCCTGATGGTCAAAGAAAACAAGCTAGTAATTGGTCACATTCCTATAAAGCTCTTACATATGAAGCAGGGGTCTCATCTTTCAGATTTATTTCCTTCTTATTCAGAAGCAAAGGATTAGGTGGTCTAAATACCTTCAGCCCAGTTATCTTGACTTTCTTAGACTAATTTAATAAATCAATATTCTGGCTCAGATCTGTTTCCCAGCTACGATAATAACAATAAATATTAATATGTATTTAGTCATTACTAAATGCTTTGAACCACAATAAATACTTTACCTATGTAATTTATTCTCCAAGAACCAAGTATTTTTATGATCCCCATTTTGCAGATCTAGAGACTATTCCTGAGAGTTTAAGGAACATCCCCAACCTTCTACAACCAGTGAGTAACACAGTTTTCTATAGATTCTTGTTATGATTTGATCTAAAATAAAATCACTATTTAAAGCTAGCCTTTGCCTCCATTTTTAAAAGGAACAATTCTCATATTTAGACTAAAGCCTTCTTTACCTTTTTCTGTTAGACCTCCAAGTTTAGGCAAAACGACAAACATAAGACTTTTAGAGACTTCCCTCACAGAAATCGATCAGGTAGAACTAGGAATACTGTAAGAATGCAGTGATCTCAATACCCACTTACCTGATGGCATGGGCTGGAATCCCAGTGTACCTTTTCCTAGCTATGTGACTAAAGCTGCATCTGTTGTCTCATCTGCAAAAGTTTGGATAATACTTCTCAAGGGGTGTGAGGCTTAATTAAGGTACTATATGTAAACTTCTTAGTACTGCACCCGGCTCATGTAAGAGGTCTATAGATGCTATTAATAATTTCTTCCAAAGTGTACCCAGATTGAATTGACAATAGTAGAACTATTGTCCTGGTACAAGGATGCACAGTGCCTCATCTTTTTTTCTTTTGGAGACCATGTGTCAGAGTGCTAGGTGTTCTAGGTAATAAAGAAATGAAAGAGTAGACAGGCAATTCTAAGATGGAGAAGAAATTAAAAGACTTATTTTTTTTTACTAAATAAATGTCATGTATTTGTGTGAGGAAAGATAAAAATAAAGTGTATTTAGAAACATTGTCCTGATACAAGGATGAAAGTCATTGAAAGTACTGTAAGGACTTCTGTTTGAACCCTGACATGTCCTGGAAATGTTCTTAAACTTTTAGGAACAATTTTTAGGATCAATTGATAATTGTAGGAAAATCAGAAAGCATCTAACCTCCAAATGCTCATGCAGATAAAATCATGTATACAGTTTTGGGGTTTGCATAAACATTCTCTAAAGCCTATTCATGTATTTTTTTCCCCTCATGCTAAGAGCACCTGTCCTATTATAAAGGTATAGAGAGACACTAATAAACTTTCCTCAATGATGACAAGAAAATTGAAATTTGAAGGCTGAGAGGAGTTTTATAGATAGAAAAGAGGGAAGGACATAGCAGTAAAGGGGATTTCATAGACAACTTATGAAAGAGTAAAAGTGAATGGTGGAGTAACCTCTGTGAAAGAACAGATTGCCTGAAACTAGATGAAATTTTTTCTATCATACTAAGAAGTTTTGTCTTTATAGACTGGCAATCCTTACAACATTGCAGGCCTAAGATAGGGGAAATAGGGGTCTGCAAGGGGCCGTCTCAAAGCCCCTACTAGAGTTACAACTGATGCAAATATATATATATAAGATTTGGGTTGAATAAAGGATTTTATAGCTTATAGCTTTTAAATGCTGGGAAAAAATCTGTTATAGGTGTTGGAGACCAAAGAAAAATTTAAAGCAATGAAATGATGTGAGTCAGTCTGTATTTGAAAAGATAAAGCTGGCCCCCAACACTCAACCAGAAAACCAGGCAGGTGGGCGGAAGGAGTCTTGCCTCGAATCTGTACTGTACAAAAGGACTTTCTGCAATGATGGAAATTTTTTTTTTATCATTGTTGGCTATCAATAAAATAGCCATTAGGTGGATGTTGAACACTTGAAATGTGGCTAGAGTGGTGGAGGAACTGGATTTGTATGTAATTTAACTTTTAATTCATTTAAATTTAAATAGTCACATTTTTATGGCTACTATTTTGGACAACACAACTTTAGATCAGTAGTCTCCTACTTCCTGAAAGGAATGCAGCCTGTGCATACCTTATTATTAGTATAGTGAGACTCTGTCAGACTTTAGAACTATAGAGCTATAAGATCATAAATTATTATTGTTTTAAGCCACTAAGATTGTGGTGATTTGTTATGGCAGCAGTAGAAGAGTAATAGTTATAAACCTTGAATGACATCATTAAAGGAACTTTTGGATAAACATTGTTTCAGGCTGAATCACCAACTGAGACAATATTTTTTTTTCTTTTTGAAAGCTTATTCTTTTTCTGATTATCTAAGTAATCTACAGTCATGATACAAAATTTGGAAAGCACAGGACATTATAAAGAGAAAGAAAGCAGGTAGCCATATCTCCTTTTCTGGAGGCAGATACTAATAATTGGATATATCCCCTCTAAATCTTTATTCATATTTTTATGGTAGAGGTGATAATGAGCTTAGAGTTATTGAATGATTATTAGGTGCCAGGTCCTGTTCTAAACACTTCACTAACTCATTTAATCCACATTATAATCTATGAGATAGTCATCCTAATGCACAGATAAAGAAACTGAGGCAAGATACATCACTTGTATGTCAACAGAGTACATGGCAGAGCAATGCATCTGTTTAAAGCACTAAATTTCAGAGCACAGCTTAATTTTATGCTATATTGCATATATTCTGAATATACCATTTTTATTCTTGAGTTTTTTTCATTTAACCCTTTAAAATAATGATTTTCTCATGTTATTAACACCTAAGTGTAAGCATGAGTAGCACAAGTATAAGCATTTGGGGGCTATGTTTATTCCAAAAAATTACAATGATCTCCTTTGTTGTTGGGAGGGGGGAAAAGCATTATTGGAAATAGAAATTCTTTTGCTTAAAGGTAAAATTAGCATGATGCTGTCTTATGAATGGAAGTGAGGGGTGGGAGCAAGTGTCAAATAAGTTTGTAAAGTTATTTATTTGGAATGTGAAAATGGTTTTCCTTTAGAATAATATATTACATCATTGGATCTTTAACAGCACCCTCATTCCATACGCCGATTTTTCATGTGGTGTAAGGGAGTACTGAATATTGTCAGTACGTTGAGGTTTATCCCAATGGCTTGTGTACAAGGGACAAAAACGTCCCCCAGAAAGTACAATTGCAAAATCAGTGTAAAATTGGTCAGAGCAGAGATATGCAGTTATTACAAAGTATTACAGAGTCCAGGTCTATCAGATGTTACCCAGAAAAGGAGGACATAAGTCAAAAGGTTTTTAGCCCAGAGGGAAAGGAGAAAGCAGTGCCTTGGAGATTCATTGGGAGATTCAAGGTGGCTCAGGGCACAGGGGAGAGATCTTAACTAATGACCTCTGAAGAGATTGGCCTCCTTGAAAGACAGACTCATCTGTTATTTTAGGTAATACAGTTAACATCAGCTAACTTTATTCTTTTATTTGCATATTCACCCAACAATTTCTGATTAAAATTTGGCTTCTTAAGTAGGTCTACCTACAGGAAGAGTTTGCTCTGGTCATGCTGCCACCAGTATTATAGCAATTATATTTATCATTGTAAATTAAAAAATGGATATTACAGTTCTATAAATGTTTCCTGAGTTTGGTTAAATCAAATATACTCTTCAGGTATGGGTCTATTCTTGGCGAGCTGGCAAAATCAGATACGTGAAGGGGCCTGTGAGGCTGATGGTCATTTTCTGAACCAGGAACTCACCAGGTTGCCTGGGTCTTCCCTCTGGTTTGACATTATCATTGGCCAAGCTTAAGCTCATGTTGTTACTTAAACAATCATAGTGTATATTTGTAATAAAACACCATGAAAAATCTAGCTGTGATCTTAGTAGTTACTACAAAAGGGTGGTAAGGTTAAATAAGGACAGTTTAATTAGAAAAGGATGTAGATTCTTCTGCTAATATATAATAATAGTAAAACACTAATCGGTAGCAAATAACAAATAATAACAAATAATATATAACACTAATTGTTGGTAGCACTAATTATTGGTAACAAATAGTAACAAATAACACTAACACTAATTACAACTGTTTCAGGCATTATGTTTGCCACTTTAAATAAGTTATTTTATTTAATCCTAACAACCCCATGAGGAAGGTATATTATAATATACAATTTACCTCTGAGGAAATTGAGGGATCTAGAGGTCAAATAATACTCACCCAAAGCCAGGCATCTGAGAAGTGTAAAGCCAAGATTATAGTCTAAGCATGAGTCTTTGCCCAAACTCTTAACCACAGTGCTACATGAAGGAGTAAAAAGGAGGCTCTGGGGGAGAAACTAATGGAGACTTGCATTTCAGCTTCAGGAGCTGATGTCACTATGTGGTTAAGCTTTCTTCTTTTTGATCCAGGTATATCATTAACTTTTCATAGTGGCCAGTCAGGGTTCAATTCCATTTTTGGCTCACCACTTGAACAGGGGAAGAGAGAATCTTCTGAGAATGGAAGGAGCTGTGGCAGAGTGGAAGAGGAAGGGGTCAAAGATGGTACATGTCTACAGAAAAGATTGCCAGATAAAAAATTAAATAAGCTGTGAACATGAACAGAAGAAAAGAGAGAAGGCAGGTTTGATGCCCAGTCATAATCATTTTGAGAGAGAAAAACAGTAGATCAAACACTAGTTACTAGAGGAATCTTCGCTTCTGTCTGGAGAGGTGAGGGGTAAGGGAAGCATGCTCAGCTGGACGTCAGTCTGTATGTTCTGTGGTTTGTAACTAGAAGTCCTTGCTTTTGCCTTTGAGCTCTGGGACTGTTTTATTGCTTTTATAAACTACTAGCGATCTTCTTTTAGGGAGAAATAACAGATGGTCTTGCTGAAACTGAGCTTTTTATCTGAATCTTCAAAACCTTTTTGTGCACAATTTATGAGGTTCACTTCTTTGCAAATTTAGTGCTTTCTTGTAGTTTTCCTTTTGAGATGAGCCACGAGAGCCTCGTTTTCATTGGGCATTGCCTATTAGTAGCAAAACTCCTTTCTTATTTAATCAGCTTCTCCAAAGGAATAAGGCTGAGTCCAGTTATATTCTCTTTATGAGGGTGAAAAGCTTTTGGCGGTCTGACTAAAAATAACATGTGGAATCTGCCACCCGGGACTCCCTTCCATATTCATTTGTATTTTTATGCATTTTGCTCATGGAGTTCAAGCTAATAGGTCATCCCCTGTGAGCATGGAAGAAATTTGACTGGGTCAAGTATTTGTGATTTGGTATTGAAACTGCTGTGTGCTATGGAGAGGCTGACCCTAACTGGCCACATACATGGGAGGTAAGGCTGAAGTAGTTCCAAATTTTGGCCCTCTTGGATTCAGAGTAGAGAAGATTATTGCACAAACTCTCTGCTGAGTGAAAAACATGAATAAAATAATATTGCCTATGAAAAATCCCTAGGAAATGATATGCTTTTTCATAATTACTAAAAATTTGTAAGATAGTTGGATATACACTAGGGCAATATAGTGGAGTGGCTGAGAACAGAGGCTCTGAAGTCAAAGCCTTGGTATATTCTGGGGTCTGCAACTTATAAACTGGGTGACTTTTAGCTAATTTTAGGTTTTTTTAAGCTCTTTAGTTTTCCTTGACTGCAAAATAGACATAAGTATTTTCCAAGGTCGTTATGCATATACATACTCACATATGCAATATATATTGCATAATATATGCTATAGATGCATGTATAAAGTGCTGGCATAGAGAACATACACAATAAATGACAGCTGTATTGTTCAGTTGCAAACTTTGCTTCTGTGTTGTCTTTGTGAAAGAAGAAATAAGTCTTGTTTAATTATGTTGGCTTAAAGAAGAGAGCTAATTCTATAGTAAAAAAATATCTTTTTGGAAAGTCTATATACTATATTCTATTTTGGAGAATCATGAAGGCTCTAAAAAGTCCTGCAACGAAGAAACCAATTAAAATTCTTATATATTCTTAAAATTCTGAATATTCTCAAAACCTACTTGATTACAAAACCATTTTTTTCCCAATTATATCTATTGATATCCTGTGGATTTACTGCTCTTCAAACACAACACACTTTATGAAATTCTGATAGCCACAGCCATGGTCTCGAATATAGAAATATGTATTTGAATCTTTGTTCTATACTTCCTAGCTATACGACTCTGGCAAAGCACTGAACTTGTCTGTCTTCTATAATTAGTTAAGACTCAGTTCAGATGTTATCATCTCCAGGATCAACAGCCATCAGGTAACTAGATAAGAAACATTTCCTCTATGTGCTCATAATTGATGCCATGCAGAACAGTACTGGAACCAAGGCAAAAGGAAAATTAATTATACTGATACTTGCCTTCATTTAAAATGAAGTTCTTCACTTGTCTCACCGTGTTCCTATCCCTGCTCATAATTCTCTGAACATGTATCTATCACACTATAATAATCATTTATACGTCTCTACAAATAGACTGAATGTTCCTGGTAAGTCAAGACTCTGCCATCTTAATCCTTACGTCTATGATAACTAGCTCCATTCTGGCACAAAGTTGTTTTCGATAAATGTGTCTATGACTGGAACACTCTTCTCCTGGAAAGCCACACCTTCACTTCCTTCATGTTTCTGCTTAAATATCATCATCAGAGAGACCTTTCCTGTAAAATGATATCACTCTCACCAGCTCAATGTTTATCCTTGTGTTTAATTTTTCTTCATAGCACTTATCATGATCTGACATCTCTTTATTTTTTATTGTGTATTTCTCTTGACTTAAACTTTGGTTAAGCAGAGCCTTGGTCTGTTTTTTATTTCTGAATCCCCAGTACCTAGCGTAGTGCCAGGTACTTCATAGATACTCAGTAAATATTGACTGAGTAAATAAAATGTTGGATGACTGAAAGAATGGGTGAATGAATATCTTCTTTTTCCTTCATTGCCTCTTCTGGCAAATGGAAATAATGCAACCTATCCCATCTGCTACTAGGATTAAATATGAATGTGTATGTAGTAACACTTAATATTAGGTTCCGCCCATTGTCAGTGTCCAGTGTTTGTTAAATAAATCTAAATCTAGCTGAATATGAATGGAAAATGGTAATGCAGATGAGGGTTTTCTGGGATTAAGGATAACTTCTGGACCAGAGTTTTCTAATACCACAAAGGGAAAGCTGGATACCATGGTGTCTTATTGAGTGGTATTTTTATAAGCAGAGTATTAATGCAACACCAGTCAGACTCCTTTTTTTTTTTAATAGAATGTATATTCAGAGACCAAGATAATAGTTTTTCATCTTACAGTTCTACACATTGTAGGACAGCATCAAGAGAAGACCTTGAGTATTCAAGTCCTAGCTTCTAGGCTTGAATTCTGGCTCTACCCTTACTGATTATTGGTAATTTTAATTAAGTTACTACTAATTCTCTTTTTGAGTCTTAGCTTCTTCATTTGTAGAAGAATATGATAAATAGCTATATCTCCAATTTGATAAAAGAATTTCATGTGTTCATTTTATAAAACAGTAAATGTTAGTTGCTATTGTTCTTTTTATTACTAGTACAACAGCTGTCACCACTGTTGCCACCCATCCCATCACTATTACCAAGTAACGTCTGAGAATATTTAAGCCAACCTAGAAGGAAAAAATGATACCTATAATTTATTTCTCTCATAAACCTTTAGCAGATCTCAAAGTCCAAAGGGAAGGTCAAACTAGTACAAATTGCATTAACTGATTGCATCCACTGATATAATCCAGAAGCTGTTATTGTCATCAGTAAACTGTCTTTTGGGTCCTGTAATTCTCTTCTCCACATAGCCTTAGGCTTCTCCTCCTACCTCAGGGAGTTTCCAATACTGGCTGAAAATCTTTAGGACAGCATCCCTTAGCTAACAAGAAGGTTGTTAACTTACATATGAACAAATACAAATGATGTGGGTCATTGGTCTGTTAATGTTCCACTTCTTTGTTTCCTGTCTGTGTTTTTCAGAAAGTAAGCTAGCAATTTTGCATAAATCTATCTTTCCTATTGAGCCAAGACTATGTCAAGAAAAATTCTAGTAGTATGGCCTCAGTGCTCCTTGGAAGGGGGAGTCAGTAAGACGATGTGTCCCTGGCCACAAAGTCCAAGGAGTTGTTCTTGAAAGGGAATTGTGACTCTTTCAGGCTATTTAAAGATTACACTGCTAAAAAAGATGTATTTGTTTATGCTCTGCTTTCCTGGGGACATGAAAAGAGCTAGCAGCTTTCCTTCGGTGCTGTTCCTTGCTCACCTCCACTCCCTTTCTTCCTTTCTTTACTATTCTTTCCTTTCTTTTTGGAGAGATCACAACAAACTCTGTGTGTGTGTGTGTGTGTGTGTGTGTGTGTGTGTCTGTGTCTATGTGTTTACTCAGTAAGCACTAGAAATAAAAGATAGGCCCCATAAAATAGAATTAGTGGGAACATATCTCCTTAAAAGAAGCTGAGATAACAGATTTCATTAAAACTGTGCTTTAATGGAATTGAAAGAAATTCTATCATTAAGATGTGTTTGTAGAAGGTAAGTACAAAGTGATTTTAATTATTGAGTGTTTCTAAATATACCTATCCACTCCTCCCTAACCAAATAATGAATATCTGTAGTTCCAGGAGAAACTATGTAATATTGTTGAAGGGTGACTAGAGATATCCAAATTGACCATGATTCGGCAAGGTTTCTTCTTAATTAACAAAAGCAGAGACAATAGTGGAATAATATTTTGCTGAGTTTACCATGTTTCTCTTCAGGCAGTAGTAAAGTTTTCATGTTCCCTCTACTAAGGGTAGATTTTTCGCAGCCTATAGGCAGAAAAATAGAGTAGGCAATGTTTAGATTTTGATTTCATAATTGGATTTAGAAACTCAAGGCACAAATACATCTCCAAACACTTTTGGAGATTTTATTTTTAGGTATCCTGCTATTCAGGAAATCAGGGCAGGAGATAGGAAATTTTATAGAGAAGCTGCTATGGCCAGCATGGCTTGGGTAATGGGTTAGGATAACTGCAAGAAGTACAGAGGCTGGTGTGAGAAGCTTCAGAGGGTACCTGCCCCTTTATGATCTGGAGTACAGAGTGGTAGTGCCTGTGTGGCCTGCAGTAGTGCAGATATAGCCCAAGAGCTCGAAGCTGGAGAAACTTCACAACTGGAAAAGGAGTGATGGTAACCGCCAGGTGGGAATATGCATGTCTTAGGAGATGGATGGCCAGACATGACCTTGGTTTATTAAACTTCTCTTTAAAAAAGAGGTCCTCATCTCTGTGACAGTTGTAAACATTGTTTGGGAAATAATGGAAGATGATTAGGTAAGTTAATTCAGTAGAACCTTGAATGCATGGCATGAGATTTTGATTTGATACATTTGGCAATTAGGAATGATTGTAGTTTTTCTGGAAGGTGATTAAGGCAAAAAAAAAAAGCTTTCATTGGAAAAAAATATTTAAAAAATATTAGGAGGGACAAAGGCATTCACATTTTTTAGAGTAAGGCTGGGTCTTATTTATTTTTAAGCCCCTCGTTGCCTACTACAAAGTCTGGCACACAATTAGTACTCAATAAACGTTGTTAAATGTAAAAAAGAATTCACACAGAAATCTATCTCTGTGTGTTCTCACTGAAATCCAAATAGATCCTAGCAATTTAGGTAAGATTCAAGGAAGGGGTTTTTTTGGTGGGAAATTATTACCAAGTGAAACAGAAACTAAGAAAAAGCATGCAACATCTTGAGAGATCTCTGTGGTTTAGACTTGTTCTAGTCTAAATGTCAGAAGTCATTCGGCTGACTTTTCAACACTAAGATGTATATGATTTAGTCAACAATGTTTTATACAGATGGAGAGTACTAAAAAACAACAATTAGTTATGAAAAGATATAGAGGAACCTTAAATGTCTATTGCTAACTGAAAGCATCCAGTTTAATTATACTTTATAATTCCAACTATAGATATTATGGAAAAGGAAAATCTATAGAGATAGTAAACAAAAATCGGCTTGGGAAAAGAAAGAAGGGTTAAGTATGTGGAACACAGAGAATTTTTAGGGCAGTAGAATTATTCTGTATGTTACCGCAGTGATGAATTCATGATATTATGCATTTGTCAAAAACCCAGAGGACTGTACAACATAAAGAGTGAACTCTAATGTAAACTATGGACTTCATTTAATAATAATATGTCTATTGGTTCACCAATAAATGTATTGCCCTATTGCAAGATATTAATATTAGGGGAAACTGTTGGGAGGTGGGTAGGGCAGAGAGAATATAGGAAAACTCTATTTTTTACCCAATTTTTACGTAAACCTAAAACTGCTCTAAAAAAATAGTCTATCGAATTATTTATTTATTTATTTATTTTTTTAACTCCTACAACACCTAGTCTTCATAGGTGGTGGTCTCCCATTCAAGTACTAATCAGGCCCAACCCTGCTTAGCTTCCGAGATCAGATGAGATTGGGCATGTTCAGGGTGGCACGGCCATAGAATTCAAATTATTTTTTAAACTATAAATCATCAAGACAGAGGCATGAGGATTCTCTTCATTTGGAAGACCATTTTTCTTTACTAAAATATTAGTGATAACTAATATACCTCTCTTTACTAGTTAGAAAGTACTGGGAGGACTTGAAAAAAGAATCATTATTCTCCCCTGTCAGACAAAAATAAAACTAAATACTAGCAATTGATTTCTTTCTGCATATTCCAAGCAAGAAGATACAGAGGGGGAAAAAGATACTTCTTTGACTTTTCTCCCTGATAATTGATGACTTATGTTCTTGGCAGTTAAAAGCGCCAGACATGTGAGTAGGCATATGGAAATCAAAGGGCAGAATGTAGTTGAATTCAGACCTTATTCAATATTTGCAGGGTCCAACATTCAAAAGTAAATGGCAAATCCCATTCCCATATCTTGTCTCCTTCTCCAGCATTTCTCTGGAGTTTGTCCCAGGTTATCTTCATTTGGGGGCACACATTGGTTCTCTTAGTGTCATTTGGCCTATATTGTGATGCCACATGGTATTCCCAGTTTGTATTTCATTCTTATCCAGCTATTAGAGTGGACCTAGCCTTCTGTTTAATTTTTTTAACTTTGTCAGAAATTGAACAGATGGATTTGAATTCCTAATTTTCTTCAAAAATGTGCCAAGCACTTGTTCCTTTGTTCCTTATTTTCCTCTTGACCAACTCCTTGTGGCTTTGTATTTTTCCTCATTAAAGACATCCCACTGATTAGTCTTCTCTCTCTGTTTTCTAGACATCTCATGGTAGCTAAACTCTATTCCTGTTCTCTTTTGCTATATTATCCTCCTGGTTTCATACACCTATTTCCACTGGAATCATTGAAAATCATATTAAAATGCTAAAATAGAATTCATACTTCTTGGGGTTGTTTAAAAAATGGACATATTTATGTTTTATTGAGTAACCAGTTGATATGCAAAGTATTTAGGATAATTCATCTTAATTTCATTGAATGCCCCCCTCAAGAAGTAGGCTAATAGTACCATTTTCTGGGTTAGGGTAGTCATATTTATAGAAACACACTTGCCCAAGTTCAGCTAGTAAGCTGTAAAGCTAGGAGACGAATTCAAATTTATCTTATTCTATGGTCTATTTTTCTCTTAATTAAAAAAAGCATTGGCTTCATAATCCAAAGGGTTTAGGTTTGAGTTCTTCCTTTTGGGGAGTGAAGACACAAAGAACAGTAACTTAAATTGCTTAAACCTTAGTTTCTATGTCTGTAAGTTGGGGATGATATTAATTTCAGTATTGCTCTGAAGATTAAGAGAAAATGAAGGTAAATTACTTGTACAAGGCCTGGTGTGAAGTAATTTGTGGTACATCAATTTTTTTTTTATATTAAAGCTATTACTTTTATTGATAATATAATTCATCTTGGGGCAGAAAAGTAAATTGTACTAAGTTGAGGCACATAAATTATCATATGCTACTAGATCTGTGACCTTTACTAAGCCACATGAGCCCTGTAACTGAAACGGCTCTTAACGTGTTGTCAGTATAGTCCTCTACTGACATCTGCAATCCCATTTCCCAACCCTGTGGCCAAAAAGTTATTTGGAGGCCTGATTGTTTTGCTCCCTTTTTTAAGAGGCCATGTTTTCCTGTTCAACAGCTTTCTCTACAATTTAATACCAGACTTTCTTTTTCTATCAGCACACCTGTCTGAAACCTTCCTACTGGACCGAAGTGATCTATTTTCCATCCTTAGTGCGACTCTTTTTGGATTAAAGGTCAGCCATCCACATCTGCAGCTCTTGCTTTCCTTCTGCTGCTGCCTGTGCAAATAGCAGAATTATGTTGACGTGTTTTGCTGGCTTCCTCCTGCCTCTCTTGCCACCAGGCAGAAATTAAAGCCTTGCCTTGACTGGGTGCTTACTTGCCTTTGTCACATATTTTAGTAGTTGAAATGCAGACCCAAAATTAGCCAAATGAAACAAAAGTAATAATGAACAACACAAACAAGAAACCAGTGACCTTTCACTCTATAACAAATACCATGTATGGTATTTTAAATTAAACACATCTTGAAATTCCTTTTACTTGCTGCACTGTAGAGTTGTTTTTCTTTTTGTTTTCTTTAAATCATTTATTTTCAACCTTGGAAAGTCTGCCTTGTTCCTAGCAAATAGAAGCAAAGTCAGGCTATAACAACTTAATAGTAGGAGGGGTGGGTGGGGCGCTAGTAGTTCTCTATATCTTAGTGTTTTATTTATGTCAAGTTAATATATATGGAACAAATATCTGAATGTGTATGATGTGCCAAATGAAACTTGCATGGCACTGGGTGTGAATTAGCCAAACAGAAGATCTAGGGAGCTGCAGGTGGAACGGCGGTTTATAGTATTAAAAAGGAAACATAGGGATGCTAAACTTGAGACTAGTAGGAGGCCATCTTCTAGTTTTGATACAACCAGAAAGCTCTAGTTCTCACTTAAGAGCTAGCAAGTGAAATCCTCCCTCCTAGCAAACTCTATGCTCTCCCCCGCAAAAACAAAAAACAAAAAACAAAAAACAAAACAAAAACAAAACAAAACAAAAACAAAAACAAAAAACACATGGTAGCTGAGTAAAGAATGCTTAGAGAAGGGGATGAGACAGAAAGGCATTTTACAAATGGTATTAATGGAAATCAGAGTCCTTAGTGGTAAAACTGACTTGTGTTGTTGATTTAAAAACTGCACTTTGATCACTTGCAAACAGAGGCAGAGAAATAGTTTTATAATTGGAAACCTGAACTCTGATACAATGAAACAACCTCCTGGTGTGCCCTATCATGGGATAACAGAGAGAGATTGCAAAAGGCCAACAGGCATCCATACTGGACCAGGCAGATATCATTCTTAGGTACATTGGGCTTGGGATTCAACAGCTTCTTGCTAAGAAGGAGTTGAGGTTGCTTCCAGAATATTAGCTATGGAAGATGAATTTTGCTATATATTAGCAATACTTAAGCTGACTGTCATGAACTGCAAATAAAAATCCCCAGGTGGGAGCACTCCTCTGGTTTTTGTGATAGATGGCCTCTGGTTTTTGTGATAGATGGCCATTTGGACTACATGCTCCAGCCTGACTATTGCAGTCAAGGGCCCAAAGAGGGCAACCAATATCAGATACATGGTAATGATTACAAAATGTGGTATATCAAAGTGGACTTCTATTTTATCTACCATCTCTCACAACAACATTTTGAGGAATATGAAACACAAAATTTCTTCCTTGGAAAAATTTACAATCCAGGGGAAATGCAGGATGCATTAAAGTGTAATAAATACAAAAGTCTATGTTATTTATACTTTATTATCAAAGCATGCACGTATGTGGTAAAAGAAAGACAAACATTAAAATAACAGAAAAGACTATAATTTAAAAATACACTTTCTTGACCTTTCACTCTCTATTTGTACTGTCAATATCAGAGTCAGTCAACAACAATATTACTGTTTCTATTTTTAGATCTTTTGGTAGTCAGGAGTCCAGCACTAAAAAATACGTATAAACTACTTTATTGATAGACATTGTATGTTATTTATTACTTTCCATGGCAATAGGATTTAGCTTCTGCCCTTCTTCCTATCTAAATTTATAATTATATTATTGTGTTTATTTTCTCTACTAATTAACTTTTATAACTAATTAAATCTGTATTTTTCTACTCTGTCAACTGCCCATGGAATCTTTTCTCTTTCATTCTTTCCTACAAGCCTCCTTTATTTCTTGCCCAACTCCATTGTCAGAGCCCGAACTTTTACAGTTCAAAGGCTGTTGAATTTTACTTTCTGTTCTCTAAGGAGACTTAAGTCTCCCATGCTTTTTGTGTAAATTATTTAAATAGTAATATAAAGTTCTTTACAATGAAGTACAATATGCATAGTTTAGGTTATTCTAGTTATTTTACCAGTTTCTGAGACTTGAGACATCAGTAAAGGTAAAATAGAAGGAGAGCGATTCATGGAGGCTTTAGGATATGATCTGAGTCTTGAAAAGTGCAGAAGACTCAGATGGGCAGAGAGGGGTCAAAGGTGTAGAGGAGACAAAGAAATAGAATATGCAAAATGAGTCTGGTATAGTCACGTGATAGATAAGTGACAAGGCTATATGGAGAAATTTATTTCTTGGAGCAAAGTTGTGGATAAAGTTGGAAAGGTAATTTAGAGCCAGATGGTTGGCTATGAGCCTCAGGCTGTCTGCTTCCCAAAAGTTGTAGCCTACACTTTTCCTGTCTCCTGCTCTCTCTTTCTGCAACCTCTTTCAATCTGGTGTAAACCCACACAGCTCTATTAAAATTGTCCACAAAGACCACCAGAAACTTATCTAATAATTTTGTCCTAACTGACATCCTTCTTTATGTCTTTGTCGATTACATACAATTGGCCATTGTCTTGGCTTTTCGATACTTCTCATTCCCTTTCTTCTGTGGCATTGAATTTTTCATGTTCTTCTCCTGACCCTCTTAACATTATTCTGTTGTCTCTTTAATGGGTTTTCTTTGAGGGTCTGCTGGGTTTCTGCACTTGATACTTGTCTCTCTCCACTGGCCATTCTGTTTACTTATCCCTACCCAATATGCTGAATCCTGAGTCCCCAGCTTTGACTTCCTTCCCACGTTACAGGTCTACTTCACATCTCAATGTGAATAATCAATCAAAACTTTCACATAATATTTGCAAAACTTACTATATTCCCTTTTATACCAGCTCTTCTTCCTGTTTTGTCTTTTAGCTCTGTAATTATCCTTCAGGTCAGCTAGATTCAGAACCTCATGATAGCTCTTAATTTTAACCCCTGACTAGTCTTCATTTCCAGTCAGTCGGTGGGCTCAGCTGATTGTCTACTGTGCCATTTCCCTAGCATTTCACCCAACCTTTACATTCCTAGTGTTGCAACCCTGGTAGGGTCCTTTTTTTAAATTTTATTTGTATTGAAGCAAATTTCTCCTAAATATCTTCTAATGTCTCTTTATTTCATTCAGCCTTTACAGCAATACCAGGCTATATGGGGATGGGGGGCAGATCATTTCATCCCTTGCTCAAAACCTTCAATGGTTTCACATCACTGACAGAATAGAGGCTTAATGCTTTTCTCTGGCTTGGCCATTCAAGGTCATCAACATCAAACTTTTCCAGACTGTCTACTTTCACTGTTTCCTTTCATGGAACCTGTAGTGGGGCAATATTAGATTTCTCAGTTTTTCTCCAATCTGACTTTCTTTGCTCCTCTGCCTGATTCCTGATCTGAACTCTTGGCATCTTTCACACAAAACTCAGTTCAATTGCTACTATGTCATAAAAGCTTTCCTGTGTATCACCACTTCTCTCCTTGCCATCTCACTTTCCTGACTGGATTGACATGATTTGTTTCCATTTCCTTTTAGGTATATACAGCATTTTGCCTCGTATTACTGAAATCTTACACAGGGAAAGACAGTGGCTTAATTTTATATCACCTTTCTCCTCCTCTTATTGTTGGTAAAAGTTTGTTATGTAGCATAATTAGACAGTAGGTATTTTGTGACAAATATATGCCTTTTGAGGTAAGAATACTTACCTCAAAAGGCATATATTTGTCAAAGTACAGCTGCTATTGATCATTTTATTTTAAGCAAGTCACTGAACCTCTTGAGCTTTTGTAAAATGGAGATGACATTTCAAGCTCCAATTATCTGACAATTAATGAGTTAATATCTGTGGAAGAACTTTGGGAACTGCAAGATTCTATGTTTCTCTTTCTTTCCAAAGAGTTCATTGTTATTGTCTTCTTCAGAAACACTCCCCACCAAACTGTATTACTACTGTAAGATGGATATTGATCACTAAATCTGTGTAACAGAGAAGACGTCTATAAGAAAGAAGAATTGAGAAATATGTATCAAAATAGATATCCTCTCTTTTGGAAGAATTCATACCCCCAAAGAAAGAAAATCTGTTTGCCTTGAAACTTTTTGTCAAGTACACTAAAGTACTTAGAATCACTGAGGCAGGCCCAGAAATCCTCACTGTCTCAGTGTCCCTTTCAAACCCAGGCTGACTCCTGACAGGTTTAACCAGGAAGGTAAAACAGGTCTTTTGAGGAACTAAGGTAAAGAAAAGGGTTTAGAGAAGGCCTTCAGGTTGGAAGATCTCCCCTGCCCACCAGAGGGCACTCTATGCAGAGAAGTGAGCCATATAATGGAAAGATATGGAGTAGACTTTGGAGCCCGAAATTTAAATTTCTAGTTAATTTTTTTTACTTCAGCCAAGTTACCTGTCATTTTAGAACATGAAAATGAATAATACTTGTTTTGCATAATTGTTAAGATTAAATGAAGTTATATTAGTGAGAGTACCTTGCTCTAGTACCGGCAGGGTGTCATTAACCGTGAGTTACCTCTTTCTCTTCCATCTTCCCACCTCTTTAGCCCAACCTGGGTCAAGAAAGGCTTCCGACAAGGTGACTGTTGATAAGAACAGGACCACATCCTTTGATCTTTTTCAGGGTCCTCCAAATCTCCAGGGTTGTCACTCTAAATGTAGCTTTTAGATGAAAAATGAAATGCAACCCGTCAGCAGCTCCTAGTGGCTTCACGAAAGCAATTGCTGGCAGGGAGCCCACAGTTACAGAGCGTAGATGCTAGAATAGTACTCGAGACCAGTTCAGGGCTCCTTCTGCCAGTTTCTGCAGCCACTGCCCATGTGGGCACTATTGTGGACTCTTCTTTCTGCAGCACGGCCGCAGTCTTATCAAGTATTAGCTGAAATTCAGTTTCTTCTAGAAAACTTATGCTTTCTATACTTAATAAAATGACACATTAAACCCATTGTATGCACAATACCTCTGTTTATCATTCTTGATTTTGAAATATTGATTGTAGGCTTTTTAAGTTAATTACCAAGCTGACCTTGTGTATCCACTCAAGTAGGTTTTATATAAATCACTACCAAACTGAGACTTAGGCCTCTTGAAAAAGCACAGACTCTATTTTAGCAGACATTTGCTCAGTCATTCTTCAGGTTCCTTTTAGGCACGATTACTGCCTTGCCATGCTTTCCCCAACCACTTAGCTTTACTGCAGCTGATTGCACAAACCTAAGATACCAGTGCCTAATTCATTAGTTTGCCCTTGACAGAAAAGAGGAAGTATCTGTTCTTTCACCCTCATGGCTACTGGCAGTTGATATAGGTCATTAGCTTTCTGTATCCATGTCTGGTCTGAGTGTCTCAAAATAATATCTGCTTTTGGGGGAGCCAACAAGAATAGAACCAGGGTGTTAGAAAAAAGAAATCCTTCCATGAATCTTATGGGAAAATATGAACCAGAAGCATATATACAAAAGATTGTCAGGTGTTCTTTTCTTTATTGAATAAAATAGGAGTTTGGTTCCAGATATTAGCTGGTTCTTCTTAAAGAAGCTTGGGGGATGTGGAAATACATTGGGATTGAGATGGCTTGGAGGACAGGCTTTTAGTTGAAAAGGCAACTTCTGTGTGCCACAAGTGAAGACAAGAAGAGGGGTTCATGAACAGTGTTCAAAATTAAAAACTTTGACCATTTAATGAGCATTTACTGTGTACTAGGCACTGTGCTGGATGTTTTATGTGCATTATTTTAAATTGATGTTCAAAACAACCCTGATTGGTAGGTGTAATCCTTATTTTACAAATGAGAAAATGTAGTTTAGAGAGACTGTTACTTGACCAAGGTCATCCAGCAGTAAATTCAAGGCTCTATTAAAGTCATAACATAAATCACTTTTGTCAATTAAAAATATAAGAAAGCACATTTTATTCTATTGTAACTTTTCAGAACCAGTCAATCACATTGATTCAGCACCCACTACTTGAAATGTACCCAAGTCCCTGGCCAGGCTAAGTTCTGGATTTACTGTAAGAAAACCTTCTTTCCCCTTAAAGGTTGTCTACTGGCATCCTCTTTCACCTCCTAGCACATGCTACCCTCACCTTGTTCTGTGGCCTTCTCCACACAGTACTGCAATTCCCTGTTTGACGGTCCCTTTATATTGTGGGCAATCTAAAGGTGGCATGGGAACTGGGTCCTGTTCATCTGTCTATCCCAGCATTGAGCACAAAGCCTATAATATAATAGCCGCTCAGTAAATGTTTGTTGGATGAAAAGTTTACTTAGAAAGCCAGCTAGCTAAGTTTTATGATGAATGAATGTCAGATTATTTAAGTACAGATGGGGCCAACAGGAATTTAGCACAGAAACAAATCTCTCCTTGACTTCCATGGAATTATATGGATCTACAGATTTCCATACAGAAAACAGCATAGAGTTTTTTAGTGGACTTTCATGGAAATCTATGAACACCAGGTTCACATTGTGTCATTTGTTATCTGGCACCTCCTCTAAGGGAGTCTTGGTATATAGAACCAATCACTAAGCATTGCATGCTAGACCTATGGGAGGTACCAGGAAGTGCAGGAGATTGCTTGTCCTCCTCACAGTGTGTGCTGGGATGTTGTCTTAGCCTGTTCTGGCTGGTATAACAAAATACCATAGACCAGAGGGCTTATAAACAGCACAAAGTTATTGCTAACAGTTTTTTGAGCCTGAAAATCCAAAACTAGTCCAGCACTTTTGGTTTCTGGTGAAAGCCCACTTCTGAGTTGCAGACTGCTGACCTCTTCTTATATTCTAACATGGAAGGAGAGGCAAAGGGTCTCTCTGGAGCCTCTTTTATAAGAGCACTAATCCCATTCATGAAGGCTCCACCCTTACAACTAATCACCTCCCAAAAGCTCCACCTCCTAAATATTAACATAAACATAGCCATATTCTGAAGAGGGACTCATGTGAAGGTTTCAGTTCAGCAGTTTGTCATTTGAGTGTCTGTATCCTGTCTGTCACTTTGCTTTTAGAAATAGACATGGAAGTCTCAGGAAATGGAATATCAAGAAATCATTTATGGTGATGGAGTGTGACTTTATTCTCACTGTTTTTGCCAGGTGCCTGCTACTGTGCTATGGAAACAGAAGTAGACGCTATTCCACCATTTGGCACAGAATCTTGATATACATCTATTTTCAGAGGGTTAGGCATAGAATGTTTCATTATTACCAAGGGTTTTAGGGTTTGAAGTGTGTATTTTGTTAGGGTAAAGTATTTAAGACTAAGTTCAACTCGCTGGTTAAGAGGCTACAGGAAGAACTTCTCATTTTTCATAATGGTATTGAAGTAGAGAATACCATGGTCTGTGTGTAGATACGCAGTGTGTAAAATAAAGAACCTTCGGTGTTAACTCTATTATTGGCAGAGTCACATTGCCTTTTTCTTCTCTTTACTAATGTGGATTGATTAGAGATGACAACTCTGGCTTATGGAGGTGTCTGCCCAGCTCATACACTTCTGTTTTCTGATTTCATAGCTGAGGCTGTAGACATCTTAAGGGATTACCATAAAAGTCTCCACTATTGCATGAATTTATACTCTTAACTCATCTAGACTGCAAGTTCTATAAGGGTGGTAACTTATCTTGGCCTGCTAATATATTTTACCCACAGTGCCTATTATAGCATTCTGAATACAGAGAGGTACTAAGAAAATATAGAGACTGAATGACCAAAATATTTGGAAACACATTTTTGAGTGGAAACATAATATCAATATGACCTTCGTTGTGAAGAGAGGAACAGACACAAATTTAGTTATTGTTTAGAGTAGTTTGTTTTGCCTTGCCCCGCCACCTGTTTCTTTCCCTCTCTCTTCTTTCCCTTCCCCTTCCTTTCCTTTTCCTCAACTTTCTTTGCCTTCCTTTTTCTTCTCCTATTTTTACTTGCCTTTTTAAGAAAATATATCTGAGTTGATCCTGAAAGATTTCTTAGGGTTTAGTATAGCAAAATGCAATAAAAAGACACAGATCCCACATGTGTTGCCTCTCAACCTTAAAGTCTGTTTTATTTGTAAAATGAGAATATAATATCTGTCTTATAGAGTTCATTGCAAGTATTAGAGATTTGAAAAGTGTCTGCCATTATTAGTAATAGGCATCAAAGGAACTCAATAAATGGTATAAATTATATCATTGCTGAAGAACTTGAAATAGAAATTTACAACCTATTTTTGTTACTAAACTGAATGCTACATTAGCAATTTTACCAAACTCTTAGAAAATAGAGTACCATAAAAAGGCTCCAATTCTCATTCCCAGGATATCTTCCATACAGTTTTGCAGCTGAGAGGAACAGATCCACACAAGCACGTGGCACTTTTTGGTATGCAAGTAACTCAGACTCCAATCATCTAGTTTGCCACATTACACATTAAATGTTTAAAAATTGTTTGTGTGTGATAAACTTATTTTTACTTTTAAATGAGTGTTTGAAAAGCACAATATTTAAACCCCCAATATTGAGTACATATGGGTGGATCAATGGGTGAATGATAAATGTAAAAGTTACTGTAAAATATTAGATGATTTCTCGAACTACAATTAGTAGCAAACAATTGATAGAGAACAAAGGCCTTACTTATTTGACATGCTTTAGCCTGTGAAGGGTAAATATGTCAATGAAAATGCTGAGCATGCTAATTCAGAATAAGAAAAACAAATTTCTCAAGCCTCATTTTCTTGATTACCAGTTTTCCGATTGATGTGGCTTTGACACAAGATATTTCTACTCGGTGCACATCTCAAAATATCTTGTACTAACATGGCCTTTTATTCAAATTTTTTAAAAATTTGATTCATCAGAAGGAAGTGTGTTGTAAAAGAAGGATATGGAACTCAGAGATAGGCAGACTTGAATATGAAATATGGCTACATCATTACTAACAATGTGATTTCATGTATAATAAAAAATATTTGGTCTTTGTCCACTGTTCTGGATGCAGAGCTCCTAAAACCCTTGGAAATTACTGTTTTTCTCTATGCTAATGAGATGACTCATTGGGACGAAGAAGGCCCTAGATAGTCATTGATTAGGGTGTTAAAACTTTCATTCCCACCCCTTGATTTCCAGGAAGGGAAGAGGGGCTGAAGATTGAGTTCAGTTACCAATGGCCAATGACTTAACCAATTGTGTCTACAAAATAAAGCCTAAATAAAACCCTTTAAACAGTGGATTGGGGGAACTTCCATGTTGGTGAACACATTGATGTACTAGAAAATGGGCATGCCAGGAGAGGACATGGAAGCTCTGCATTAACTCCTTCCCTTCCCCAATATGTTGTCCCATGCATCTTTTCTATTTGGCTGTCCCTGAGTGGTGTCCTTTAAAGATCAGTGTTTTCCCGAGTTCTTTGCGTCATTCTAGGAACATATAAAACTTGATGAGGGAGAAAGAAGAACCCCTGAATTTGTAGTTGGCTGAGCAAAAGTATAGGTCACCTGGGCACCACATTTGCAGCTGGAGTCTCAAGTGGGGAAAGTCTTATGGGACTGAGCCCTCAGCCTGTGGTGTCTGCACATACTCTGAGTTGTTGGACACCCAGCTGATGTTGGAGAATTGGTTTAAGAAAATGACATGTGTTTGGTGTCAGAGAAAACAACATAGATCTTAAGGAAGTTTTTTTTAACTATAATAAACTTTGTTTTATAATCTCTATTTTTAAAAAAGGAGGATGGGCATTATAATATGTCAAAAGGTGGTTAAGGGGAATTAAGGGAATATTGTATATAAGTTTCCTAGCATGGTGTTTGTTATTTAGTAACTGTACATAAATGATAACTCCCTGCCCTCATTTTTACACCTGATTTTTAAAGGATTGCCAGATATCTGTGCTGTACTGTTTAGAATGTGGTAGAAGAAAATGGAAAAAATAAGGACTTGTGATGGCTCTAAATTATCTAGTAGAGATACAGAAAGAAAAATTCCGGTTACTCTGCACAAAATGGAGAAATTAGAATTATTTTTTGAAGTCTATTAATAAACAATTGGACAAAAATATACCCAAATATTAATTAATAACATTATACCCTGAAAGAAAAGCTCTCATAATATTATTGCAGTCTTCTTGACTTTTTTTTCCTTTTTCTAATGACTTGGGTGAAATTATGGAGGGCTTGCCTGGAAAATATATTAGGAGAGAAAACTTCTATGTTTGATCAGTGAGGATCCAAATAATTCTGCTTAGAATTGTTGGACTAAAACTGAAAAGGTGGTATGTCCCAGCAAGATTGTAATGTCCAGTGTTGACATCAGGTTGGTTGTGGACTCCTACTCTGGGGTGATCAGAGCCATCTAGAGTATTATTACATTGCAGGGGCTGTAAAATAAGATATATTCACTGACACAGAGTATTCAGAGGACATCAAGGGAACAAGGAGGTTGAAGAGGGGTGGCAGAGGGTGGTTATGAAAGTGATGCCAACTAGGCAAGAGTTCAAGAACCTGAATTATTTCACTAAGAGAACTAGTGTCTTTGATGATATATTTAAAGGGTTGTCATGAATAAAGAGAGACAAGCTAATTTTGGTCATTCTAGAAAAAACAGTTTTAGAACCAATGGGTTTACAATGCTGAGAGGCAAGAATCTCCTGCCAATTAGGAAAGACTTTTCTGATATTTAGAGGAATTCAAGTCAAATGGGCCACATCACAGAGTAGAGAGCTCCTCATTTCTGAAAATTTTAAGCAGCGGCTTCATGATACAATAAAAAGTGGTTAAACAAAGTTTTCTCCAATTCCCACTCTATAAATTCTCTAAATTATTTTTAAAGTATTGAATCATATTAAAACCAAAGGAAGACATTCATAATTCAGCTAATACCAACAAATAAAATTCGTTTAAGTTTCTATTTTATATTAGATTCCCTTCCAAAGAGAGAGATTCTGACACATTATGTAGTTGAGTGCACTGCTCAAGGCATGTGCATCCTCAAGTTTTTATTAACCTCCTTCTTGAAGTACCCACTACCTCTGATTCACCAAATTGCTGTCACCAATAGCGCTTGTCAGTGAGTAATCATACCTAAAGAACCTCACTGTGAAATGTGTTTTTTCTTGATTATCTTATACTGTTTTCAATGTATACTTGTTTTATTTAGACTTTGAGAAAATGTGGTGAGAACAATTTGTTGGTCAGACACACTGCTAGTTGCCTATCCAGTATCCATTTCTTCTTTCTTGCTTGCTACAATATCAAAATTTTATGCCCTGCTCCAGGAAAGAGAATCATTTTCCTAGTATTTCTTACAAGTAGGGGTAATAATGTACTTGGTAATGAGATTTAGCTGGAAGTCAGTTGAGGCTTTTCAAGGCCCATTCTTGCCTTGAACATAGATTCAACATAGATTCATGGCTGGAACTTGAGAAGGCTGAGAGACTTTTAGAGACATTAACCCTGATGTTGATGAGTCATTGAACAATATCAACAGCTTCCGTCATCTACCTTCATCGTATTAAAAACAAACACCTATTTATTTAAATTACTGTTTGTATTTTCTGCTGCTTGCAATTGAAAGTATTCCTAATTGATCATTTTCCCATGGCCTTTATTCAACAGTCAACAAATAATAATAGAGCTTTGGCCATCTGCCATATGAAAGGCTAGTCACTGGATACAAAAGTGAATGAGATCTGGGACCTTGATTTAGAGAAATTTCAGCTTCAGTCTTAAGGTCTAAAAAAAAAATTATACAGCAGCCTAATAAGAAAAGGTAAATGCTTCATTTATTCCTTCTATTCCTTTTCCTGGGGGCTAGAACAATGAGATGAATCCACTAGAATGATTGGAAGACAGCTGAGTCAGGAAGAGTGGCCTAGGATTACTTTATACCTGAGCTCTACTCTCATCACATACTTCTCTGAGGATTGCAGTGCTGAGATTTTGTAGTATCTATACTTGGTGATTTAGCTGTTGAGAGAGGTATGAGTAGTGTTTACATCAGTTTGATAGAAATGTTAAATAGCATTAATTTTCTGAGTACTTTAATTTTATTAATTTAAAAGGTACATTACTAATGTAAACTGTGAATAAGATATTTAGAGATTTGTATTTAAAAACCATGTGAATGCTCTTTGTAAGATATGTTTTTGAAGTGACAATTTATTCCCAAATACCTTTATGATTATGTGTTAATGTTTTCAGGAAAGATGATATATATTCTTTTTAAAAACTATGTATAACCTACATGTTTAAATAACTTCTGTAAAATAAAAATTTTTGAGAAAGATCCCAAAAAAGAAATACACCAAATGATCATCTAATGCCATTGAATGTTCAAATTTTTTGCAATCAACATCTTTCTACTTTTCTGACTTTATTCTAATTTTATTATAATTAGAAAGTATTATTTTTATACTCTAAGAAGAATGAGTGTAAAAAATTGTGTACTGAATCATGACAAATGAACTGACATAGAAACAGCAGAACCATTTTTAATGTGTTTATATAAATAGATCTGTATAATTATCATTAAGCATCATAAGCAGATACTGCTAAAAAAGAACAGTTCTATTTATCAAATTGAAGTTAGATTTTTACAATATGCAACATAGTAAGTTAGACCATATTCTAAGGGAAATGAGATGGTGGTGACATTAAAGCCATTATATTTAGTATTTCTATGTATTATGTATCTATACATTAATACCTATTTATTTATTAAGCAGACAATGTTACACATCCAAAGCTTTGGCATCAGTATTCTAAAAGTACTGAAGCCTTGTTTCTGGAAACTTGAAAAGGGAGAGGAGACTATATACTTAATCTTTTTATGTGATAGATTCTAGAATCTTCTCTTGAGTGATTCTTTTTCCCAAATGAGGATGCTTGATTCTTGAATCCATGAAGCTATAAAAAAATCATGTAATCATATATTTTAGTATTTGAAATCCAAACTTTTAATCTGATATGATGAAGAAATAGAAGCTTAGTGGTAAAAGTATTTTATCCAATTATTTATTCAACAATCACTCTTACCTGAGGTACAAAGATAATTAAGTGATGGGTCTTATGTTACCAGCATTTAGCGTGGAGTGGTTCCAGTTCAGGAGAAGTAGACAAGTTTGGTTCTCAGAAAACCAAGAGAAGTAAAACATCCTATGTTGAGATTGAAAGTGTCCATTGACAGCCATCATGGCAAGAAGGAGTCATTGGTGTACTTGAGTAGGTTTATCAGAATAGTTTATCAGTGGGATTAGCAGAAACCAGCTTGTAGAGGGCCAGAGAGTTGGTGAGCAAGGGCTGGCACTGAATATATGAAGTCTTTTTCTTCAAAGGTGAGTGGAGGTCCTGGGGCCAGAATTCAAGTCTTTTGACTTCAAGATTATTACTAAAGTATATTAACAGTTTAATGAATGTCAAATTCTAGGTTTTAAAAAGAATGAGACTATTTCAGCTAATCAGGGGATAGTTTGTTGGCAAATGGATAAGAATCAATAATAATAATGATATTAATAAAGAAAAGCCAGAGAGTTCCAGGAGGCTCTAATAACAAAACACAAATATGTTACAGTTTTGGGTGAAGAAACTCAAAATAGTTTCCTCACTAATTTCAACTCTTGTGAATCCTCCTCTGCTCTCACAGCTTAGCTTTATCTGTGTTGTGTCAGTTAGATTTGACCTACTAGAGAAAATCTTTGCTTTTCATTTCTGCCAGCTGCAGGAGTTTCTTGCTGGGCAAGGCTTTTGCTTCTTCCTTTTAAATGGCTGACCAAAGAGATAAGTACCAAGAGTGAAGGAGGGAATCGCCTATTCAGAAACCAGAATAATTCTGAGAGTCCATTGAATGAAAAGGCCGGTCTAAGAGTCTGCCTTCAACCTTCCTATCGTGGCTTTTATTATTCCCACAACTGAACTGAGTAGGGTAGGGGCAGGGTAGGAAGAGCAAGAAGGAGAATGTTTTCTCTCCTGAATAGTGAATTTATCTTTCAGGCACATACAGTAATTCTAAAGAAAAAAGAGCTATTTTAAAATTCTTAAATCCTGAGTTCTAATTTTAGCTCTGATATTATTCATAAATGTTATAGCCAGAAAGGGACGTAGGGATGCTCACAAAGCTGAATCTCTCCATTTTACAGCTGAGCAAGTTGAGGCCCAAGAGAATATAACAACTTGCTCAAGGCAATGTAGCTATGCTCTTTTAGCTTCAGTGTCATCTTTACAGCATTTTTTCTCTAAAACAAATTTAAATTCCCTAAGGTCTATCCCACTTAAATGGTAAAATTATTTTATACTTACTAAAACCCTTAAAATATAGAACAGTTTTTCTAAGAAGTCAGAACGCCTTACAGTCCTTATCTCTCAGTTCACATCGCTCTTGTTAGGTAAGGGCCATAGGTTCCAGGGGCAATTAATATTCAAAAGGTATGTTATGACTTATTGAAGATAAAAAGGAATTGAGAAAGAGCTGGAAGTGACTTAAAAACTTTGACAAAAGAGTGGCTGTCCAGAATATCCTCAAGGATGAGGCTTTAGATATGGGGAATCAGTATTAATAATCACACTGTACGTAGGTTATCAAAAGTGCTGATCTATTTGACTCTATGGAATTCTGAGGCAGTTTCCTTACACTAAATGCTCCTGCTTTCAGGTCAAATCAAGACCAGACAATATCATACATATTTTTATTTTAAATGAGGTCACTGTTCTGGCTTAATACTTCTATTTGCCATCTTATATTACATAAAAAAAGCAAACAGACAGATAAATAAAAGGCTGATATCTAATTCTCATCTTTTTTGCTATGATATAAATCCCTTTTTCTGTTCTGTCTTTGGTTGATCAGGAAACAAGTTCTCTATAAATCAGTCAGTCTTCTCTTAGACCTGGCCCAGACAGCGCAGGATCCCTTCTCAGAGACAGAGCATTAGTTTGTACTTTGCTTGATGAACTATATTTCTTAAATCTTTCTACTTTTTCTCTATTATATCCTAGCACTTGATCCTAAAGGCAATATTTTGCTTTGTTTATGTTGTCTGAATGAAGGGTGTTGTGGGATTAAAACCACTGACAGTAGGGACTAAAACAGTAGGGACAGTTGTGGGACCTGGAAGAATTTGTAATCCTAGCTAGAGAGTAATAGAAAAACCTTGCTATAGAATAAAAAAATTAAAAAATAATTTCAGAAAAGTCATATAATGATTTGAGATTTGTGACTATATAGCAATGTGAGTGGGCATTCCACCTGTAAAGAAAGTTACTGACCAGAAGATATGAGTGGTGGATAATTCATTTTTTATTTAAATTGTACCTTCCTCTAGCATACAGGTCAGAGTGGCTTCTGTTGAGAGAACAGTTTTGGTTTTTAACTACCTCATTCTTATATAAAAGGTCATTTTCTACCACTAGAGGGAAAATATTTCAATATATTTAAATAGAATTCTCTTATTTATTTATTTTCAGTAGTATATCTATGATCTTCTCAAATTATTTATGAAAAGTAAAACATTATGAGGTAGGAAATTTTCCTTATTTTCTTTTTTAAATAATTTTTTAAGTAGTAGTGGCTCCCAATTCTATCATGTGACTTTGGGTGGGTAATTACTATAGAATATTGCAGACCTTTTTTCCCCTGGAGGGTGATTGATTTTAACCTTTCTCCTCTGCCAAACCTTTGTTCTGTGCATGACATTTCAACCACCACCACTTCCTATGTTCTATTTTGCTAAAGAAAATTGCATTTTCTATTTCTGGCTTAGCATGGTTGTTTGTGTCAGTCAATTTAACACAATACACTAGTTCTTATTTGTGCAGAGGAAGCACTAATACGATTCCAGCAGGAGATGGGTCCTGAGCCCATGACCAAGCCTCCTATTGGTCCCGGAAGACAGAAGCCACAATAATCCATTACCAACAAGGCTACTAAATGGTGATATAGCACCTTTTTGTCTCAGAGACCTCCAGGTATGATGAAGTCCCATTTCCAGCCCTCTATAACACTCATTCTGCAAATGATATATGGACATAAAAAAAAAAATGGTTGTGTAGTATAATGGATATGGCAGATGTTTTAAAGCCTGACCTACCTTTTGATCCCTGCTCTGTCATTTACCAGCCCTGGACCATTAAACATTTTGTATATCCTTTCTGAGCCTCTGGTTCCTCATCGAAAATGGGGATAAAGGTATAATTTCTAACTTGCAGGGTCGGCACAAGATAATAAACACAAACCCCTTAACACACTGCATGTTCCATGGGAAGCACTCAGTAGCTATTATAATGAAATAGCTCCTATAGGTAAGAACATATTGCATTTTGATGAAATAAGCAATTCTCATTATGAGATGTCTTGTGGTTAAAAACATGGTTATGGACTTCCTACCTTTTTGCTCCATAAAATAGACCAGTTGTAGGAAAGCTTAAAATATTTGATTCCACTGTTATTTATGCCTTAATTCATTAGGCAATCACTTAATGAATGCCTGCTGGATCTGTGCACTGTTCTGAATAGCTGAGTCTAGAAGAAAAAAAAAACAGAGCAAATAGCAGTGTGATGGAAAGGAGCATGGGCTCTAGCATAAGCAGACATGGCTTCCAATTCTGGCTCTGCTATTTAATAACTGTATGATTTAGGTAGGTTATTTAACTTCTCTGAGCCTAGTTTCTGGATCTCTAAAATGTAGATAATAACATGCCTCACAAGGTGGTGATAATAGATAAAAAGCAGTTGTAATCTGGGGTGATGATCAAAATATTTACTAACCAATATGGTAAGGGTATTGACTAATCAGAAAGAACTGGCTGTAGAAAATTAGTATCAGTGGAATACAAGGTCTGCTAGAACAGAGCCTAGGATATAGTAGGGAAGAGCCCAGATTTTAGTTTGGGAATTGAGTGCTATATTGTTTATATTCTTTATTTTCTGTATATTATGATGTTGTGACTTCTTCAAAACATTCCTGGCTGGAGACTGACCTTTTGGAGACTAGCAGATTCTTAGAGATAGCAAAGGGTTCAGCCAAGAGCAATTCTTTAATTAGCACACTAACCAATCCAGAACTATGCCTCCCCTATCTGACCAGTATACCCCAAGAATCAGTATTGCTCTGTCTTAAACATCCCAGAGCCCCCAGGCAAGTAGGGACCACCTTTATAGTTTAAAGCCTGAAAAACTTATTCAGACTAGCCAATCCTAAATGTTTACTGTGCCTTGCCTTGCCTTTCTTGAGGAAACCCCAACAATAATTCTGATCTAGACTTCCCTTGTTCCTGTCTTTTGCTTCCTGACCAAAACCTAACCCTTCCCCCATGATCCTGTATGGTGTGATGTGCCTCCTGTTTCTAGGACTTGTAAGTATAAGAAACTTTGTTTTTTTGAGCCTCTCTTATGTCTCTTCTCATGGCCACACCTGACTGACAATCACATAAAAAAAAACATAAAACAGGAGAGACAAACATATAATCACCATACAGTTTGAAATGTTCTATAATAAAAGTATATTAAGGTTCAGGGAACACAGTGTAGGAGCCATTAAATCTGTCTGAAGGAATCCAGGAATGGTAAAAGAGAGATAACTTTTGAGCTGAGTGTTGAAGGGTGAGTGGGAGAGTTTGTCAGGGCTGACTGAGGGCAAAGCAGTTACCACCGCATGGAAGTTCACACATGTGTGACATGTTTCAGGAAGTTCAGGGGATGATGGGCTGGGAGGGAGCTTGAGGGCTGGGCAAAGGATAAAATGGAAATGTAGGTAAGGGCTTGATCTTGAAGGACCTTCCAAGCCATGCTATCAGAGTATGAGAAGTATTTGGAAAGGGAGAGATCTGGGATGGAGGAGAGGATGGTTAGCAAGAGATATGAAGACCTGAGCTAGGGATATCTCACAGGCAGGGAAAGCACAGATCCAGAGATACATTAGACATAAAATGTATAGAACTATGTCAGGATTGGATAGAGGGGTGTGGGAAGGAAGCAACTGAAGACAACTCCTGGGTCTTTAATTTGAGTGACAGGTGCACTAGGGATCCCAGAAGAGAGAACGGTTTTAGGGTGAAGTATTTCTCTATTTGTGTAACTGCATCAATCCCCTGCCTGCCAGGTCAAGTAAGACACCTTTTTTTTTTTTTTTTTTTTTTTTTTTTTGTCTCACAGCTGTAAATATTTCATGCCAGTGGCCACGTTTCTGTTTTATTTTGGGAATGGCACCTTAACTGGTTTTTCAGTTTAAATGACTCAGGAACAGAAGGGCCATTTTTGTCTTCTGGGATATGTTTGGTGCTGAAGATGGTAGACAGTTGGGTGTGGGTGAGGACAGATAGCGCCTGAGGTCTTGCAGCTTGGAAGTAACATCTTGTCTTTTGAGGATAACACTGCCAAAGGTGTGTGGGCGTATCTTTGAAAAAACAAAACAAAAAAAGCATGACCAGCAATCTGATCTATGCTAAGTGTCTATTAAAATCATTGTTTTATTTATTGCTTTAACTCTAGCAGAACTGCCTATTGACTTCAGAGATGACCCTGTATTCAACGTAAACTGTTCCTTTGCTCTCAGGGGGGGGTTGGCCTGCCTGTCAGTTGAATTTTTGGCGGGGAGGGTGGAGGGGGCACTGTCCTATAATACCAGTTCATTTAAAATTTTGCCTTTGTGTTTCTTCTTCTTCCATCTTTGGCAATAGTGAGTAATCACCCACTCCTGGGGCTATAGAATCCAATATGGCCCTGATCCATGTGTTCTAGAAGGCATTGTTTCAGAACAAGGGAGGCTGCACACAAGCCAAGCATTACATCCTTACGGCTCTGCTAGCACTGAAACAATTTCCATGGGAAGAGGAATTTATAAGAGAATTTTTTACATATCAAAACAGGTGCCCATTCAAATTTTTAATTCTAAAGAGATTTGCAGTAGTGTCTGCAATTTTCTTGACAACACACTTGTCAGTTGTTTTAAGTTTCTATTTTGTTTAAAACCTACCAAGAGCCAGGTACTTTATACCTACTATGTGTTTACTATTGTATCAACTACTATGGGCTACATATATTGAGTTCTTACATGCTAAGCACTTTACAAAGATAATCTGAATTCATCTTTACAACCCATGAGGTGGGACCATGATTATTTATGTCCAGTTCTCACATGAGGAAACTGGGGCTTAGAGAGGTAGTCATTTGCTCAGGTTCACTTAGCTATAAGTGCCCAAGTCAGGAGAGTTTGCACTCCTAGCTATCACTTTCTACAACCCTGCAAGATAAATAAATATAAATATTATTCATTTTAAAGAAGATGAAACTGAGGCTTAAAAATGTTTAGAATCCAGAACCCAGGCCTCTCTGACTTGAAAGCCATATTATTCTCCCAGGTAACTAGTTGCCTCTGGTTACACCTTGTGAAGAAAGCATTACTTTATAAAAATCATTTTATCTCATAGTGACCCTGAATCCTGAGATCTTCAGAGTGAGCTAATGAAAGAAGTGTTAGTTTATGATGTGGTGGTGCTTTTGGTCTTATTTCTGACTGTACCATTATTTCTCACCCTTATAGTAGAAAGTATCAAAAATGAAAATATTTGCATAATGAATTATTAACTATTAAATCCCACAGTCAGTTTGAGCTTGCAACATCACTGACTCTACTGTCTACAAAACGCTATACCATTAAGGCCAATATATAGAAATATTTCTATTTCTTTCTTTGGAGTTTGCAATCTGTAGAAAAAGACAGGACAGCTATTTATTTTTATATTTGTGCAAAATATATATACATATAGAAGATTAAAACATAAAAACAACACATGGTTTAGAAAAATTTCTGAAAGTGCTCCAGGCATCTCCAGATGTAGAAGTCACATGACTGCTAATGACATGGGTTTCTTAGCAGAGATCACAGCCTCAGCCATGCTTAGACTATGTGAGGTTACGGGTTGTTTAGGAATGAGTGCCATTTGAATATTCACACCCTAGTTTTCCAGCTTTGTTTATGATAAACAATAGCTTTTAAAGGAAAGTTGATTGGGAGAATAGGGAGAGAATCTCAAGATGAAAGAACAGGACAGAGTAAAACAGTTTTTAGGATCCAGCCTGCCCTTTTGAGCTGAACTAGAAAAAAGCACAGATCTGTGACATACAGCAAATTTGACACACTTAGCAGAATATGAGGCTCAAGCTCCTATATCAAAAATATTTAGGTGACAGCATAGAACCAGCTCCTAAAGAGCACCACTTCCTCTCTTGCTTATCAGGTGGAAAGGATAAAAAATTAAAACTGAAGAGAAACGAGAAGAAAAAAAGGATGGAAGTGAGAGTCGTCAAACTCTATCCTCATACCAGGGTTGTGGTTTCATACCATCTTCAAAACAGCCAGGGGGAACGGATACTATTCTTAATTCCATGTTGTAGATAGGAAAACCAAGGTTTCAGAATTTAAAGGACTTCCCCAAATCATACAGCTAGGAAGGAGTATACTCAGAATCTGTATCCAACTTTTTCCGATGGAAGAAAAAGCTTGTTCTTTCTATCCTAGTGTAAAGCTTTCCTGAAAGACTCCAAATCACTGCCAAATAGCGTTTGCAGTCTCTGGGTACATCCTGCATTGATATTTGGCAGAAACTGTGGAAACCAAAGGTAAGCAGTGTGGCCAGAGTCCAGCTGGGGACTCTTTAGTTCTCTCTCCTCCCAGGCTGCTGGGCGATAAGCACAGTCCTCGCTTTACGCACCAGGTTTCATTTGTTCTTTACACCACAAAGCAGCCCCAGTGCCTATAGTGCAGAACACAATTAATTTTCCCAATATTCTGTAATTTTTGGCATAAACTGAATACAACCAGAGAGACTAAGCCAGGACTTATGCCGGTGTCTGTGCGGAGGGATGTGCAGTTGCCATAGCAGCAATCAATCTGCTAAATAAGTGGTAACATAAACTGATTCAAAGGCAAAGACTGATTTGGGTCAGGGAATTGCACTCTATAAAAAACAACTTCTCTGTGACTTCTGAGGATTTTTTAGCTTTTATGGATGGCCTTAGAAATGCAGAGTGAGTGACTGCTCAGATGCAAGAGGAGCGTGTGTGCCTCAAGAGATGAGCAGTATGCTGCTTCTAGGCAGCTGAAATGGGGAAGCCCACAGAACATGCTGTAAAACTGTTCTGTTGCTGCATATCAATTGCCAGAGGCTTAGGACTGGTAACAAAAGTAATAATGTCCGGGTATTGAGTTCTCTCCCTGTCCTGGGATGCCTCTCAGAGCTTTCTACCCATTTGGTCAACAATCATGCCAAATGGGGTTTATCGCCACTTTCCCATAATGTGGAGACTGATTAATTAATATGCCCAGAGTTTTGTAACCACCCAGGATTCAGGATTCAAACTGAGATCTGCTCGATACAGATATTGTGCCCTCTACACCCTGCCATACAGCTTCTCTTCCTTGGACTTTCTCAAAAAGAAAGGACATTTCTTTTTGGCCACTCATATGACAAGGATTAAAGTGTTCCAATTCTGCTTTGCACATTATGGAGTGTTCCTAATTAATTTTAATCCAACATGAAGACTAAATCTTAGGGTAAGATGCTTAGTATTCCTAGGGGTAGCGCTGACTAGTTTCGGGGTGATTTCAGATTGTCCATTGATTCTATTTTGATCTAGCCTAGCTCTTGGGTAAACTTGGGCTAGGGAGAAAGTATTTCTGAACTGTAATAAGAGGTGGCATGCCATAAAGTAGAACGCTCTACCTTGATAGTCTGTGTTGAATTATAGGCTCTGTCACTTTCTAGCTAGGTGATCTTAGTCATTTTACTTCTATTCTTTTGGCCTCAGTTCTCAACTCTATAAAATGGGGATGATGATGGTAGTGGTGGTGTGGTGGTACCACCTAACTCTCGGTTGCCTGAAGTACTTTTTGGAGTGAGACAGAGGTAAAAATTGCCTCTCTTCAGCTTAAAGAGAAATATGCTTACAGATCTTTTAGCATCGTGGATTTCATTCCCTCATCCATGTATCCCAATTATGTTTATTTATTTTTTTGTTATTTTTCTTAGTGGCTCTGAATTAAATGGCTGTGGAATAAAACAAGTCTAAGAAAGCACTTAACAGAGTGCCTATCCTATGGCTGGCTATGTTTTACTAAATGTTAGTTTCCTATTTAAACAAAACCTAAGCATTGTGAGATAATTCTTCATCTTTAAATCTAGTTTTTAGTCACTAAACTCAGTACTGTAGAGGAGGAGCTTGACCCCCAGAAGCCTGGAGAAGAGGATTTAGACTTGCTTTTTATATTTTCTGTTCCTTGTTTCTGACTCTGACTGAGAGTCATCAAGCGCTTTACACTGAATTCCTGTCTGGAGGCCTCACCTTTCCAGGGCTCTCAGCCACAGAGCTGGGTCAAGAATGCTGGAAATGAACTTTATGCAATGTACAATTTGACTCAGTTGTGCCAGCAGGAATACACCTCGAGGAGCTGAGTAGGCGAGTTCCTTTGGAGGAATCCCACTGTTTTTGGGCCTCTCAGCTAAAATGATGGTGGTTTTTGGTGAAAATGTAATCTTCAAGCAAGCTCTTTTCACATGGTCTGTCACTGGTTTATAAACATCCTACAGGCAGGGCTGGGCTACATTTTGAGCTAGTGACCTGGAGGTGCAAGTTCTGCCCCTCCCTTCTAATCATTCTTCTCCATGAAGCGGTATTTCTGCATTGACCTATAGCCCCTCTACTGGTTTTCTGTGCATGGCACTGCTGTAATTTGTGGCTTCAATATAACTACTTAGTTTTTTCCTGTGTGTGGACATTGATTTTTTTTTTAAACCTAGAATGCAAACAGAACCTGTGTCTGCTATCTGAATATCTCTAAATTAGACTACTTGTGCAGATCTACCAACTGACTTTAATAGATTGAACCCAAGTCTGTAACTATGTTGGAAGGGAAATGAGATTTTCTTGCCTCCAAAGTTATCTTCAGCATTTCGTCTGAATGCAGACAGATTTCTCAAATTCAAGATACGACAGTAAGCAAGAGTTGCTGAGAACCTGGAGGCAGGATGTAATCATCACACAGGTAAATTATCTCTGCCCTGAGAAAATTGGAGCAGTAAATAAAACGTAGTGTACTTCACTAGGAGGTCTGTATGTTAGGGTGCCATACCAACCTGTTTCTCTGATTATAGAGTCACAGCTGCCCTTTGTGCCTTCCTTTTCTTTTGTTCTTTTTCTCTTTATACTCTAGTGAGCTTTGGTTTACTTCAGCTTCTCTGTGTTCTCCCAATTAAGCCCAGAATTGTCAGCTAAGGCAGAATACAAATGAAAGGGAGGTGGCAGTGAGAAAGTGGACAAAGGCAATGGTGAATAAGTTGAAAATTGCTCCTTTCTTCTTTTCCGTGTCGTCCTCTCCTGGCAGCTGTGTTGAGCAAGGAAACACTGAGCTTTGTATGACAGGGGACCAATAACTTACCAGGTTTGAATCCCTGGGCAGTCCTGAGTAAAACCACATAGGGGGCAAAGTATGTTATTTGAGCCTATCCTCTCCTCATCTCACGTTGCTGCTCAAGTTCCAGAGCACACCTGGGCTCCTCCACATGCAACAATATTGGATAAACTTTATCAAAGTTTAATATATGCCAGCCACTATTTTGAGTGCTTTCTATGAATTAGCTCATGATCATCTTATAAAAGCCCTAAGAAGAAACTAATATCATCTCCACTGACAGATGAGTAAGCCAAAGCAACAGAGAAGTTTTGTACTGGTCCAAAGGTCACACAGTAACAAAGAAGTGGGAATAGGATTCAAACCCAAGCATTCTGACTTAAGAGCATTCTTACATTATTTTCTAATTATGAAAGTATTTTGTGTTTGTTGTAGAAGACCTGGAAAATAATAAAACACAGAAATGAAAACCATCTACTATCTCTACTACTATGATAAAAACTTGCTTGCATGTCATTCCATGATTTTATCTAAATATATATAGATGCACTTTAAAAATATGTATAGTTGAGTTTATACTTTAGATATAGTAACTTGCTTTTTTTTAGTCAACATATTAAGTGAACATTTTCCCATGCTGCTGTTATGTTTTTTCTCTTATATCCAAGATATAATTAACCATCACCCTATTATCGAACATCGTAGTATTTCTAATATTTACATTTTAACAGTGTAATAAGGGCTTCTTTTGTTTAAGGGGGAAATAAATGTTTTAAGATATTAAAAAAGGGTAGCATTTTGGGGGTCAAAATTTTTCTTTGATTCAGACTTACTTTTCCTTTTTCCTATTGTCATTCTTTTTTGATCTATTTTGCAAAGCTTCTATTGCCCAAGCCGGCTTTCCTTTTTACATCTCTTTGTAGACAAGTGTAATTCAGCTTTAAGACTGACTGATGGTCTACAAAACAAATCTTGTTTAAGTGCTGTAGTAGATTTCTTTTGATGGCATATTTCTTGTGTTTTCTGAGAAATCTTTATAGTGTTCCACTGTCTCCATTACATTTGTACTGGACACCTCAGGAAGTTCCTAGTTTTCAGCTAAGTCATGTACCTATTGTTTGATACCTATGTGTGTGTGTGTGTGTGCGCATGTGCATGTGTGCACATGTGCACCAGGTATTTAACTGGCCAATGGAAGTGAAAAGCTGAGTCACACATGATTCTTCTCATCAAGGACTTGTGAGTCTAGTCAAGGATGAGAACAAAGAGCAATAATTATGGCTTTAATGATAAGTGCGATGATGCATATATTTAATGGTTATAAAGTGTTTGGGAAACCTAGCTCAAGAAGTATGTTTCCTAGGGAGAACGGGAATCAGCAAAAACTAAGGACAAACAAGATGTTTTTAAACTTATACTGATTATAAATTTTTGAGGCAGATAAGGTGACATAAGGTCACACCTTACAGAAGGACAATTATGCATAAAGGCATAGGGATGGGCTTGTTCAGAATACACACATAATGCAGAATGGGTCAAGCAGAGGATAGAGTAATCAAAGATGACATTAAACATGTAGGCCAGAATAAGATTATGGAGAATGAGGTGCCATCTTTAGAGGTTTTAGACTTTGGACTACATGAATGAGGTATTTAAGCAAAAGGGGGATTTGAGGGCAACTCTCAGTTCACAAGCTTGGAAGGGTCATCTTAATATTAGTTGGGTTATCATTATTTATCTTCCCTTCTGTCTTTTTCCTGTTTTATAACCTGGCTCCTCTTAACTGCCTTGGCCTTTGGAAAGTCATTTAAAAGCTTTACAATATATGAATATAAAGTTTCTCAACTGTCAGTGTCAGTTTAGGACGTCGGCAGCATCTCATTCATGGCCTGTAACATGGTTGTCTGCTCTGGAGGATTCTGTTTCATTTCTGCATTTGGTATGTAATATGTGGGTTTGATCAGCTGCTATACAAACAATACCCAAAGCTCAGTCACTTAATGCATTTGCTCTTCCCTGCCGTGGAAAGCAGATGGAGACAGATGAGCAGGGAAAAGTGGTGTGATTGTGCCCCATGCAGTCACTCCTTGTCTCAGGTTTCTCAAAGAATTTACTTATATTTCACTGGCCCTAACTCAGTCTCAAGGCCACACCTGATCCAGGGGAGGCTAGGAATATGGGGATGGAAGGTGGCCCCTAAAAGAATAGGAAATGAGGTTTGGTCAACACCCAGTTACAGTCTGCATACGGCCATAGTTAGAGAAGACTTTCACTTTTATGGGAGGTGTCACCAAAACCACAAGTCAGGCTTTCTGGTTTGAGGATATCCCCTTCTCACAACTATTTAATCATTAATGAAATTTAGTTAATTCAGTTTGGGTCTATAGTCTGGTTTATTGGCCTGTATTTTCTATATCTGCTCCTGATCCAGAGCTTATTTTTCATCTTTTCCCCTACTTGGTAAATCTCTTACAGAGTAAAAGTGTTTATACCTTCTATTTTCAATATAATATAGAAATGATGATTGTGAATCAACTTTCAAATAATAAATGCAAATTCTTCAATCAAAATATTTTTCTCTGTTATATTTAGTGAAATCTTAAATTTAAGGTAAATCAGAAGCCTGTGAAAGGCTCAAAATAATACAACAGCATGTTTGGATTACATTTCTAACAGAAGAAACTACAAAAATTATTTTCTGTTTGATTTTATTTATCTTTATAAAAGTACTTTATAAAAATACTCTTATGTACTTTTTGTCCTAATATCCAAATATACATTTGCTGTGTTCCCCACTGACCTGATCAGTCTGTCATACAAGTCATATACTATTTACTTTTGTTCCGTCACCTCAATACCTGCTTTATTTAATTCTGTGCATTCAGGAATGTGTTACAGAGAATGTAATTAGCACTGTCAACAGACCAGCAATGAGGGCTCTGTGTGTGTGTGTGTGTGTGTGTGTGTGTGTGTGTGTGTGTGTGTGTAAGAAGAAAGATGCTATTGGGTAAGAAAATAAACTGTAGTTTTAAATTACGTAGAACTGATATAAACCCCAAGGACAGGAGATGTTAAAATACAAACTACATGTTGGTGATATCATCTGACAATTAAAAGTCTGATTTTTTTTGTTTTCTCCCTTCATCCCTTCTACCCTGCCTATCCCCTCTTCCCTAGCAGCCCATCAAGTCTAGGAGAGTCACAGTGAGAGATGAGACACTGGGCAGCCCCTTTGCCATCTGCATAACTGCCCCACTAGAAAGCAGGGTCTCATCTCCTTTTCATCCTTCAGATCTCCACTCAAAGACACTGACTTGAAGGGGGCTTTCCTGACCAATGAGGCTAGGCATGGGCTCCTGCAGTTCACTTCCTTAATATTCACCTTCCCTGTCTAGTACTGAACACTCTTCATTGTATTGTAGTACTCTTAAAATTACCTTCCAGTAAATTATCCATTGTATCCTGGTACCTAGCACAATTCTTGGTTCATGCTTGACACTGAATGAATGAATGAATAAATGCATAGTGTAAATAGGACAGACTTTGGAAATAGGTACACCAGGGATTCTGCTTCAACTCTGCTGCTTCCTAGCTTCTCCTTGTGAGTAATTTATTTAATCTTTTTATTACCCAATCACCATCCCTGCAACATAAAGATGATAGGTCCTAATTGCATGCTTGTTGTAAGGATTAAGACAACGTACATGTTGCCCCTAGGAGAATTCCTATCACATGGATGCATATTGAATGTCAGTTTTATAGTCCTGGAAGATCAGTGGAGGATTTGGAGCTGGAGAGTGACAGTATTAAAGTCATGCTTTATGAAAGATAAACCTGGTGGCAAGGTACAGAAGAGATGGAGAAAGAAAGTGGAGTATTCTGAGGTGTTAAAGTCTTAATTTGTGTGGAATGGGGTGCCATTCCAGATGTCATCTCTGGATGTGCTGGCTCACTTTGTTGAACTATTTAAGGGGCATATGAATGTGACAAACACTCAGTGAGCCACCTCACTGAGCAGTTGGCCATTTTGCCAACAGGTGCTGGCTTGGGTTAGTCAGGGTCGTAACCAAATGAGGAACTCATTTAGATCCTCTTTAAAAATGGGTTTATTTTAAGGATATTCTACAAGTGAAACAAGAAAGTTATGAGGATTTAAGAGTTATTCTCTCCCCCTTGACTTTTACCATTTCACTGTCACAGTGTTCCTGCTTTTCTCTGTATATTTGCTTTTTTTATTTCTTGCTGATACTTTCCATAATTCTCTGGTACAAATCTCACAGGGTAGCTATCTGTTTGTCTTAGTTATCATCACTCCATTTATAGTGTGTTTGGTGCTAGACCAGTCCATGAGTCCTCAGCCTGGCTAGGAATGAACATCCTTTGGGCTTTTTCTTACAAAGAAGGCCAGTAGGGACATTGTGGATGGTAGATAACATTACTGGCATGCCCAGGGCAAAGCAGTTGAGAGAGCAGCACAACTCCTCTAGTCTATGGGAAAAACCTATCCTATCTATTGGCATAAACATAGGCCTGGTATGGTGGCAGGGGCCCAGTGACATAAACAAGAAAAGAAACATGGCTTCAGGAACACCTGACAGGTAAATAGGAAATCATTAGACAGAGTGTCCCATGAAATGCATTTAGTGATTCAAGAAATATAAATATGGGTGCCTTCTATGTGTCTAGCACTGTGCTAGGTGCTGAAAATATAGTGACAAGACAGAGTTCCTGCCCTTTTGAAGCTTACATGTGGTGTGGGAAAACAATGAAAGGTAAACAAATAAATGCGTAATATAATAACAAGTGGAGATAAGCCTGTAAAGGCAAATATAGTAGCATAAGGCGCCACTGGGTGTAGTAGGCCACCAATCCCATTTACTCTTCCACATGGACAAAGAGAGAGACTGTATTTTTTAACCTCCCTTGCAGTTTAGCTGTGACCGTGTAAGTGAGTTCTGGCCATTCTAATGTGGGAAGAAGTGATGTGTCCCATTTTCAGGCCTGGCCCATAAAAACTTCCCACTCATGGTCCTTTGTGCTCTTTTCCACTCATGGCCCTTTTGTGCATTTTGTCTGGCTTAGAGGGAGACAACTCCTGGGGCAACCTGGGGCATCTTTTGCTAAAAACAATGGAGCCAGAGGATAGGACCCTAGAATCACTGCATAGAGGAAAGCTGCTAGGAATGCCTACATTTTATGGTCACATGAGTGAAAAATAAACTTTAAATTTTTTAGACTAGTGGTTCTCAAAATGAATTCCTTTGATAACAATGTCAACATCACCTGGGATTTTGTTATAAATGCAAATTCTTGGACCCCACCCCAGATATACTGAAATACAAACTTGGAAGGATGGGCCAACATATCTGGGTTTTAATAAGCCCTTCAGATAATTCTGGTTCATGCTAAAGTTTAGGGATATTCTAAATCACAGTAATTCTGGGGTTTATCAATTACAACAGTAAGCATTATCTTAATATAGGAAGTAATTTGTTGGTGGGTGTGGGGTTAGCAATTTGAAAGGGAGTGGTCATGGAAAGCACTTCTGAGGCCATGACCTTTTAATTAAGGGAGGGAGGGATATGGGGAAGATTATTTTAAGCCCTGAAAGCAACTGCAATGAACTTGAAGAGGAAACAGTTCTTTAAAAAAGGAGACCAAAATGGCCAGAGTAGAATAATTATGAGAAAAGGCAGAAGATGAGATCAGAGAAGAGACCTGGGACTAGATCACATATGGTCTAAGAGGCCTTAGGTAGGGTTTAGATCTAAGTGCAGTGCAATTTATTTATTCAATAAACATTTTTTGTTGCTTTTTTATTGTAAAATGTACATAACAAAGTTTACCATTTTAACCATTTTAAGTGTACAATTAAGTAGCATTCAGTACATTCAGAATGTTGGGCAACCATCACCACTATTCATTTCCAGAACTTTTCATCACCACACAGAAATTCTGTACCAATTAAACAATAACCCCTCACTCCCACTTCTTCCGAGCCCCTAGTAACCTTTATTCAGTCCACTGTATCTATGAATTTGTCTATTCTAGATATTTCAAAGAAGTAGAATCATAAAATATTTGCTCTTTTGTGTCTGGCTTATTTCACTTGGCATTAATATTTTTAAGATTCTTCCATGTTGTAGTATGTGTCAGAATTTTCTTCCCCTTTAAGGCGAATAATATTCCATTGTATGTCTATACCACATGCCGTGTATCCATTCCTCTGTGGATGGACCCTTTGGCTGTTTCCCCCTTTAGGCTATTGTGAATAATGCTGTTATGAACATGGGTACACAATTATCTGCATGCGAGTATCTGCTTTTTGGGCCAACAAACTATGTGAGTGCTCTCATGCTATGTACTGAGAATGAAGAGATCCACAGGGTCTGACCTGGTCAAGGTAATCACTCCAGTGCAGGAGGAGACAAGTAAGGATCATTTGTGACCTACTGAAGTCATGGGTTGTGCTCATTAATACCTAGGAGGATCGTCAGGTGGTGTCAAGGAAGGCTTTCTTCCTGGAGGAGGCAGAGCTGAGCTCAATCGGAATGAAAAAATAGAAATTAGTTAGGTGAAGAAGAGAGGAAAGGACATTCTTGATAGAAGGTGATACAACAAAGCAAAGATGTATGAATGTGTGATCCTTTGGAGCAGCCCAAACTGACCCAGGATGGATGAAGATGCACTGAGGGTAAAGTGGGAGAGGTGGTTAGAGATGAGGCTGAAGATATAAGCAAGGGTCTGGCTGCAGAGGACCTGGCAAGAGATGTTAAGGAGTCTGACACTAATCCCTTAGGGCAGTGCTTCTTAATCTTGACTGCACTTGAGAATCACTCAACAGCTTTAAAAAAACTCTAAAGCAGAGCCAGAATTTCATCCCTATCGATCCTAGCTTAATTGGCCTGGGTTGGGGCCAGGACATTGCATTTTTGACATTGTATTTCCAGTATGTAGTCCGGGTTGAGAAGTACTGCCTCAGGCAGTGGAGAAGCTCTCTGAAGGTTTTAAATAAGGGAGTAACAGGATCAGGCCCTTTCTTAACCACTTGCACACATTTCAATGTGCAGTGAATTTTATGGCTGAGGAGGCCATTGTGGAAAGAGACCCTTCTCTCTTCTGTGACACTCAGTTTGTTCCATTATAAAATGAAGATACACTTGCAGACCTCGAGGGCTGTTGTGAGGATTGCATTTCATCCCCACCCAGAGAAGGTGGAGAGTACACTTTTTCTCCTCAAAGGTGATAGTAACTAAGGAATCCTAGACAGGAGTCCTTTACACATTGCCTTTACCTGAGAAAGATAAAAGCCGCCTTCCATTTGTGTGGCTAAGTCTCCCATCAGCAGAGAGCGAGCTGGGGGTGGAGAGCTTCTCTGGTCTTGGCACTCCACTGGGAATCAGTCAGCCTCATTTCCTTAACGGGTGACTTCCTGATGAGCAGAATGAATTTACAGTTTGTTTGACTGAATGAAAAGTAAAAGCTGATGCAGCTGTGTGTGATAAGGATGAGAGAGAGCAAGGCAGCACCTGCCTGCTGACTTCATCGCAGGCTCCATGCTGTGGCAGCAGTTGTGTGATGTCTGTTTCAGTCTCTATCTGGAGCAAAAATCCTAGAGCAGAGCCATTCACCTGCTCCCTCCCCGTCCCTTCTTGTCCCTTCCCAGGAGAGTGTGTGACTGGTTTCAGTCAACAAAGTGTAAGAAACCTGATTGCAAATTGTATCTTTTCTTAGGGCACAGCAGCCCTTAATTGGGGCGGGAGGGTAGGTGGGAGGTGGGGTATTTTTTCTTCACCTTTACCACTTCTTGAGGGCCTGAACCATACCTTTGGTCATTTTGTTTTTGAGCACATTTGATAGACAAAATGTGTATTCAGTTGACTAAGGTTTAGTTAGAACTGGTGTACTAGAAAGAGGGGAAATGCAGATGACTTGAGTAGCCTTGAGACCTAGAGAGAATGATGTAGGGGTTGGGTTCTCCTTGTTCCTCTCCTTCAAATGCAAGCTAATATAAAGGTCTGGTTACCGTGTGGTGTTTGTGATTATTATATGTTAACATCGCTCCCAGAGTAGTGAAATTACAAGCCTACCCCAACCAGGGGCAGGATACCCAGAAACACCAGCACATTCAGAAATATACACCAAAATCTGGCATATCCTTGATGCCCTTTGAATTCTAAGGTCACACATAAAACCGAAATTATGGCACACCTCTGCTCTTTTGCATTCATGTACGAAATGGGGTAGATGACGGTAATTTGGGGTGAATCTAGATCCACTGGTCTAAATGTTAAATGATGCAGTGTTTTTATTCTCTCCAGCTCAGAAAGCTCACCTTGTTAGCTGGATTTATTTTTAGGTCTTATACTATCCTTTCTCAATAAGCTGATTCTTCATTATTTTAATATAGCATCACGGGGTTAATAGTGCATTCTGGGCAAGCGTTTCAGCCTGTGGCTGTCTATGGGGCTGTCCTGGATCTTTGGCCCAGCAGTGGGCCCTGTGATTTCTAACCTCAGTAACAGGGCCTGGCCATGCATGCATGCTCAGATGACTGAGCCATCTGTGCCCTGCTTGGCGCCAGCTCGTAAAGTACTTCACTTGACAAATTAAAGGTGAGGAAGCCTTAGGCTTCCTAGCTTCTTATGAATGTGGAAATCAGTCCCTTTTAAGTCAGGCTAGCATGAAGAAATAAGAGAAAAGACCCTCCTGCAAATGTACCAGATATGTTTTATATATTACTTCATTGAACTCTAACTAACCTTGTGAGGCAGGTATTTTTATCCTTATTTTACAGGTGGAGAAATTGAAACTCCAAATGACTGAGCAACCTACCCAAGATCACACAGGCAGGCTTGTGGCACCCAGAATTTGAAGCCAGGCATGATGTGCTGGGCTCTATGCCTGAGTTTCTCAAAATGTCAACTATTGACATTTTGGGATGATAATTCTTTATCATGGGGGCTTCCCTGTGCCTTGTAGGATGTCTAGCAGTATTCCTGGCTTCTGATGTAGATGACAGTACTACCCACCCCCTGACCCCAGTTTTGACAACCAGAAATGTCCCCGGACATTGCCAATTGTCACTCGAAGCCCAGATAAGAACCACTGCCCTGTGTTAGTACATAGGTTTTCTCAATTCTCATAGCAATGCTATGCACTAGTACCAGCATCACCCTCATTTTGCAGATAAATATACAGAACCTAGAGAAACTGTGAGTTGACCAAGGTCATCCTGCTTGTAAATAGGTTGGGAATACATAGCATCTCTTAGTGTCTTGTTTTTTTTTTTCCAGTAGGAAGCTGTAGATTTTGTATTAAGACCAGGTGAGTGCCACATTAGAGTTCTTTTTCTTTGCCACTTTACCAGGCATTTGAAAAGTTTTAGTATTTATGAGATAACCCAGGGGAGCTTGTTAAAAATTCAGATCACTGATACATTGAAATCCAGTAGACCTGTGTTGGGCACAGGGATGTGCATTGTGAAACACACCCACAGTGACTGGGGTGCCATGGCTCAAGAAACCTAAGTCAAGAAACATTAAACACTGTATTTTGCTGTGTTTGAAGTGACCCTAAGATAAAAATTCAGGAAAAAGAATGGAGAAGATGACTAGGAAAGGAAAATAGGGCTTGGGGTAAGTCTTGACATGCAGCTAGCTTCTTGCAGAATTCAGTTTGCCAGACAAAGAGGGTGTCGAATGTGTGTTGTACTGTGACCTGCAGTGCTGGGATGAAGGAGCAACTCTAGACCTTGGGATGATGCTTTCAGTGTTCAGATCACTCTCCCCGCAGCTAATACCAAGGTTGAGTGGGCTGCCTAGTTTGGAAGCTTAGTGCATCCTGAAATTCTAAAAATGGTTACAGTGAAACAGAAACAGCTGTGTCAATTTCCAATTTCCGCTCTATTCAGATTCACACTCTATAGCCTGTCTTCTCTTAGAGGCGCTGGGAGGGACATAAGCATGCACACACACACATACACACACACACACACACACACATGCACGCACGCACACACACACAAACACGAATATAGACACACAAACACTACTGCCTCTCTCTCACTCACTTGAATTCATTTCCAAAAAGGAATCACAAACAAGAGAAGCCACAAGAGCCCAGACTACAATAAAATGCTACAATATGCTTTCAAGCTAGAGTAACTAAAAAGCTGGGAAGAGAAAGCAGCAGTATAATGTCTATTTTTATCTTCAACTATAATCTACCCACTTGTAGTTTCATAGCTGTCAGAAGGCAGAAAAGGACATGTAATCAGCCTACCTATGGTTCAATGCTCTTGTCCTCTACCCATACGACATAGTTATGGGTATGTGTGCACATGCACAGATATTTTTAAACAACTGAGAGTATTCCACTGAACTTATACCTGAAGCCAGGTTCTTTTTTTAAAATCTGTCCTGTTGTCCATCATTTCTTGGCAACCGGACACAGAAGGTGAAAAGCAGGCAATTAAAACCCATATTCTGGATAGCAAGGAATAATCACTACCATTTGATGGCCAGAAGGAACAGTTGTGCACCTATTAGTCTTTTTCAGCCTTGGCCAAACTGAATTATGTTTATGTCCTAACCTCCTGGACATTACTCACTAATCTGGAGATTGCCTATTTCCTGTAAAGGAGACAGCAGAAATTGCACAGCCTTTGAGTCTCACAACCTAGAGTTTAGCTTCATTCTGTCATTTACAAGCTCTGTGACCTCCAGCAAATTACTCAGCCTCTCTGAACCTCAGAATCCTCATATATAAAAAGAGGTTAAAAATACCTGTGTGTTGGGTTGTTGAGAGAACCCAATAATAGATGTAAACACTAGGTGTTACCACCACAAGGCAAAGGCTCAGGAAATGCCTACTAATATTATTCTTGTTATTGCTGTTTTATTTGTATTGTTTTAGTAGTAGTAGCAGTGGTAATAGAAGTAGTTTGGGGCTTAAATTTTATATCTGTTCTATATTCTTTGTTATTTTCAACAGTTAGTCTCCTATATTTGTTGTGTAGTATATCACGTGAGGTCATGCAGTGTTCCTACAGCATTGGCACAGGCAGGTTGAGGAGTGACCTCCTTTATGGTGGGATGGTAAGATTGTAAAAAATCTGTGATGCTCTAGTGATTTCTCTTAACTTGCTCACAGATAAGGGACTTAAACTCTTGATGGAGAGAAGCTGGGTCCCTTGAAAACATGTTCTCTCAGATGTCTTCTTTAGCTGTTGCAGTGACCTCTCAGTATAAACAGAGGAGCTAAGACTAAGTTTGGTGATTATTCTTCAAAAAGTCATGACACTTGGAGTCACACAGATCTTGATTCAGGTGCTGCCCTGACTTTTATTAGCAATATAAATTTGTGTATAGTATCAAACTTCTCAAGGGCTCAATTTCCTCATCTGTAAAATAATACCTTTATAGGATTATAGTGATATTCAAAGAGTGAAGACACTATAAACTCTACTTATAGTGTCAGATAACCATTAGCTAGCTATTGTAATTGTTAAGGACAGCAGAAGAATGATCTCACCTTTTCAGGATCTGAACTCTCAATCTCATTTGGGCCCCAAACCAATTTTTATAAATGAAATAATGTGCTTTTTGATTATAGCTTTTGCTCTGTGCTTTCTCCCTAGACTGAATGTGGACCTGGAGCCACACATCACACAGTCAGTTCTTTGTCTGCAAGCTCATTAATGCAGCCACAGCTTCAATAGAAGAGCAGCTGTTTGGTGGTGTCTGGCTCACTAAGAGTGACACATAGGTACTGCTGCTGCTATTAAGCATTTGCAAGATGACAGATTGCCTCAATGAAGTGTCCATGTGCTGCTCCATTATAATGCCTCAGGTTGAGAAAAAAAAAAAAGCCTGGACCTACCAAAAAGCTTTCACAGATTGGAAAGTGCACAGTTTGGGTGTGTTTAGCACTTTAGCACATGCTCTGTGACTGTGCATTCAAGGCAACATGTCAGAAGAAATTAGTCTGCAACAGGCCACATATGTCAGCCAGCCGGTGGAAGCATGTGTCTGAAACCTAGGCTTGAGACTCAGAAGAAAAGGCTGCTTACCTTAAAACTCCTCCAAGTTTAGCATGTTGGTGAGATTGTCCAGGCTTTCAGGTTTGGGTCAGGTATTTCTGGGGAGAGGCGTGAGTGTACGTAAGGAAGAAGTATCTCAGCAATACTAAGAAAAAAAGTAGAATCTTGTGTCATTTACTCTTAGTAGGGCAGAGAGAGACGTTCTTTGCACACACTGTCATAAGCAATACAACAGCCCTGCCAAATGAGCAGTATTAATATCTGAAAGTACAGATGGGAAGGTCAAAATTCATGGAGGTCATGTGGCTTGGAAGTCACTTAACCAGAGAATCTCCAAAAGGCCTCTCAGAATTTAAAGTGTACTGCCACTTATACCTTTCATCGAGCATGTACCTGGAAGGTGATGAAGTTGATTTCCTTTTTGAATAAACATGCCAGAACCTATATATTTTGCCGTCATTTTCAAAGGAGAAACTCTGGCTGGTCCTATTCCATAATCAGTTTGTGTTCAAACCTTGTTGGATTTCTGTTTGGGAAGAAAGGCAATAACAGTGAGTTCTTGCCTCATGCAGGTGGGTTTGACAAAGTGGTCAAGAGAATGATTAGGATTCTCTCTTAAAGTCTAAGGCAGGAAGTGAGCTAAGGTCAAAGGCAGCAGGGATCGAGGCAAGGGCAGGTGTGAGAGAAATGAAAAGATGCAGTGACCAATTTGATAAGAGGTTAGGAGAGAAGCATCTCCAGCTTGTGTTGAATATAGTGCAGCTTCCTAACTGGATATGGGAAAAAGAACAACAATTTTCTTAAGGGAGTAGGGAGGGGGTTGGGGAAGGGAATGAATTGAATGTGCTCTCTTTAATACTTAAAGTGAGCTGCTCCAATGTTTAGAAGTTAGGAGGGAATTCAAAGTGACTGTTGAATAGTGGAGCTGATGGTAAATGAGTGATCAATCAGAAGACCCATGTGTGGTGGTTAATGCTATGTGTTGACATCACTGGGCTAAGGGTTACCCAGAGAGCTAGTAAAATACCATATTTGGGTTCATCTGTGAAAGAGTTTCTGGAAGAGATTAACATTTGATTAGTGGACAAAGTGGATCTATCCTCACCAATGTAGATGGATTAGGTGCCCTAATCTATTGAGGCCTCTAATAGAACAGAAAGGTGAAGGAAGGGCAAAGTCTCTCTCTGTCTTCTTGAGATGGGACATCCATCTTCTCCTGCCCTTGAATATTGGAGCTCCTGGTTCACTGGCCTTTGGAATCTGGGACTTACATCAGCTTCCTGATACCGCTTTCCATTCCCCCATTCAGGTCCTCAGGCCCTGGCCTCAGACTGGTGTTATTTCAGCAGCAACCCTGGATCTCAGGGCTTTGGACTTGGTGAATTACACCACTGGCTTTTCTGGGTCTCCAGCTTGCACAAAGCAGAATGTGGGGCTTCTTGGCCTCTATACTTGAATGAACCAATTCCTGTGATATGTATTTCTATATATCATATTGGTTATGTTTCTCTGGAATACCCTACCTAATACACCATGAGAGGAGAAATGACGGGGAGAGTAAAAAATGAAGAGAACATTGAAGCTTACTGATGTTTAAAGGGTGTGTGCGAAAAAGGGGAGGGAAGCCTTGAGTAGCCTCATCTCTGTTTTATGCATATCCTTGAGGATAGCTAGATTTAAATTGACTAAATATTTGTGTGGAGAGGGAGGAGAATATGATCCTATCTTTTAAGCCAATCATCTCATCCACGTTTGACTTTACTAAGGTCATCAAGTAGGCAGACTGATGTTCAGTGAAAAATCAGATGCCAGCCAGTCTGTGAGTACATACAGATATATGCACTGTGCACTCTTGGACTAGATTGGCCCAACTCTGCTTTGAAAGGAAAATTGGGGAGAGAAGAATTAAAGCAAATATTCAACTCTGCTTTGCCCATTAATGGGATCACTATTCCCTGGGATCCTGTGCTGTCAGCAAGTTGGACTGAATGCATGAATCAGAAGCCAGAGTTGTGTCCTCAAGGAGCTCAGATAGGGGAAGACGGGAAGAGCTAGACCTCAACTCAACCAGCTGTGCACACTTAGGCACGTGACTTCAGTTCTCTGGGCCATAGTTTCCTCCACGTAAAATGAAGGACTTGGCAAGGACTTTAAGTTTGCTCCCACCGAGACATCAGAGAATATCTGTGAGGATTAAAATCATCTGTTTACACATGCATGAATAGTAGTGAACATACAGACCTATTTACACATCTGTTTCACTAATAACCAGTTCTCAGTAATCTGAGATTTCCTAAACCAGGTCATAAGAAGGCTGTGATTTCTTTAATAGCTGAATCACAAAGGCTCTTACCTCCACCTGTTTTCTTCCCCAAATTTCCCAGTGGTCCCTCAGGGTTGTAACACTTGTACAGAGGAGTTCTCTCTCTTATTTGCTGCCAGGAGAATAAAAAAGTCTGATGTAGCCCTGAAGGCTGCCTGCCATAAATGTGGACATCTGGTCAAGTAACAGAGTCATATTGAGACTCTAGAAGTCCCAAAGAGATTGAGATTGCCCAGGCCTCATGCTCCTACTTTCCCAGGGCCTTCCTTGATTCCCCTAAGCCCTAAGTATAAGCCTCCACAGCTTTTCTCTGTGGTTCTGGCCCTGCCCCACTAACCATTCAGCATCATTGTCTGCCTGTGTCCCTTTCATGTGCTCTCAGCCACATTGGCCTACTTGCTGTCCTTAACCATGCAAAGCATACTTCCACCCCAGGCTTTTGTATTTCCTATTTATTCTGCATGAAATAATATTTACTCTTGTCTGGTATCACATAGTAGCTTCCGCATTTATATCTCTACTTAAATGTCACTTTCTTACAGAAGCCTTTGCTGAACACTCTATGTAAAATGCCAACTTAAGGATCTTTTTTTTATACCTAGCCTTATTCTTTTTCATAGTATACCTGATATTGTTATATTTGTTTATTGGCCATCTCTGCATACTAGAACATAAAGTATAGAAAGACGAAGTTTTGGTCTTTACTCTACCCCCACACGAAGAATAGTGCCTGGCACAGGCCAGGTGATTAATAAATGTTTTCTTTTTTTAATGAATGACTGAAAGAATAAATGAACAAAGAGTTGCGGATGCATATGTGGCTCTAAGAGATACCTCTCTCATTGGTGTACTTTTCAACTCATTCACGTCATTGAGAAAGATAAGATCATTATTTTCATGAATTTTATGTTCTAGTATAGAGACTGATTTTCAAAAGTGTGTATATATTTTCATTTCAGATATCTGTAAGTGTTATGAAAGTAAAGGAGAAAAATTGAAAAAAGAAAAACTAGGTTGGGGTGATGAATGTTCTTTTATATAGGAAAGGTCTCTGATTGTTTCAAAAAAGCTGGAAAAGTAAAGAATTAGACTATAAGATGTAAAGCCCCGGAAGTTGTGATAACCTCAGCATTTCTGAGTTACATTAAGACACCCAGCGTAGCTGGAACTTACGGAAAAAGTAAAGCATGAAAACCTGGACTGGTAGGCAGAGGTCTAATTATTTAAGATCTTACAGACCCTAGTACAGAGCTTAGATTTTATCCTAAGAACAATGAGAAGTCATCCATGGAACCAGGCTGACAGAGTCAGATGTAGTTCAAGTTTCAGTATACCTTGCCTGCAACTCTACCAAACTTGAGCCTTCTATTAGGTCTGGGTCACACAATCAAAAGGCCTGTCTTCTGGAGAGTTTTCTTTCTGAGGTGCATGATGTCCTTTTCTATCATTTGGTTTTGGTCACAGCAAGATAGTCTAACACAGTTTTACAGTAAATATATTTGATATTTACCTGGAAAGAGTCAAGGTCCCATCCCCATGTTTTTTAGAGGCCTTCTCTAGTCTTGGGTAAGTTTTGAGATTCTCAAGGAGAGGGGCTCTCTCTTATTTCTCTCTTCATGCCATTAGGTAAGTCATGGAAAGAGATGATACTTCAATGTCTAAACTCTAGGCCATGCTCTTGAACTGCTAAAAATGTTTGTGCATGCTTGTGTACATGTTCTCTGTCTGTCTCTCTCTCCCTCTCTCTCAGCTCTAAATGCCTATACTTTTTTTTTTTTTTTGCTTTTCTGATTAAATGCCCTTTTTTACTTTCTGCATTGGGTTTCTAATGCAAGTTTGGTTACATTTGTCTACCAGTTTGGCGAATTTCTATGATTTTGAGGCACTAACCAGAGCTTTCTAGCATAGGACTTCTAGAGATGTTCGGTACTTAGAATCTCAGGTATAAAAATTCTTAAAAATTTTTACTTTTAAATGTTGTTTCTAGTAGGAGCAAGTTATTGGGGGTTAATTGGGTAGCAAGTTATTACCATTTCTTCACCTTTTAAAATTTTAGGCCAATACTTTAGTAATCTTTCAGGTGCCTGATTTAAATCCATTGCATTATAACAAACTGCCCAGTAGAACATTGGGCTAAGGTGGCCTAATGTTAGTTATGAATGAAATACTTTTAAAGTTTACAGGGTGAAGAAGAAGATGTAGAAGAAGAGGAGGAGGAGGAGGAGGAGAAAGAAGAAGGAGGAGGAAGAAAAAGGAAAAAGAAGAAGGGGAAGAAGAAGGAAGAAGAAGGAGGAAGAAGGAGGAAAAAGGAGGAAAAAGAGAAAAAAGGAGGAAGGAGGAGGAGGAGGAGAAGAAAGAAGAAGAAGAAGAAGAAGAAGAAGAAGAAGAAGAAGAAGAAGAAGAAGAAGAAGAAGAAGAAGAAGAAGAAGAAGAAGAAGAAGAAGAAGAAGTAGTAGTAGTAGTAGTAAAAAAAGAAGAAGTAGAAGAAGTAGAAGTAGTAGAAGAAATAGAAGTAGTAGTAGAGGTGGAGGAGGAAGAAAAGAAAAAGAGGAAAAAACTGCCTTTTTAGAGAAGATAATTTTTTCAAAATTTTCTCTCAAATTTTTTAAACTTTGATTCCTGCTACCACTTGTCTGGTGGAAAGCACTAGCAGACAAAGAAACAAACAAGCCGTAAATGAATATTAATAGAAAATTTCTGAAATAGTTGAACATGTTTGGTTTGACAGCTTATTTCTTTGTGGACATGTGGGCTCCCAGTTTTACACACAGAATTTTTCTCCTGGTAAAATAGTTTATGCTTTATCTGTTCATGCTATGGTGATATTTTAAGTTGTTTGGCAGAGAATGGCATTTTGGAAAGAGTGTCATTTCTTCTGGGTTCTTCTTTTCCAAAAGTTTGAGAACCATGAGTTTTAGCAATTAGCTGAGGTTTCTATCTTAATAAGTCCCCAAATAAGATTCTGTCTCTCAGCTCCAGAACTTTAGAATGTTCTTGACTAGTTTTTAAAAGACTATATGAAGATGTGGGTACTTCATAGTAGTCAGGAGTGGAAGTTCATGTTCATTTACTCATTAATTCAGCAAGCATGGCCTCTAACACGTTATGCTGAGTTGTCTGTTGTCAGCTTGAAATCACTTCCATCCACATGCAGAAGAGAAGCTGAGAACCTGTCCTCTATGTGGTTCCAAGTTAGAGTTTGCCAAAGAGAGCCACTCATGTGCAATTTAGGGGGTGGGTGGTAAAAGAGGCTATTACACTCCAGAGGCAGTTTAGGAGGCTGTGTGAACAGAAGGCAGACTTGGAGGCTTGCAGAAGCTTTTGACTAGCTCCTGTGAATTACCTACTTTGTGCTGTAGACACTGACTAGGAGATAGTGTGGCAATATTGGAGTCCTTGATAAATTATTGTCAGCTAATATGAGCAGTAGTAGATTCTTGGAGGTTCTCGACATTCACAATGGCTTCTTAGGAATCACCTGTTTCACTGCTACAAGCAGAGATCTTCAACAATGGTTTATTTGTTCTTTACTGCCCCAGCCCTTCCAATGACTGTGTAAGCCTCCAAATCCCTATATTAAAGCCTTTTCTATCTGGTACACTTAGAGGTTGAAGGATTAGAAACAGGGGGGTGGAGTCAGTCCTATTAACCATTTAGACTGCAACTAACCACAGTCCTTTGGAATATCATTAGATGGGTCAGATTCATCCTTCATCCAACTAATACAATTGTTCCCCCTTATCTGTGGTTTTGCTTTCCATAGTTTCAGTTACCTGTGGTCAATTGTAGTCTAAAAATATTGAAGGGAAAATCCCAGAAACAAAGAATTCTTAAAGTTTAAATTATGTGCTGTTCTAAATAGTATGATAAAATCTCTCACCCTCCTGCTCTGTCTTGCCTGGGTTGCGAATCATTCCTTTGTCCATTGTATGCATGTTGTATACTCTGTGCCACTTAGTCACTTAGTAGCCGACTCAGTTATCAATCAGATCAACTGTTGTGATATGGCAGTACTTGTGTTCATTAATAACCCCAAAGTGCAAGAGTAGTGATGCTGGCAATTTGCATATGCCACAGAAAAACCAGGAGGTGTTTCCTTTAAGTAAAAAAGTAAAGTTCTTGCCTTATTAAGAAAGGAAAAAATATTACATGCTGGGGTTGCTAAGATCTACTATAAGAACAAATTTTCTATGTGTGCAATTGTGAAGAAGGAAAAAGAAATCTGTGCTAGTTTTGCTGCCACACCTCAAACTGCAAAAGTTATGGCCACAGAGCTCAGTTAAGATGGAAAGGGCATTAAATTTGTGGGTGGAAGAAATGAATAGAAAACATGTTCTGATTGATGACAATGTGTTGTGCCAGAAAGTATCGAGACTATAAGAAGACTTCAGGATCCCCTAAAATAAATGACACCAAACTATTTACTGCAAGTAAGGGATAGTTACACAGATTCAGGAATAGATTTGGGCTTGAAAACATAAAATTTACTTGGGGAGGGGGAAGGAAGAGAGCACATTCACATAATTTTCTTATAGTATATTATTATAATTGTTCTATTTTATTATTAGTTATTGTTGTTAATCTCCTACTGTGCCTAATTTATAAATTAAACTTTATTATAGGTATGTACATACAGAGGAAAACAGTATATATAGGTTTAGTACAATCTTCAGCTTCAGTTATCCACTGAGAGTCTTAGAATGGATCCCCCAGGGATAACAGCAGCCAACTGTTATCCCAGCTGACAGCATCATCATTGTGAAAGATAATACCTATCACATAAATCTCAAAGAATTTCAGAAGATGCCAATCTGCTCATATTTTACATCCATGGACTTATCAAACCCTCCTTGAACCTGTTTACATTTTCAGCATTACCACCACTTAGGAACTAACTGGACTTCTCTTCTTTTATTTTTCCTTATAACTATCAGATTTAGTGTAAAACTTGGCTAGTATCACTCTAACAGTTCTTTTGAGATTCTCCAAGTTAAACATATGAGGCATGGTGAAATCAAACTTTTTCCTAGGAATGTACTCTTGCCCAATATCTGTGTTAATTATTGGACTTAAAGATGATCAAAGAAAGGTGGTAAAAACTGATGTAACAGACATCCATTCCTTCTTCCAAGTTAGCACGACATTCTCTTGATTGTGTAAAAATGTTTTCATCTTAGTTGTTTCATAGAGAAAAAGCAGCATAGAAGTTCAAACAAGATACCTTTTAAAATAGATATGGAAGCAGACTAAGGGAATTAGTTAAGTAGCTTGAATGTTTGATTCAAGATAGCCAGATGGGTCTGTCACTACCATTGATTAGTCCTGTTGAGTGGACCCAAGTCTCTTCTGGGTCTGCATTGCTTTGAGCACTGATGCTGAAATTTGCATCCATTTCTATGCTCGGTAGGAAACGAAGCCCCTCTTCTATCAATACACTCCTCTTGACATGTTAAAACAGCCAAACAGGTTGTAATTATGTTATGTTTTAGGAAGTATATCCAAGGCTGGTTTCCACTTTAGTACTACCTTTATGGCCCTAATGGTTTTTAAAATATTAAAAAACGTTCTTACTATTGGATTATTGCTCTGAGTTTTCCCATTACATTTACCGCCATTTCCCCACTATTCAGCAATTAATAATTCAAGATGTCTGGAACAGCAGGGGAGCTTCCAGGACCTGCCTATTCTCATTGGTTGATACCTGTTTCATACTTGCTGTTAAATATTGTTAATATCACCCCAGAACACATCTGTTGATTGAAGAGTCAAAATCTCAGAGAATGATCTGTCTCCTCCTCCCACTGATGAAGAACCTATCAGGAATATTTATACTTTTAATGTAATCTTTTTATAATACTTTTGATGTCTACTTCTGGTTTAAAACAACTAAAGATAGACCCCACAAGTGAAGTTCTGAATAGCCTGGTTAGAGACTCCCAGGATCAAGGAGTGAAAACTTAGAGACAAGTGCCTTGAATTCTCTTCTGTTGTAGAGAGGGAAGCTATAGGGATGGGCCTTCTCTGTTGTTCTACTACCAGAACAATCATGGCTCACAAAACAGTCAAGTTTGACTAGGGTTAAAAAAGACCCTCTAAATCTCAAGCCAGACAGAGAAAATGAAGAGACATACATGGTTTTAAAGGTCTGGGTGCATTGGTTATTTACTCCTGGAGTGAATTTATAGTATGCAGGGAAAGAACATTGGCTTTATTATGACAGACCTGATCTGAATCCTGATTTGGCCACTTCAGGCTCTGTGACCGTGGTCACTTGAATTTCATTGGATCATAGAGTACACACTGAAAAATATGAATTCATAACGTGATTGTGAGGATCCAATGAGGTAATTCATGCATGCAAACACATAACACTCCTAAATGAGAGCTAAAACCAAAACTACAAAACAAGCAATTTGATCTTCACATTTCTTACTCTGGCAATGTGAAGAAAAGGATGAGAAGATGCTGCTGGCCAGTGGCACCCTTCGTGTTGTAGCATTCTTCTGTTCGTGTCTGTGATGGACCTTTTTATGTATTAGCATGCTGATGAAGGTCTTCACTCATTCTGAAGGTCATATTCCAGGAGAAAGGAGATAGAATCCAATGCTTTTCTTTATTACTTCTAGGAAGAGATGGCCATGGAAAATGGGCTTCTATTCATATCCTGTAGCCTACTAATTCTTAGAAACCACCTCTTTAGAAATTGTCTTAGGCTTCTTCAGTTTCCCTAATGCAAATTAATACTCACCACTGCTGCAGAGTAAGATACTAAAGCAAGTATCAGTTTACCAAGTTGTCACCTGAACAAGTTCTTCCTCTCATGATGATTCCTCACCCCAACCCACAGCCTATATTCCATAGCTCATTGTGGAAACCAGCAACAGCTCCTGACAGTGGCAGATGTGCCCTTTTATTAGTAAAGGCTGCATCCTGGGGTCTTCTCAGTACCTCTTGAGCAATAAAGTTCATTTCCTATGCTTTAATGTTTCAAATATATTATTATTATCTTTAAAGTGAAGGTGGCAAATAGGAGTATCCTCAAATACCACCATGGATTGCTTGGCAGAAACTACTGATATATCGTGCTTTATTGGGATTCCAAGGCTACAATCAAGGCCTTGCTTGATTAGCATAGTCTATAAGGGTGTGGGAAGGTATGCTGTCAGTGTGCCTATAATGCATTTGCTGATCCTGTTTTATAGTTTATTATTCTTTTTCAAACAATAACTTTTTTTAAAAAGGTATACAATATCAGACTGAATGGATTAGAGGAGCTTTTCTTAGGAAAATGATAGGAAACAAACTAAAGAGATACCCATCCTGAAGCAGAGTATTTTATGATTTCAAACAGGAGGGTGCATTGTTACTTGTGCGAGATGAGTTTTCTGGCAATATGTTCACATGCAATGAAAAGAAAATATGTGTTTAAGTGTGCACAAGCAAAATGTTCTAACTTTTTCTTCTATCTACTAAAGTAGGGTGTATAGGCTTCAATTTTTCAATTAATATTTACTTTTCTGGGGCAGGGATTTATTCTTCTCTCCCACAATGAGATGTATCCATTTCTTCCTATCTTTTTTTCACCAGCCCTCCACATACATTGATATGGTTGGAAGCCATTTGATGGTGTCTTGCTGAGACATGTACCCACAGAAGTTTACTATTAGTCTCAAGGATGCCATTTCCCGATGCTCTGAAAGCTGTAAATCCCCATGGGGTTGTGACAGTGCTGTTCATGGTGGAGAGATGGCTCCTACTCCCTGTCTGTGTCTCACTTTGTATCCCGGGCACCAAGACAACACTACATGTAGTGATCCACAACTTTTGCTTCTGCATTGCATCTCCTGTCTGCAGAAGGCTCACACAGGGTCCTGGGTGGGGTCGAGAGGTCATGCTAAGCTCCTGTCCCTTCCCCTGGAGATGTGCCCACTGTGCTTCTTGAAAAATTGCTTGTGCAAATTACCAGTAGATGAGCCTGTCTCCATGGGACATTAGCATTTGGACAATTAAGAGTTCTTTGATGTTTTAGACCATGAGTATTTAGTGACTTCAGGTTTTCTTTCTAATTCTTCCCAGCCATTTTACTTCCAAGAAGAATGTAGTTTTTATTGTAGCCTACAGGAATATCACCTGGAATAGTTAGAGATATTGAGAAAATGTTTGACATTCAGATTAGACACTCTTCTTTCAAAATTTATTATATACTCTTTTGTTAATTTTAACCATTTTAACATTTCATTTATTCATTTAGTCAGTCAAAATTTATTGAGCAGCTCTGCTGTACCAGAGAATAATATTGACTCCTAATCTGTTGAATAAGAATCCTACTATCTCTCTCTTCATAGCTTTCACAGTTTGGAGAGAAAGGAAGATAAACATGAAATCAAAATTATATCAATGATTAGAAAATGACACATTAAAGCATTTATGTCCAGAGAACATCCCTGAGAAGAAAAACATTATTGCCAGGCAGATGAGAGGGAACGAATAATATTTCTGACTTAATCTTTGCTACCCAATTCTGGACACTGGCCTCTCTGGGCTGATCACAGAGATGTCATTATTGAGCACTGGACTGCCAGTATAATTTAAAAACTAAAACAAATTTAACAAGCTCCTCACTTGGAAGAAATCTTAACTGAGAGCTGCCTTGGCAGAGCTTTGTGTAGTCTTCAAAGAAAGCAGGTTTTGAGGCCAAGGTATGTGTTCAATAGCTAATGCTTCAGAGAGCTATATGTAGAAAAGCAGACTTCGTTTGTCCCTTAGGGGTACAAATAGGATTGTATCTGCAATCCATACTTACTTATTGTTTTAGACCCTCACATATCATGAAAGGTGAGCATGAGGCTAAACCAAAGCACTTAAGGTCTGTAGGCTCACCTCGTTGCAGTACTGCAGTAAGGGGAAGAAGAAAGCATAGGAAAGTCAGTTGCCACATTGCCCCTAACTGTAGGGGTTAGTTAGCTGTAAATGTCAACAGTCCTAACAAGGACTGTGGAGTAATTTGTTAAATAACAGAGTGAGCATGCCAGTCCGAAGCTTCTGGATGAGAGCACAGCATCAATTAGAGACAAAGGAAATTATTCGCTTTCCTCTGCATAAAGTAGGTCCTTGGAGGCTCAGAACTAGTTGGTCCAGGAAAAGCAGAGAAGACAGAAAGAAGGAGTGGGGGAAGGACAAGGCAACTCAGCCTCCTGGAAGTCTGAGGGACGGTAAAGAAAGAAAGCCCTCACACTGATAAAATACACATGATCTGAGCAGAGTGGAAAGAAAGCCCCAGTCCCGAGGGAACTTGAGAGCAGAGCGTCTGACAGCCAGACTGAGTGACCGGCCTCACCATCTGCTCCCGCACATCTCTTCCCAATAATGGGGACTTCTGCAGACCTTCTGCCCCTTCCCTTCCCCCACCTTTAGCATGCATTTAAATGAGGCCCATAACTGGGGTGCATCCTCTCCCGCTGTGATCTCTCACAGTGCAGGAGCCAGCCCAGCGCCCTAAACAGGAGGCCTGAGGGGAGAGGTTAAAATCTCAGCTGCCCAGAGAGATGATTAGGGAGCTGCTCCCAAATTAAGCTGCTTCATTGCTGGTACTTGGGCATGTGTTGGGATAATTGTGCTTGAATACTTAATGCTTGATTGACTTGGCTGTTTTGTGTTTGACCATATTTTGAAATGCAATCTCACTGTTGGGGTAGGCAATTAGCATTGAGCCCAAGGGGTTGGAAAGAGTAAGACTGAGTTGCTCCTATGGTAATTTCTTGCTTCTTTCCTGGATTCTACACAGAAAGCTGAGTGTTCTACTGGGGCTCATTTGCCTATATTTGGATCATCTGGAATTTTGATCTTAAAGAGGAAGTCTCTTAATCCTGAACTTCAGTGTAGCTGCCTACTTTGATCTTAGAGCCTTTGGTTACAGCTGAATTTTACTTCCATTTTAAGTGATCTTTGTTCCAATTCAGCAGTGGAAGAATAAAATAGGAGAAGAGGGGTCAGGGCTTAGAAAAGGAAAATTCATGCTGAGTATTAGAAAGGCCAGGATAGAATGTGAATGATAACTTATGAAACAGAATCCAGAATTTTGAAATGACAGTCAGCTGAGTGGCTTTGGTGCCCTGTCTTATTCAGTTCTTTGTGGGTATATCTTAATCATCTTTGTATCCCCAGAGCCTAGAACACTGCCTGGTTTTTAGTAGGCATTTAGTATTTATATTTGGAGCATATATATATTAAACCTAGCACAATTTCGAAGGAAACAGAGATGAGTAATTAGCTAATTTTTAAAAATCCATTTAATTTCATTTTCAAATGGTGAACTCGAGCACAATTCAGTCTGCATTCCATATTATTGAAATAAAACATTCTAGTTAAGAACTACCAAAGGCAGGCAACGGATTTTACAGTTTTCAGATCCCTTTGAAGATATCTGAAACTGGTATCTATAACAAAGGAAGGCCAGGGTTCTGCTCATTTAATCTTATTAAAGGCAGCACAAGAAGATACTGATTTATTTAAAGAGATAAAAGGAAGTTTAACTATGGAATAGCCAGATGACTTCATGTGTATCACTAATTCCATAAAAGAAGGTATTCATTACATTAATGATGGCATCATAACCCATTTGTTGAGTTTCATAAGGAAAATAAGAACCAAGGACAAATTAAATACATTTTAAAACCTAGTTGATGTGTCTTAAACAATTCTAGGAGCACAGAAAAGAGTCTGGAGGAGGTCTAAGACCAGATGTTGACAATATGCATGCACTTGCAATTCCTATATTGCCTTGGACTTCTGAGGACTAAATTTTAGCAAAATGAAGGAGTCTGCTAACTTTGGCTGAATGATGTGAATTTTAACATATATTGGATATAAGAATTTGATGTTTTTGTAAATGGGTCATTAATGTCCCTCAGTCAAAGCATAACTCCTATGTTGTTCTTGAGGAGTTGTTGTGGGGATTAAATTAAATAATATACGTAAGCTATTTTTAACTGCCTGGCACATAATTTTTACGTATATATTTCAATGATAATATTTGCAATTATTACTTAATTTTGAGCACTTTCTTGTTTATTGAGGACATATTCTCATTCGTATTTCTTTTCAAGTATGTGTGGCTATGCTTAAGACTATAGACTTCTCCAAAAGATAGTGCAGACAAATTTATTACAGTAAACACTTTTGTAAGGTCACATAATGAATGATAATAATTCTCAGTCACTGCCCCAAATTTGAAATTCTAATTATACAATTATCATAAATTTCTACCAGCTGGGGAGTCTGGGTTAAGTATTAACAAGGCTAAGTATTTTAGTGTATCAGGAAAGACAGAACAGAATAGTGAATAAGCAAGTGTATTTGAATCCTGGTTCTTTCAGTTATTAATGTCTTTGAGCCTTGAGATTTTTATCTTTTAATGAAGTAATAATACCTACTTCACAAAACTGATGAAAAGGTTAAATAAAATAAAATATGTAAAGGAATTAGTACAGTGTTTTTAGCCTATATAGAAAGGACTCAATGAATGAATAAGTAGCAGTGGTTATTGTTAGTGTTGTTATTAACTTTATTCTTATAGCTATGATCATCATCTTACATCACAGAAATTGGAATATGAGCCTTTTAATGTCTTGTGGGAAAACAGCATTCAGGAGAAGCTCATGAGTGACAATTTGCCCATTTAGATGGTATGATGTGGTCTGTTGCAAAGAAGCCAGAGGATGGGGATTGATATCTTGAAATGAATGGCAAGTTTCCAATGACAAGCCCTCTTAGAAGGCTCTACAGAGCAGAGGATGGCTTTGATGGTACAGGAGAAGGGTGACAATGTTGCTATAAGAGCAAAGGATCAGTCTTCTGTGCTCCCTCTTTGCTTCCAGTGATCACAACCATCATCATAATAAAGGCACCATTTATTGACTTGCAAAGACTTTATTCGCATTATTTTTAATCACCTTCAAAAATCTGATCTTCAAGCTAGCTGTCTTCCCAATTTACAGTCATAAAATGTTACTTAACTAGTGGATAGCAGAACTAAGGATTTAACTCTGGGCTTTCTGACTGCTAAATCTGAGCTTTTGCACTGTTCTCTGGCATGGTTTACCACCTTAGTGCTATCTCAAACTCTAACCTATCAGAAGATCTTTAAAAACAGTTATAAAGAAACATTTTTGGGGATAATTTTTTTCTCAATTTGAGTTGTGTTTTTCTTCCTCTCCTACAGAGTAAAAAATTATCAGAATCCACACACTCGTGAAACTAGTGTGAGTCACTACTCTGAGTGATGTTACATATAGTTTGGCTGCAAGAAAATTAAACTATCAGGAAATAGTTCCCAAGACCAGTATTATTTTTCTTCTTTCCTCCTCCTCCTCCTCCTCTTCTTCTTCTTCTTCTTCTTCTTCTTCTTCTTCTTCTTCTTCTTCTTCTTCTTCTTCTTCTTCTTCTTCCTTTTTTTGAATAAAAGCAGCTGCCAACAAAAGAGAGAAGCAAATTAGAAAAAAGTCTCCCAACCACAGATTATAAATGCATCATAAATGTATTTAATTTGGTGTTCTAAGGAGATTGAGACATTTTCAATCTTGGTCACATAGTAAGTTAGTACTGGAATCAAATTAGAATCCAGCCTTTGGATATTCTTTTCAGTACTTTTTCCTGACACCTCTGCAGCCTTTCATGTATTGAGGTTGTAGAATAGAGACAAACTTTTTAACAAAAACAAATTGTATGTGTGTCGGGGGTGGGGGGGGAGAGTGTTTAACACACCACAGGAGTAGCATTAACTGAGGAGGATCTCTAATTTTTTAGCACTTTCGGAGGATGTTCACACCCATGTATCATGTGCACATAGAACATATTTTACTGTAGCCCTCTTCTCAGTCCTGAGCATACATACCCTTGGACATGTTACAAGGACAACTCGTTCCATCGAAATACTTCTCTACAGGAGCAACTTGGAATGTAGCAAAATTTGTCTCTGGCAACTCTTTCTCTTTTCCTCTGCTAGTCCTCTAATTCTTTTTGATTTTCCTTAATACCCTCCAGCAGCCCCTATAATCCTATCTGTATGTTTTATTACTGAAAAGTTTGTTCTGATGTGAGAATTCAGTTTTAAAGTCTATAAAAAATAATGTAATAGTAATCAACTGTATTTGCATAGCTCATCACATTGTAGAAAGTATCCACATACCCACTATTTTATTTTTGTTGTTAACTCTGCCAAGTGGAGCAGATAGGTGGGTTATATATCCTTTACAAATAATAATATAGGGTTAGAAAGTTTAAAAGACTTTCCCAAAGTCACACTGGGCAGTGAGCAGTGAATTCACATGAGCTCATGTCTTCTGAGACCTAACCAGGTATTCATCACTGAGATCCATTTCCTCATAGAGCATTTCAATTTGAAAGAAGAGTATAAGACTGAAAGGTGTTTTATACACACAAAGATTTCAATTGTGTAATTTCAAGCATTGTGTCAGGAATTAGGCAAAGGTGTACTTTGGGGGTACCTCGAGTCATACCATGAAAGCCTAAAATCTTAATGAAGGAAAGTCATCAGAAGTATATCTTTCTCTAAAGTCTTATCCCACAGTAAAAATTTGACAATTTTTTCTTCTTCAGAAAAAAAGAAGTACATTTTTATCAATATCAAGGGTAAACAAAAGTCAGTGTCAAGCCAAAATTATTCAGTATTTCTTCCATTTACCATGTCCTAGAGCATTCTTATTAGAAAATTTAAAGTTTTGAAATAGAAGTTAAGCAAATAAATACATGGGATAAAATTTATGGAAAATTGGTGAGCAATTAACATGAAACAATAAAATAACTTCTGGCCATGTGTTGTGCATATACTGATTTGCAGACACAGAATTTCCTGGGCGATATCTAAAACTAGACTCCACACATGGAGAGCAAAAAGAGATGGAAGAAAAAAAGCTGACTACTCCAGATTGGTAGGTGGTGGATTTAATAAACAAGATAATTTACTCATGACTTATGTCTTGGGCAACCACAAGGTGAATAGGTCTCTGCACCTGCCTGACAGAAGCTTAAAAGTTTATATAAAGGCCTTAAATTGGTTCAGTCACATATTCAGTCTAGATAGTCTCAATAACACCTTACTCTCTCAAGGTTATATCCTTGAAACAGATCCACGTGTGGGAATGGATGGCAAAACATACATTCCAAGAATGGGAAGGGAAGAGGAGCCTCTGATTGCAAGCTCATCAGTCAACTGGCAGTCATATCCTCTCAATGACCCCCTCCAACAGCATTGCATTGGCTGTGGAATCTGTAAAAGATTTAATTGCATAATTTCTTAAGTTCTTTAGAAAGTGAGAGACAGCACTATAAATATTTTCAGGTGGATACAATATTCTTATTGTTATGGAGCAAACAACTTGTGTACCTTGAGGAGGAAAAGGTTGCACAACATAGCTGCCAGTTATATACATTTAATTAACATAAAAGATAATGTTGTTGATAATTGTTTTTATTTTTTCATTTGTCTCAAGACAATTTATATTTGCTCATATAAGCATTTTTATGATGGCTGCTTTAAAATCCTTGTCAGATAATTCCAATATTTTATCAGTCTCAGTGTTGGCTATGGATTGTCTTATCTCATTAAGTTGTGATTTCTCTGGTTCTTAGTATCCTGGAAATTTTGGATATTATTTTATGAGGCTCTGGATTCTATTTAACCTTGTTTTTCAGGAGGTAGTCCTCCTGTTGAGGTGTAGATTGAGGGTTAGATAGATGTGTACATGTCCAGCTTCTGGATGGGCACTGTCAACACTGGAAGTGGAGAGCTGACTTACACCTCTTCCTTGCAAGTCGGTAGGACTGAAGTTCAGGTCCCCAGTTAGTCCTACTGATACCTTCCCAGAGAAAGTGGGGCATCAACTTGTACTGCCTTCTTGTCTCCCAGTGGTGGAGTAAGACCATGCTCTTTGGACACCAGGGAGGGGAATAAACAAAGGACTGATTCACTTGCTTTGTTGCTATAGGGCGGGGCAGAAGTGAGTGGTACAAGTGCCAATTAACCCACCTCATACTTGCCTCATACTTCCTTTTACCACATCATTGATGCCAAGTGGGCATGGAGGTTCAGCTCCTCTGAGATGGGTGAGGGAGAAAGTGAAGTACTGACTAAATAGGACTCAGTTTTAGTTTTATCACAATCCTATAGGGTAGGGGCAAGAGGCTCTGCTAGCCAATGGACCTCAATGACACTGTCTTGGGAGAGATCTGAGTATTACTGATTGCTTCTGTGAGAAGGGAAATGGAGTGGGGTGGAAGATCAGCATCCCACATAGCCTTTCTAAAACTGTGGGGTGTGAGGAATGCAGATTAGTTTGGGATTTTTGTTTTTGTTTTTGTTTTTGTTGTTGATGACGTTGATGGAATTTGCCTAGAGTAAGGCAGTACTGCCAACAAAGGTTTTCTGTTGCTAGGCCACACTTTTCTTGTCTTTTGGCTAGGGAGAATAGGCTTTTATAGAGTTCTTTGTTTTTTGTTTTTGTCTGGCATGTTGGTGATTCCTGGGTAGAGGTTTCTGTAGTGCCATGGCTAAGATATATGGGGTGGGTGGGAGGGACTCAGTGACATGTTGTTCCTCAAGTCCTAAGATTGCTAGGCAGTCTATCTTCTTCCTACCTTTCAGAATTTTAGATTGTTTTTGCATTAATATTCCAGAATTCTTAGTTGTAAGAGGGAGGACATCTGGCTCTGTAAGAAGAGGAACTAGAACTACTCTGTCTTAGAGCTAGAAGTCCCTATAACCATTTTTAATAAACTCTCTAACATTCAGCTTGGTCAGAATATATCCATGGATTTTTCCATAGGAGTAGTGTGTGTGTGTGTGTGTGTGTGTGTGTGTGTGTGTGTGTGTACAAAGATAATTTCGTGTGTGTGTATACAAAGACAGTTTAATTTTACTTTTCCTAATACCTGTTTATTATATTTTGCCTTCTAGTCCTATACACACACATACACACACACACTGGTTTTGTTGTTGTTGGTCTGCTATACAAATTTACTTGCATTTGCTCCTACCCCCACTCCAAGCTCATTCCAAATCTTACCATGTAATTTCTTGCCTTAAGGTGGATGTAAAATATCAAGAGTACTAACTCAGGTTACCAGGGGATCCCAAGGATCTAGCCATTATTTTGCACCAATTTTATCATTTCCTATGATATCAAAATTTTGTATTAGTGGCCTTACATGGCAAATTCCTTGAGCTCAGAACTCTGACTATTCACCTTTGTATTTATAGCACCTGAGTTCAATATCTGATACCTCACAGATTCTCAGTGGCTATTTGTTGAATAAAGTGTTCATCTAAGCACATCTTCCACTCACCCCTCCCTCTGATTGGAATTCTCTGTTTGCACATCCTCATATGCCATTTGTTAATTTATTTGAGAGTGAAATGTACAGCTTACATGCTGGTAAACTGTCTCACTGTGTAACCTTAGGTAGTTCAGCATTTCAGTTGTCTATTGCTGTATAATAAGCTTTTGCAGAACTTAGTTGCCTAAAACAACAATGATTTTGCAATTTGGATATGAGTTGGTAGAGCCAGCTTATCTCTGTTTCATGTGTCACTAGCTGGAGTATTTTAACTACGGCTGGAGGATAGACTTCCAAGATGGCTCACTCACAAAACTGGCAAGTTGGTGCTGGCTCTTGGCTGGGAGCTCAGCTGAAATTAAGGCAGGGGTCTTGTTTATTCTTCACATGAGACTCTTCACATGACTGCTTGGGCTTCCTCATGGCATGGTGGCTGGATTTCAAGATGTAGAAGCTTCCAGGCCTTCTCAATATCTGGCTCAGAATACTCATAGTATTTCTCTGCATTTTATTGGCCAAATTAGTCTTAGACCTAGCACAGATTCAAGAGGAGGGAATATAAGCTCCACCTTTTCTAGGGGAGTAGCAGTTTGTATGTATAAGTAGAGGCTGAAATAATTGGGTCTATATTTGGAGAGTAACTTTAACACTCTGCCATAAAATTTCTTAAACTGTAAAATATGAAATGAGAAGAGGGCAAAAATACATCAATCATAGAATTACTATGAAAATTACAGAGAATCTATGTATAAAGTTTAAAATGATTCCTGGCACATAGTAAGCAGTCAATACATTTGTTGATATGAGAATGGAAATTGCTGCAAAACATTAAGTTAGAGAAGAACACACCTTTTCCTTCAAGGAAGTTATTATATCTTCTCTTAGAGTCCAGTTTTACTGCTTAATATTTCCTTTGATAGCTTCAATTAATGCATTCTTTTTGATGTGCTTCCTATGAAACAACTAATAGAGATTAAAAAAAAAAAGATGTCAAACCAATACCATCAAATGAATAGAATAACCCACAGCTTTATTTTATAATGACTTCTGGTGTGTCTGTTGGAATCCTTTTTCTTTTTATACTCACTTGTGGGCATTTTTTTCTTGATATCACTTTTTAGTCCCTCCACATTGTGCTTTAAAAAAGCAGTCCTCTAAAGAGATATAACAAATGATTTTGGCATGACATGCCCTTGGAAGCTGCTCTTGGTTGTTTCTTTGGAACTACTCAGAGTTAGCTCTTTAGGAAAGTTGCAGGTCAGCAGAGGTTATCAGCCCAATAAATCCAAGGTGTAACCAGTGGGGCCAGGTAAGTTTCAAGTCAAGTAATCTCTACCTTTGAGCAATTCTGACAAGGTAATTTCTTGTATCTACACAAGAGGTAAGAATTGATGCAAACCAATGTGCCACTAAATTTATGTAAATTCATGATTTTTAGCAGTTGAAATGTTAGCCAGGTCAAACTTTTCATTAACCAGTACATGGTATCTTTGTAACTATCTTGATTTTACATAAAAAGCAATCAGGTTCGTGATATGTTTTCATAGCACTACTAATTTCCATTCTTTTCTTTTGATTCTGTATCCATTCCTGTAATTTCTCCAAGTGATTAAGACCCCGTTATTCCTTCTACAGCTGACATTTCCTCTATGATTATCCATTTCTTTAGTTTTCTTAACAGTCACGTGTTATTAATGATCATTTATTATGCAGTAATAAACTCTGTGTCATTTAGTCCTTCTTTAATTTTCTGATCTTTGATTACAGTATAACATATTGCCTGATTAATTGCTCATTATTGCTATTTTTTGCTTCTGATTGCTCTAGTTAACATTATTTTTTCTCTTTTTGGCTTTACTACCTACTGACGATTTTCATTTTCAAAATCCCCGTTAGTTGTCTCCAACTTCCCTCATTTCCTTTTTGCATTCCCTGGTAGCGCAGAGCATATACTGAATCCTTGTAAATGATTTATTCTTGTTTCAGTCTAGCACAATGGTTCTCAGATTTCAGTATGCCTTAGAAGCATATAGAGGGCTTGTTAAAACATAAATTGCTGGGCCCTGCTCCCAGAATACATCAGGTGCGGCCAGAGAATTTACATTTTTAGCAAGTTCCCAGGAATGCTGATGCTGTGTGTCCAGAACCAAGCTTTGACTGGAGTAGCAGATTGGCATGGTGGCTAGGAGCCTTGGCACTGGGTTCAGCTGATATGAATTCAGAACACAGCTCTGCTAGTTAATTTTTCTAACCATGTAACCTTGGAAAAGCTAAGGTCTTAGTTTCATATCTGTTAGCTGTAGTTTCCACATTTATGAAATGGGAAGAGAACCAACTTTCTAGTCTTGTTGTAAAAATTAGATAACATGATTCTTGTAAAGCATTTAGTACAGTGGTAAGATGTAAATGCTTAATAAATGTTAGCTGTTGGCATTTTTTTACAAGATGTGAGGAATTAATGTTTAAGCTCAATTACCAAAATTAAGAAAATGCCTTCTCCAGCAAATTGGCCATTTTTCTCTGGATCTTGATTTTCTACACTGTTGAGGTAGAAATGCTATTTTTTTTTTTTTAAGATTGGCCATGTGGACAGAAATATGTAACAAAAAGATCATAAAATTTGGAATCAGGAAAATGCCTGGGTTTCAGTCCACTCTGCTATTCCTAGCTTTGTGACTCATAGCAATTTTCTTCATCTTTCTGATCCAAGTTTCCTTTAAATATCTTCCAAAATGGTGTTATAAATGGTAAGAATTGTTATGTGGATCAAATGAGCTAGATCATTTGAAAGTTTTTTTTTTTTACTTTAATGTTATATATAAGTGTTGTTATTGTTACTTTTATTAAGAATAGAGGTCTTAAGCAATTTTTATTGTGCATATTTATTATCATCTTAAAAAGTTGTGCTTCTATGGAGTGACAGTTATATAAAACAACTTTTCCATTATTTTGAGGTGGTAATGACTCTTACTGGGAATTGCTAAATAATTACATAAATATGTGGATGTATTATTTTATATTAATAATTTAGCTAGTTCTCTTTCTTATTGACTAAAATGCTGGTTCATCTTTTGGACATTTTACCTGGAAAAAATTAATATCTAAGTGACCATATTTCAAAATAATGCCGAGAGAGAAAAAAATTATATCTGGTAATGAGTGGACTGAAAGTACACTTAAGAAAGCTTTGTCCTCATAGTGTGATCACTCAGTTTTAATAATAGATTTTAGAAAAAAATTGGGGACTTATTTTTAGTTAATATTACAGGATTCTTTCAAAAACAGAAAAGAAGTTCCATTCAATCAAAAATTTTTTTTTTAATGTAGCATTAAACACTCTGTTAGGCAATGTGCTTCATACTTTAGATGCATTTTTTTTCTCACAAAAAGGAGGACAACATACAAAAATCACTACATATGTCACAAAGAAGATCAAGTAGAGGGCTGAGAGTTTGAAGGAAGAAGAGATTATTTCTGGCTAAGAGATCAGCACCTTCCCATTTTCAGGCCATGTGCTGAGCCACATTAAGCCAGTGTATCTGAGTATCCTAAGGAGGCTGGGGAGAATTTGGTAAGCCCAATTTATTAACCTTCACAAAGGATTATAGTTAAACCACCTCAGACAGATAAAAATCTATCCTCCATTGGGGGAAGAAATCCTTCCCTTGAAGGAGACTCTACAGCCATTTTTATTAACTCATTTCAGTATTTAAGAGCCTTTGCTTGCTGCTGAGAAAACCTACTTCAGCTTCCACATGAACATCAGGATTTGTCCTTTCTAGACTTGCCTCATGTTAGGCAACCACCATCACACCTCTGGGGGTCCCCATAGTATTGTCTCATTAGTTGATTAACCAATTAAATAAATAATTCTCAGAGTCAGGATATAATACTGTTAAGAGCATTGAAAGTCAGGTAGTTTTTGATTAGAATCTTGGCTCCTTCATTTTCTTAACCTATGACCTTGGGCAAAGTTACTTAAAACTTCTGAGCCTCAGTTTTCTTATCTGTAGAATGGGGATAATAACTTACTACTTCGTAGGGTTGTTGTAAAGATTAGATAAAGAAGATACCTATTTTAGGTTGAACTACATGAAATTACCAATATGTGATCATTTTGAATAATAAAAATTACAATTTTATGTGGTTCAAGCCAATAAATGGCTTTGCAAAGTATCTAGAATCTACCAAAGACTCAATATTACTGACAATTTTTACAAACAAAACAAAGACTATTACTATTATCATTACATTGTTATCATCCTTCTCATCATGGTCTACAATATTCAGACTAAGTGCTGGAGGATAGTCCTACAAATAAACCATGATAAAATGATGAGAACAGTGACTATGGAGCTGTGTAAGATGCAACAAATGTGTGGGTGACAGAGCATCTGGGTCGGCCTGCAGAAGTTAAGGAAGGCTCCAGTGATGTGGCACCACTTGAATTGGACCTTATAGGGTGAATTGGCGATTTCTGGGTGGACAAACCAATAGCAGAATGAATCAGCAGAGCAAAGAGTATGTGCCCAAAGCACAGAGGTGGGAGGGAATATGGGAGGTTTGAGAACCTGTAGTGATTCTGTATGGCGAAAGAATAAAATTAGGACTGTGGGAGTAGAAGGAATTGAAAGTGGAGAGAGGAGAAGGAACATGGCCTGAAAGAAATGCAGATTTTATTGGGATAGTTTCATGATTGGCTTTGTAAGATCAAAAGTTGTTCTGAAAATTTTGAAGAGAATGACTGGCCTAGAGCAAAGGTAGAAGCAGAGGGACACATAAGGATGCTCTTGCAGTGGTCCAGCTCAGCAATAATGTACTCCAAACCCAAGAATGTTAATGTAATATCCTTAGATCCTAGTGATGGGATCAGGCAAGAGGGTGAAATATAAGTTGACTCCTGGGTCTGTATAGAAAACAGAGGGATCAGGAGGAGGAACACTGGCACATGGGAAATGGGGTGGGAGAGACCTGAGATGGATTGAGTTTTGCCTCAATGTGTGTTAGAGATTTCCATTTATTCTGACTTTCCCAGAGCCTGTTATTTCTGGACTGCAGGAAGAGATGTTACGCTCTAGGGGGCACTACAGGGATTCATGAGACCCTTACCATGGAAATTTGAGCAAATTACATGTTGTTTTTCTGATTTCACCAGGGTCTTGCTTCCCCAAGGACATTGGTCAGGTACTTGTGCTGAGGTCATAGTTAATAAATAAAGAAGTAGTGAACATTGGTAAATAAATAGCCTGCTTACTATGTTTTACTCACTGTTCCAGGTGCTTTCTGACTAAACTTCTTTTAATTTTAGCAATTGTTCTATAAGGTAGGTAGCACAATTAACCCCATTTTATAAATGACAAAAATTAAAGCTTATGGAGGTTAACTAACGTGCCCAAGGTCATATAGCTAGCAGGCGGTGAAGCCACAATGCAAACTGAGGTGGAGGGCTCTAGGAACAACTATGTTCCTAAGTATCATGCCGAGATATATAATTTAACCTAAGCTAGAGAATCATAAATTCTCTGTCTATATAATGTGCTTTATAATGTGATTTTATTGGTGTTGTTGTTGTTGTTTTAATAATTCTTATTTGGTCCAAATTATGTAGTGTTCTGAGGTTTGTAGATTCAAATGACAATCCATGGATTGAAACTACTACTGTCAAACCCATATTCTGTAATGGGAAAGATTTGGGATTTTGGTTCTAGATAATCATATTATATTTGGTGTTATTTTGTTTCCCTTTCTAATTCGGGCTCCCTCTTTAAGACAAGTCAAAGATGAGTTACAATGACCATTTACTCTCTGAGGTAAATTAAATGTATTGCTTATATTTAATTTTGACTGAAAAAAAGAGCCTTTTGTTTTGTTTTGCCAAGACACCTATGTTATGCTGGTGTCTGGCATTCTTAGAATTCCTCCCTCCATCTTTGCTATGGGCTGAATGTTTGCATCCCCACAAGAATTCCAATGCTGAAGCCATACTCCCAATATGATAGTATTTGCAGGTGGGGCCTTTAGGTGGTGATTATATTTAGGTGAGGTTCCTGATGAGAAGATTAGTGGCTTTTGAAGAAAAGGGACACAAGAGCACTCTCTCTCTCTCTCTCTCTCTCTCTCTCTCTCTCTCTCTCTCCCATGTGAGAACATAGCAAGACGGCAGTGTCTGCAAGAGGACTGTCACCAGTCTCCAGAACTTTGAGAAACAAACATTTGTTTGTTAAGCCACCTAGTCTTAAATGTTTTGTTAGACAGCCCAAGCTGACTAAAACATTCCTCCTGGGACTCTTCAGTAAGATGTCACATCTCCGCTGCAGAATCCTACAGTGGTATGACAGCCTTAGTGTAAAGGAGTCTCATCATGGCAGCAGCCCAGTCACGACTTATGAAAAATTCCAGGTAAAATTTTCTTTCCATAATTGTGCTTTTATGAATTATTTAACTGGACTTTGTCCCTCCCTTTATTTAATTGCATTCATGAAATGTTGGCATTAAGAGCCCTTTAAAAGACAAAGCAGTTGATTATTCTTATCATCAAAGTAGACACTCATATTAGTGCAGTAAGAAGCACTGCACAGAAATAGCTTGTTGGCAGAATTGCACTCTCAAGGGAAGATATCTTCAAGCCCTCCTTGACTATAGAGCAGAAAGGCAACCAAGTACAGTGCCAAGGAGTAGAGAAAATGTTGAACTGAAGCAGAAATATCTCATGTGAATCTGTGAGTGGCTTTTAATGATGCCTATCAAAGAAAAGATTAATGATGATCTTCTTTCCTTCCCAATGATAAAACTACAATCCTCAAGAAATCCCCCTTTTCTTCCTGACGTGTGTATGAACTAATGGTTCTAATGAATGTACTCTTTTTACCTACTTGCCTTTGCATGTGCTGTTTCCTCCATCAGGAAGACCACCTTCCCTCCCCACCCCTAATTCTGCTGAAGAATTCCCACATGTCCTTTTATACCTAAATAATAACACTGATCCTACAAACATTTATGTAGTACTTATGAGATATATAGTATAGGGGGTGAGACACTGGAAGTATCTACTTCAGATGAAGCAGTAAGGGGTTGCATTGTCTACAGAGAATTTTTTAAAAATTATAAAACCAAAAAATTAGTCTACTTTTTCTGACCACCATATGTTGGCAATTCCAAATCATGTCAGTAATAGAATAGTCCTCCCCTCTGAGGCAAACTTTTACCACTGAGCCCATTTCACCCATTACTCACTATATGTGCCCAGTACTTTCCTAAGCATTTACAAATATTAGCTTCCATAATTTTTTCCATTTTACAGCTGAAAGAATTGAATTAGCATAGAGACTGTGTGAATAATTTAAGGTTATGCAGCTTGGTCATACTGCCTATCAGGTAAGTGATGCAGCCAAATTTTCAATTCAGGAAATATTGCAACACTTTACCCACCTACCTAATGAACATGTGCATCTCAGAATAGCTAGTAAAGTTATAAATGTATCTCCTTGAAGGTGCCCCTGATCTACCTAGATATAATGGCTACCTAAATGTGGTCCTCAGCATCCTGTTTATTTTCCTGTTACAGGATTCACTGGGCTACAGGGCAGTAGCCTAAGAGCTTCCTGAGCCTAGCACAATGGCTGCCCTTTAATAGAAGGCACATAATGAATGATTAAATGGATGGATGGATGGATGGATGAATGAATGAATAAATGAATGAATGAATACGCATGCAGCCATCGGTCCCAGAACCAGAAATATTTATGTATATTTATGAATATATGATGGCAGATTGGTTGAAAGCTCCGGGTTTCCTTTTGGAATTTAAGAATAGCCTTCAGTTCTGAATCTGTTACTGATTATATCTGAGACCTAGAATCAGGCATTCAATACATCTGGATCTTTGTTTCCTAGTCTGTGATATAGAGGATGGAATTATATGAGTGATTTTCAAAAGTGGCAATCTTTTTTCAAATTAACTACAAGTAGATTTCTTTTTCCCCCTCCTACTTCTAACAAGCATTTTTGTAAGAAAAAACCTTATTGTTTAATTATAATATACTACAAAAAGCACACAAATTTGCTTAATGAATTATCACAAGGTGAACATTTCCATGTGACACCATCCAGATTGAGATGAACATTGCCAGCCCCTTGGTTTCCTCCCTCCTAGTCCCGTGCAAAGCTCCTCTGACTTCTGACACCATATACTAACTTTCTAATAAGTGGAAACATTTAGTATATATTATTTTATGTAAATCTTTTACTCAAATTATGTTTGTGAGCTTTATCCATCCTGTTGTGTTTAACTATAATTCATTCATTTTCCTTGTTGTATTATATTCCACTATGTAAATAGACCACAATTTACTTATCCATTATCCTAATTATGAATACTTTAGATAAATACAAAGAAATCCATATCTATGAATAATGCTAAAACTGCTCCCCCTCACAAAAAACAGTGATAAAAATATCTATTAAAATTCACTTATTTATCTGTTTTTCTTAAGAATGCTAATTCCCTTTCTCCTTTCTAGGAACTCTTTCTTCTTCCTTATTCCAACTAACAACTTTTGACATATCTTGAGTCTCCTTTTCACAACTGTTATTGATTGGCCAGCTGGACACCTAAACAATCCAGGCCAATCATGATTTCTGTGCTCATGCTCACAATTATTAAGTCCAGAAATAATTACAATCAGAGCACTCTTTCAAGACTTTTGACCTTGGGATCAGAGAGAGAGAGTCATCATTAGAGATTTGCAATTGACTGGGGCCATGTTTCCTATGTGGAAGAAGTCATTCTGCAGTAGGAGAAGGTCAAGCTTACCCATGGCTAGTAACAGTGTGGAGAGATAGAGAGAATGCCTTGGTGATATTCTTGGCTTCATTTATTTCGAAGGCCCTGCCACATTTTCCCCTTCCTGTTATTATTTATTTTTCCTTAGCTTAAGTTAGTTCAGGTTGGTTATCTGTTACAACCAAAATAAATATTGCCAGTATAGACATGTTACACAGGCCAAAATATATAAAACCTATAAATGTGGAACTACTTTGCCTCACTGCCTCATCCCAAACAGTCCCTTAAAAAACCCCACCTAACTGAATATTTAAGATCCAGGTGCAATTTTCAAGAAATATTGAGGGTGGTAAGTTTTATAAGTATAAAATTTTAAAAATTAGAATCTGGAATAGTATTTTATGAATGGCACAGTACTCTGTATACTTGTCCAGCCCTTTTTTCGGTGCTATCCTCATATCCACTCTAAATAATTCTTTCCTTTGACTCTCTGTACCCCTGAGCCTAGGTCACAGAGCATTACTAGTGAAAGATGTAAACCTTGTATTCTGATTTCAAGTATATGTGCCTGACACATAGAAGGCATTCAATAAATATTTATTTTGTGACTGCTACCCAAATTCAGCAACTCACTACTTAGCTTCAAATTCTTTCCTTATTAGTGGTCGATTACTTAACACATGTCTACAAATTGATACACCAAAATCCCTTTAATTCTTCTGAAATCTGCATTCTTACTCAATAAATGGCTACCCACTCTATTTTTAATGAACAGCTTCAGCGGTTCCCTTCTTCATTTTAACACATTTCAACCTTTATGTTTATGCTTCTTGTCCTTCTTTCCAGCTCAAAGGAATCTGTGTCCTTATTTTCTCTAAATCTAGATCCCTTCTGAGAAATACTGCTACTATTTATTCTCTCTCTCTGGCATCTTCAAATTCTCCCTCTGCATAGATTTCCAACACAACCTGTGTGTTTCTCTTTCACTTTAAAAGAAAATCTTTATATGATTTTGATGTCCATTCTAGCTACCATCTTATTATTTTTACTTTATTGACACTTTTCTTGAATAAGAAGCTTAAGGGTAAATTGATCACCTGTCTTGAAACCTTAAAATACCTTCTACCAATTTCCAAGGTAATGTGTTCTACTTTCTTACTTGATCTCTGTCTCCATCCCTGGGTTTTCTTCTTCCTGACTTCTGAATGCTAAGCATTTGTGAAAGTTAAGCCTGGGTGCTGTACTCTTTCTCCCACTATAAATGTTCTGACCACTTCCTGGATATGTCTGTATAAGTGACACCCAGGTCTATACCTTCCACCCTGTTCTCTTACTCTGTGTTGTCTTTAATTCCTGCTCAACATTCCCACTTGGCTGCTCCATTTCCTCTCCTCACATAAACATTTTCCAAACTGAGTTCATCCTTCTCCTTCTATCCACACTGGGTTCAGCATGCTCAATTCCTTTCCTTCATCAATAACACCATTTCTCCACTTAGGCAGGCTTGAAAACTCCATCATCATTAACGTTCCCTATCTTTCATTGCACATGGTAATCAGTCACTGTGACTCTTGGAGATTGTTCTATGGAAAGATTCTAGCAGCCATGCCTTTTTCATTTTCCCATTCCCACGCCAACCTATGATTTATGTTAGCTGACACCATTACAAAACTCATAGCGAATGTGTCATCTTTCTTTTCCCATGTTTTCCCATTTTGATGGACCTATAAATTCTCTCTGAAAGATTTTCAGCACTAAGCTACTTTCAGAACCAAGGTTACTACTGATCAACATAAATTTCAGGAATGAGCATCTTCCTCTGGCTAATTCTCCCAATCGGCTCATGTCCTATACGTTCTTGTAACTTCTCATTTAGAAGATTATCTCAAAGGGGTGGGATATTCTAAAATCAGAACTTTACAAAATCAAAATGCCTTAACACATTTAACAACAGCCATCATTCTCACCTAGAAAAAGCAGAAATGATTTCCACACATCCTTATTTGGTAGTCAGAAAAGTTGACTACTTATTTTTCTATATTTTAAGAAGTGCAAGAGCTATGGTTGTTTTTCTATAAACCCTGCAGTATCTAGCTCAGGGTTTTGCATATAGTAAGAATTTAAAATTTTTGATGGATGGGTGGATTAGCAGGCTATATAACCACCTCAATAATGCATATACTTTGTAAACATTTTATAATTTTTTATTTTTTATTTTTAGGACCCCAATGAGTCAACCACTGGCATAGGTGAAATGTGTTATTTTTGCAAATTTTTGCTGAGGAATCTGAAGTAAAGAGTGATTGTGAATTGTTCGAAGTTTAGAATTGTCCAGTATTTAGAATTAAAATCTCTAAATGTGAATTTTCTCTCTCAGAACATTCAGTAAGTTCATAAATATTAGTAAAACCTTTTTTTTTATTTTAATATCAGTCTGTCAGTTATTTCCATAAGAAATTTAATTGTTCTTCTGTTTATCACAGGAAAATAAATTACCCAAATTTAGATATTTTAGTTTCTGTTATTTAATAATATTTCTAATATTTGAAAATTGAAGACCTAGAAGGAATGTTAGATGTTATCTAGAATAATCTCTCATTATAAGACACAATGTACTATTTCTTCAGGGGAACTTAAAAAATGAGGCACTTGAATGAAATGTACTAAGAAACTCTGTACTACCTTAGCTAGTATTCTCTTCACACCTGCCCTTTGTTTAACCTGTGACCTTTGCCTAGCTTCCCTTATTTCCTGACTATGGATAGTATCACCTGGGAATTACCAGAATTCAAGTTTGTCTTAGGAAAATTTGTACTTCTTTCCCTGGCAATGTAAACTCTTCTGCTTTCTCAATCCTATGTATTCTTCAAAACTTCTGGTCCGTGGATATTACTCTGCCCTCATGGAAGGGGTTTCTCTTCCTCGAGTGGGTCAAGTGGGTCACTCTCAGATCCACTCTAGGCCTTTGAACTTGCTAGACCTTTGGGAATATTCTTTCTCAAAGATTTTGAAGTCTGGACCTTTGGATCATTTAGGTCTTGACTCCATATTACCTCTTCTAAAAAAATTTCATTGACTGTTACAGATGAAACAGTCCCCCAACAGCCTCCTAACAGTCACTCCCAATCATAGTATTCTTTTTGATTAATCTTGTAGTATACATTGTTATTTATCATTATCTTGTTTATTGTATTTTATCCTGTTTTTTCACCTTGACTACGATGTAAGCTCCATGAGATCAGAAATCTTGCTTAACTTATTCACCACAATAGCACTTAGAGCATAGTAGAAGGCAAAAAATATTTGTCAGATGAATGAAGAATTAATTTTTATTAAAAAAATTTTCAATCACTTAAAGGAATTTGGATATTGGCAGGTAAACCCGTGTACTCAGTCTATTACATTGATTCAATTTTCTCACTGTTTATAGTGAGCATAGTGAGTACCTCAGCATAATAAAAGCTATTTATACAAGCCCATATCTAATATCATACTCAATGATGAAAGGCTGAAAGTGTTTCCTTTAAGATTAGGAAAAAGATAAGGATGCCCACTTTCACCACTTTTATTCAACAAAGCAAAGAAAGTTTAGTCAGAGCAATTAGGCAAGAACAAGAAATAAAAAGCATCCAAATAAGAAAGGTAGAGGTAAAACTATCTCAATTTGCAGATGCCATGATATTATATAGAGAAAACCTTAAAGACTCCACCAAAACACTGTTAAAACTAATAAATTCACTAAAGTTGCAAGATATAAAAATCAGTATACAAAAATTATTTCTCTATACTTCATAATTAACTATCAGAAAGTAGTTAAGAGAACAACCCATTTACAATCACATCAAAAAGAATAAAATACTTAGGAATTAATTTAACCAAGGAAGTGAAAGACTTATATACTAAAAACTGTTAAGATATTAATGAAAGAAATTAAAGAAGGCACAAATAAATGGGAAGATATCCCACGATCATTGATCGGAAGAACTAATATTATTAAAATGACCATAGTGATTTACAGATTCAGTGCAATCCCTATCAAAATTTCAATGGCATTTTTCACATACATAGAAAAAGTAATTCTAAAATGTATAGAGAACCACAAATGACCTTGAATAGCCAAAGCAATCTTGAGAAAGAAGAACAAAGGTGAAGGCATCACAGTTTCTGATTTAAACTACATTACAAAGATACAGTAATCAAAACTGTATGTATTACTATTAAAACAGACAGGTTAATTGAATGGAATAGAGAGTCCAGAGGTAAACTCATGCTTATATAGTCAATTATTTTATAGCAAAGGAGAATAGAATATGCAATTGGAAAAGAATATTCTCTTTAATCAATAGTGCTGGGAAAGCTGAATATCCACATGCAGCAGAATAAAACTAGACCACTATCTTACATTATACACAAAAATAAAGTCAACTTGGATTAAAGACTTAAATTTAATACCTGCAACTGTAAAAGTCCTGGAAGACAACATAGTAGGTAAGCTCCTTGGCAACAGTCTGGGCAGTGATTTTTTTTGGATATGACATCAAAAAACAAAGGCAACACAGAAAAATAAGCAAGTGAGACTTCATCAAATTAAAAAGCTTCTGCACAGTGAAGGAAACCAACAAAATGAAAAGGTAACATGTAGAATAGGAGAAAATGTTTGCAAATCATAGATCTGATATGGGATTAATAACCAAAATGTATAAAGAACTCATGCAACTCAATAGCAAATAAACAATTTGATTTAAAAATGGGCAGAAGAACTAAATAGATATTTTTCCAGAGAAGACATGCAAATGACCAATAGGTACACAAAAAAGAGCCCAACATTACTAATAATCAGGGAAATGCAAATCAAAACCATACTAATATATGACCGCATATCTATTAGAATGGCTATCATCAAAAAGAAAAAGTACCAGCAAGAATGTGGAGAAAAGGGAACACTTTTGCCCTGTTGGTGAGAATGTAAACTGATGCAGTCATTATGGAAAACAGTACAGATAGTTCTCAAAACATTAGAAGTAAAACTACCATATAATCCAGCAGTTCCACTCCTGGATATATATCCAATAAAATAAAAACAGGAGTTTGGAAATACATCTACACGTTTGACGAGATATCTACATGTTCATTGCAGCATTATTCACAATAGCCAAAATATGGAAACAACCTAAGTGTCTATCAATGGATGAATGGGTAAAGCAGATGGGGATATATAGATATTGATAGATAGGTATAGGTATAGGTATAGGTATAGGTATAGGTATAGGTATAGGTATAGGTATAGGTATAGGTATAGGTATAGGTATAGGTATAGGTATAGATATAGGTATAGGTATAGATATAGATAGATAGATATAGATAATATAGAGATATAGAAATGAGATAGAGATAGATAGATATAGAGATAGAGATAAAAAGGTAGAATAGAGATAAATATCACTGGAATATTATTCAGCCATGAGAAGGAAGGACATTCTGCCATTTGCAACAGCATGGATGAACTTTAAGGGCATTATGCTAAATGAAATAAGTTAGAGGAAGACAAAGACTGTTTGATATCATTTACATTTAGAATCTAAAAATGCCAAATTCAAATAAACAGAGCCTAGAATTGTGGTTACCAGAAGCAAGGGGTAGAATAAAAGAGGAAATGTTGGTCAAAAAGTACAAACTTTCAATTATAAGATGAATAATTTCTGAGACATAATGTACAGCATAATGATTATAGTTAACAATACTGTGTTATATAAGAATACTATATTAAATGTTCCCACCACAAAAAAAAAATGGTAATTAGGTGACATGATGTAAGTATTAGCTAATACTGTGGTGGTAATTACATCTTTTGGAATATAAAACTATATCAAATCAACACAGTTGTACATCTTAGATAATGTTCTATGTCAATTATATTTCAATAATGCTGGAAAAATATAGAGAGTTTTGGTAGTCATTTTGACATATTGATAATAGATGTTGCAAAGAATACTATTGTTTCAAACAATGGGTGCAAGCATCTGAATCTACCCAGACATTTTTATAACATCTAAAGGATTATACTACATAAAAAGATGCCTAGAGCACATAAGAATAAGACTAACACTTCTGGAAAGGAAGTAAAGTCCCACTTATGTACTGTTTTCTCATCCCATCTGAAAAGTGCCTCTGCTCTCTAGTCATTGGATGTTAGATATTATGGTAGTGAAGGCTGATATTGGGGGGATACCATGAAAGTGTTGTAAGTGTGAGAAGGTTTTTTTTTTTTAAAAAAAAAAAGCCTATGTCAAAATACCCTCCTCTGAGCTGAGCTTCAACTATTGTAATCCTGGCAGACATTATGATGCCCCTATATTCATAAGGTTTCATGAGCCCAATGGATCTCTGTCTATATCTGTTATTTTCGTTCCCAAGGAAGCAAAGTTACTGTTTTGTTTGGATTGGTTTGGTTTGGTTTAGTTTGGTCTGGTCTGATTTGGTTGGTGGTAGTTGGGGGTAGTTCTTTACAATGTTTCATCTTCAGAACAACGCTGACCCAGTAGGTAATATTAAGACTGATTTTTACATTAAGTGTTGGGAGCCATTCTTGATGAATGCCCTACAGACAGGGTTGGAGTTGCCTGCAAGCTACAAGTTTGCAGAGCAGGCAGGCTCTGGCAAGTAGCGTCCAAACAGGGACCTGAGCATGGGGGACTCAGTGAAGGACACCGCAGGACAAAGAGGCTAGCCAAGAAATAAGGTAAGGGATTGCAGTGATTACTCGGGAGTTGTAAATACAGGCCCTAAGAGTTGTATATACAGGCCATAATTGGTGATTAATCAGGAGTTGTAAATACAAGGAATCAAGAAAAGAAGAGACCCGGGAAAGAAAGAAAAAAAAAAAGAAAGAAAAAGAAAGAAAAAGAAAGAAAAAAGAATTAAAATGGGTAATGGCAATAGCTGCACACTTTTTGTACATTTGTAAATAGCTTTTTAGGCTTTTTGTACATTTGTAAATAGTTTTTTAGAATTTGTTTTAAAAAATAATAATACAAATAAATAAAAATGGGTAATCTTTTTAGTTTTTTTAGGATTTATAGGAAAGAAAGGATTAGATCGTCCGGGGGACGCCCCGGACTAAGAAAGTGAAACTAAGACTTCCACTCCACCAGCTGAGCTGCTTTATGCAGAGGCAGCTTTTGGAAAATAATTTTTCAGGAATAATAAATACCCGCTTAGACCCAAGGGATGCAGAGCAGTTAGAGGAAGAAGCCGCCAGATATCATGAGGAGGACTTTCCTCCATTTGTTGCCATATGAGGGATTGGGCACAGGTGGACAAGGAAAACAGGAGCCCATACTACCTATGCAGAGGCCTCCTAGAACAGGCTTGGGGTATTTTTAAAGGAGGTCACTGGCCAGCCTGCACTTCATGCAGATCCAATTACTTGGAAGAGTGAGGATTCTGTATGGGTGGATCAGTGGCCTCTAACTGAGGAAAAAATTAAGGCCACAGAGCAGCTAGTGCAGGAGCAACTTGACAACAGTCATATAGTCCCCTCAAATTCACCTTGGAATTCACCTATTTTTGTCATCAAAAAGAAATCAGGGAATTGGATGCTTTTGCTAGATCTTAGGAAGGTTAAAGAATTTGGAAGGCTAAAATTTGTTCATGTTACTATTGACACTTATTCTGGGTTTCTTATTGCCACTGCTCAGGCTGGCGAAGCCACTAAACATGTTATTTCTCATTGTCTTCGGTGCTTCACCATGCTAGGGCAGCCATCTGTTATTAAAATAGACAATGGCTCTGGATATACAAGTCAAGCATTTCAACACTTCTGTGCACAACTCTCTATTATGCATAAAACTGGTATCCCCTACAATCCACAGGGTCAAGGAATTGTGGAATGAGCTCATGGTGCTCTGAAAACTCAACTGCTAAAAATAAAAAAGGGGGAGCTATACCTATTTCTCCACAAAACCTTTTAAACCATGTTCTTTTATTTTAATTTTTTTTTGACTTTGGATATTCAGGGATTATCTGCTTTAGAGAGATTTTGGCATCCTAAGACTCAGAATACATATGCTCAAGTGAGGTGAAAAGATCCCCTCACAGGCTCATGGAATGGCCCCGACCCGGTACTCATATGGGGACAAGGGCATGTTTGTGTTTTTCCACAGGATGCTGAAAATGCCAGGTGGCTTCCAGATTAGTTTAAATGGTTGTAAGAAATTTTAGATACCCAATTAAAATTTATTTATTTATTTATTTTTTATGTAAAATTAGTCTGTGAAAGCTATGCAGAATGTCTACCCTATCTTCCTGGCAATTACTTTCAAATACTTGAATAAAACTGTCAAATATGATAGTTAAGGATGGATTCATAAGGAGCTGGAACCTAAAGAAGAATCAAATCATTTGGATTAGTGGCAATGAGATAAACAGACACTATAAGTAATCAAATGTGATAATAATAGAATGATTATTGAATCCTTATTGTGTCCAGTATTGTGCTGGTCACTTTCTATGCATTTATCTTGAGTGATTCTCATGATGATTGTTCAGTAGGTGGATGATATTCCCATGTTATAGATGTAAAAACAGACTCAGGAGATGTGAAATAATCCAGTTCACTCAGATATTAAATGTCAGAGATTTGAAAGGAGACATATAATTCCAAAAGATATGTTTTCTTCACTAGCTTAGGCTTGCATCTTGGTTACATAAATTAAGTCACAAAAAAAAAGTGTAATCTGTTTATTCAGTGGAGTACAAACCCCAAAACAGGCTTATTGTTTTTCAGTCACTATCTTAAACATGCTCTGCCAATTTACTCCGTTTTTATCCAATATTAACATTTTAAGATGATTCCACTGATTTTTAGGCCTTTTGGGTTAAGACAAGCCCCGTAAATTTAAAAGTCCAGTCTTATTCTTTTTCTTATCTCTAGCTCAAACCTAACAACCTAAGCCCAAGTGACCTTTAGTGAAGAAGCACATGTTCTACTCATTTAATCTTTTTTCTTTACTTTTTTTTTCCCCACAGGTATTTGAGGCAGAGCAAGGAAATAGTCAAGGTCAAGTGACTCTTAACTGATGTTGTTGTAATTCTTTCTCAACTCTTGCTACTCTCTCAACTCTAGGTAACCGATTAGTTACTGATGTTGTATGTAAGGCCAGCATCCACCATTGAGCTAGGTCTGGGGAAATGAAAAAATTGAGGCAAGTTTAATGTTTGGATGCCAGGAAAGATGACAGTGATGGAAATGGGCAAACTGAAAGAAAATAAGCTGCTTCAGGATATGCATAATCCAAAGGGCATGGTAGATGCCTGTTGATTACTTAAAATGAGAAGATAGCTTTTTGTTTTATGGAACTGATGTGTTCCAACTATTGGTTCTAAAATGAACTCAGTTTTTCTTAACTGCTATTAGGAAATCAAGGATGCATCCCACAGCAGGGGGAAAATCCTCAAAAGACTCAATTAAAAACTTTTGGTGAAGATGTAGTTGAAATGGTGGCCAGCTTTCTAGGCCCTGTGGGATTGTTGTCCCACTTAGTGGTTCGCTGGTCCTTTGCAGTGATTTTTTGACTCCTTGATCTCCCCTAGATGGTCAGGCCCACTTGGGATAGAATGTTAGTGCAGTGCCTATTATTGGAGAAATGACTGCACAATCATAAAAACTGGGACTTTTCTGGCTTGCTGTAAAACATATCACATTAGTATTCAGGTTTTACACACTTATTCCACTGCCATATCTCACCTTTGGAACCTTATTTCTAAAAATAAGGCAACCTACTCAGAACATCCATGAGGGATAACTATACCTCTTTATTTTTATATGAACAAAAATCTTCCCAAAAATTGCCTTATCAACATGGGATCTTACATTTCATCATACTCTTACTTATCCTGTAGATTTGACATGGACAGTATAACATTTGTTGGTCTGTTTATTATGAGAGAGCTCTCTTTTGAGCCAGTTTTCAGAAAACTCAATTGGGCAAATGGTAACTTATGTCCTTAACTCTGCCCCCTGAGTAGTCTGACCTTGGGCACCATAGGAAGTTGCTGAGACTTGGAAGAAGAGTATGCACAGAAGACACCAGGAGATCAAAGAACTTAGGAATACCATCATGCATAAAGAGGAATGAAAGGGCTACTGGCAAAGATGCCATTGCTTTAGAAATATCCTTGCACTGCTTTCTATGCAGGAAACCTATAATAGCAATCCCAGTGAAAAGACTAGGTCAATAGAATCAACTCCTGAAATCTCAATTTATAACACCAACACTTCTCTAACTTTGTTACAGCTAAAGGAAGGAGTCATGTTGATACAAAATACTATTACAACTATTCTAGTAAAGAAGAAAATGATTTCACAAATGTTTCCTTTCTCATTTATTGTCACTACCCTTTTCTCCCCTGACTACTTTCATTCTCAGCCTATGTAAAAAAAAAAACAGAAGATAATTTAAAATTAAATGATGATGGCTCAGAGCTTAAAGCACTTAGAAGAAAAGAGAGGAAAGAAAAACATCACATCTTGACAGGGCTGGGAGTGAGGATTGGAAGCTTGCCAAGGACTCCCAAAAGATCTGTTGATAAGTGAGTTTTAGTACTTTGTGTGACCATAGAGGACCCCCAAGACATTATTCTTCCTTGTGGAATAGTGATTGAAGTCATGGAAACCTAGTGGAGAGAGTTGAGAAAGAATAGAAAGAAGGTACAAATAGTGAGTTAGGAAAACCAGGTTGAATCTTTGATTTATAATTACTATTTTGTAATATAATATTTCTAAGCATATAATCTATAAAAATATCTTAATAGAATGTCTATGAGAGATAAAGTTAGACATACATACATATAAATAGGTACATATAGGTGTGTATATATGTATATAGCTATATACATATGTATATATGTATCATACCACACACATATAATTCTTCATCAGTATGAGAGTCAACATATAAAAAGTTCCTTATGAATAGTAATAACATAAAATATTCTTATTACAAGGTATAAAGCCAGCTCTTTAGCTTACTTTAGCTCCATTTGCCCACATGTGATGACATACAAATTACTATAAAGGCCTTTCATTTCTTTTCAAGTTTCTCTAATTGTAAGAAGTAAAAAGGGTGGAGATGTCAGAATCTGATAAATCAGAATTCAAATTTTTGCTTTGCCACTTATGAGCCATAGAACCTGGGACAAGTTACCACTCTGTTCTCAGAGTTCACATCTGGATAATGGCATTATTTATTATTCTACATTGTAGCTGTGAAATTAAATGAGGTAAAATAGTTGGAACAGCACTGAACATATTGCCCAGTATATAACATATACTAAATCAGCAGTTGGCAGACTTCTTCTGTCAAGGGCCAGATAGTAAATATCTTAGACTTTGGCAGGCCTAACTACTCATAGCATGAAGCAGCCAGAGACAATATATAAAGGAATGAGCATGGCTGTGTTCCAATAAATCTTTATTTAAAAAAGACAAGTGGGCAACGACATGGATAAACCTAGAGGGTATTATGCTAAATGAAATAAGTCAGACAGAGAAAGACAAATGCCATATGATCTCACTTATATGTAGAATCTGAAGGACAAGATGAACAAACAAGCAAAACAAAACAGAAACAGACCCATAGATACCGAAAACAAACTGATGGTTACAAGAGGAGAGGAACATGATGGAATAGGTGAAAAGATGAAGGGGATTAAGAGGTACAAATTTCAAGTTATAAAATAAATAGATCACAGGGATGTAATGTACAGCGTAGGGAATAGAGTCAATAATATCGTAATAACTTTGCACAAGATGGATGGTTACTAGACTTGTGGTGATTATTTTATAAGGTATATAGATGTCAAGTCACTAATTTTACACCTAAAACTCATGTAATATTGTATGTTAGCTATATTTCAATACAATTAAAAAGACAAATGAGCTTATGTTGGCCTGCCACCTATAGTTTGCAAATCCCATCACTTAACCAATATTAATTTCTTCCCCTTTCCCCAATTTGTCTTCTCTGGGATTTAGGTTTTTTGTGTATAATGTTGAAAATAACACCTACCAAAAGTTGAATGTATTTATTGAGCACCTATAGCACATAAAAAAACTGAGTTCAAATGCAATGAACAACAGAGTGAATAAGATTTGCTTCTACTCTTGAGGAGCTTAATTAAGGGTAACAGAAAGTGCTTAACTTACAGAAGCTTAGTCTTAGCCAGAAAATGGCTTCAGAGTATTTATTTCTTGAAATTTTGAGGATGCACTAAAGCATCATATTTAAATATAGAAGCAGTGCAAGCCATTTTGGAGAACTGGCTATAGGACTTAACCTTTTTTGCTATAAAGAATTATAAAACTGGACAAAAGCTATGAAGAAACAGTTTTCAGAGACTGGACAATAGCATAGGACTGTGATGCTTGAGATAAGAAAAACACCTTATTTCTACCTGTCTTTCTGCCTGAGACCACTATCTAAACCTCAGTACAAGAAAGTGAAACCTATTTTTTAAAAGTTAAGCTCAGACTTTTTAAAAGTGTTTTTGCTTCTTTTTACAGAAGTGATTTCACAGGGTAGAAGAAAGATAGACTAGAGTTTGGGACTGCGAATATAGCTGAAAGTTATAGATCAGGTTACTGAGGAGAAGGCAGACACACAGATATAATAACTTTAGAAATCTGCATAAGGCTGTACCTGAGTTTTGAGATGAATAGAAGGCTGTATATAGACAGATCAAGATTCAGTGAGATTAGGCAGAGAATAGCTATTTGATAACTGTGAAGTGAACAGAATCATAGAGGCTGCGTGGTGCAGGAAGATGAAGTTATAACCATCTAAATTGGTGGAACCTCATAAAAACCCTGGGAATTTTGAGGCCCCAGAAAAAAGTACAGCTTAAGAGTAGGGTTACTCTAGCTCTAGGAAAAAGGGCTACTCTGGATCCATCATAAAAGAGCTTAAAACTAAACTTTGCTAGGGTAAAACTGATCTGTCAATAAATTGTCAGAACAAAATACAGCAGTCTTTAAACAAGGGCAACAGAATTCAAATTTATATAACATAAAATCCACAGTTGGGTATATAATAACATATTTGAAGACATATGAGGAATAGGAAAATGTAGCATTTAACCAGGAGGAAGATAAATCAGTAGCAACAGACCTGGAAATAATACAGATCTCTGAATTAGCAGACATTGCTCTCTTTTTATTTTGGCTAAACCCAATTCTCCTCCAATCCCCCATACCTGATCTCTGGTAATCACTAATATGTTATTTATTTCTATAATTTTGTCATTGTAAGAATGCAGTATTTGAAATATGTGGTAGTCAACTTTTGTGATTGGCTTTTTTCACTCAATATAGTTTCCTAGAAATACATTCAAGTTGTTGCATAGATAATTTGTTTATTTTTGCTACTGAGTAGTATTTCATGATGTAGATGTATCACTGTTTGTTTAATCAATCATCTGTTAAAGAACCTATGTGTTCTTTTTTAGCTATTACAATTAAAACTGCTATGAACATTTGTATGCATATTATTTTATGTGGACCTAAGTTTTCAATTCTCTGGTATAAATTTCCAACAGTACAACTGCTCGTTTTTATGAGTTGCATGTTTAGTTTTATAAGAAACTACCAAACTGTTTTTTTTAGCAATCCCCATGGGTTAATATAAGCTGTACTTTAAATATAAAAACATAGATAGGTTAAAAAATACTGACCAGAATAAAGGTGTAGTAATTACATCAATGACAAAGTAGAGTTCAATGAAAGAATTACTAGAGATAAAGTGGTACATTTCATACTGATATGAATAATGAGTTAATTATTAATTCACTATTATTCATTATAAAGATATAACAATACTAAATGTGCTTGCATTTATAATAGGGCCTCAAAACATATGAGCCAAAACCTGATAGGACTGAAAGCAAAATTAGACATATTCATAGTCAGAGCTAGACTAAATCTGTAAATATATAGATTTAAACATTGCTATCAGCCAACTAGGCCTAATGGGTAATTAAAGAACACTGCATTCAACAATCTTAGAATACTCTTCAAGTTTACATGGGATATTTATCAAAAGAGACTATGTGCTGGACTATTAAAAAGTGTTTATAAATTTAGAAATACTGAAATCTTATAGTGTATATTCTCTCTCCATAAAGAATTAAACTAGAAACCAGTAACAAAATATCCACACAATTCTCAAATATTTTTAAATTAAGCAACACACTTTTAAATAATCCATGCACCAAATAAAAAAAAAATTACTAAGTTAATTAGAAAAATTTTTCTAAATGGTAATAAAAACAAAGTATCAAAGTTTGTGGGGTGCAGATAGAACATTGTTTACACAGAAATTTATAGTGGCAAATGCTTATATTAAAAAAATGGTTTTAAATCAGCCGTCTGTGCTTAAACTGTGGGAAAATAGAAAAAGAAAAGCAAATTACACCAAAGCAAATGGAAGAAAATAATAAAGTAGAAAATAATAAAATGAGCAGGAAATAAAACAAAATAATAGAAACAAATCAGTGAAACAAAAAAAATTGATTATCAAAGAAGACTGATAAAATTGAGCATTGTTTTTTCTCTACTGGGGTTCTGCAAATGAATTAGACTTAAAAAGGATATTATTGTATCGTCTATTTTCTTTATTCTTCAAAGGAAGTTATATAGTGAATACTATTTTAGATTCATAGGGTAAAAATTTTATACAATTGATGACTTAGAACATTAAGACTTAATTCTTTCATAGAAACCTAGTTGAGAAGAATGGCCCCACCAATAATGGTACAATTTAAAAAGAAAATAAAAATTACTAGTTACTAATATCAGAAATATAAAAGGGGACATCTTTAAAGATGCTTTAGACATTAAAAGTTTGTAAGAAAATATTATAAATAATTTTCTGCCAAGAAATTTAAAAACAATCTTAATAACACTATAACTGTTAAAGAAATTGAATTTGTAATTTAAAACCTTTCTATAATACAATTCCAGACCTAGGTTAACTGGAAAACTTTACATTTAAGAAATAAATATTCCCATTTACAAAAGCTTATTCAGAAAAAATAAAGTTGAAATAGTACTCAGTTTTATGAAGTTAACATAACTTTAATATCATTCCTGAACATATATGCAGAAATCTGGACAAAACATTAGAAATTAAATTTAAAATTTATTATTGGATAGTATATATGACAAAATGGGATGTGTCTTCAAAATAAATATGAGGTTGTTTTCAAATGTTTTCAAGTAATATATCACATTTACAGAATGGAAGGAAAAAATATGATTAGGTAAATACATGCAGAAAAAATAAAAAATCAACATAATTTATGATAAAAACTTTCAGAGAAATAGGGATAGTAAGGGACTTTCTCAATATGATAAAACCTATTTAATAGTGAGGGGCTGATTGTTTTTCCCCTATGATCCTATGATATTGGAGCAAGGCAAGGAAGACTGCTCCTACCACTTGGCTTCAACATTGTGTGGATAATCATGACTAGTGAAATTAAGGCAAAAATAAACAACTATACTGAAGGGAAAATGGCAATATAAATGTATACATTAAAAATTCTATGGGATCTACCAAAAAAAAATTCTAGAACAAATGCATGAAGTTAGACAAGCCACATAATATAGGATAAATATACAAAAATTAATTGCATTTCTATGTAATAGTAACAGATAATTTGAAGACTGATTTTTAAAAAATTGATTACAACAACATCAAAACATTAATTAATTAGATATAAATTTGTTAAAGAACTACTCACTGAAAACTGAGTCAAATTAAAGATCAACATAAATGAATAAATACACAATATTCATGGACTGGAGGATTAATTTTGTTAAATGTAAAATTTCCCAATTTTACCTGCAGCTATTTAATGCAATCTCAAATCCCAAGGCTTTTTTTCCTTACTAAAAATTGGCAAGCTGATTCTAAAATTATTTGGAAATGCAAAGGATATAGAATAATACAAAAATAAATCTTAGGAGAAACAAGTCAAAAGATTCATATCTGGTTTCAACATCATTTCTTTCAATATTGTTTTGTTATATCATTGATGAGATGTCATAGAAACTTAACTCTTGTTTATGTTAATTAGCCTATGGTAAAATTGGTTTCATTGTACGTTGTTTCGCTTGAAGTCACAGAACCCATTGAGGACATCAAATGAGGACTTACTGTGATGTTATACTACTAATCAAGAGAATGTGCTATTAGCCTCATACTGATTTGGGTCCTTTAAGGTCAATGGAACCCAACAGAAAGTCTAGAAATAGGCCAACGCCCAGTCAATGTGATTTTTGACAAAAGGGCCGAAGCTATTTATGGGGAGAGAACAAATTCTTTTTCAAAAAATAATGCTGAATCACTGAATATCCATAGTAAGGAGAAAAAAAAAAAACTCAGCCCTTACTTCACACTTCACTCAAATATTATTTCAAAGTCGTTTATGGATCTGAAATGAAAGCTAAAAATGTAAAGTTTCTAGAATAATGTATAAGAGAAAATCTTTATAACCTTGGGATAGGTAAAGTGTTCTTTGAAATCACTGATTATAAAAGAAAAAAAATGATACAAAGTTATTTAAAATTATAAACTTCATCTTATTAAATGTGCTCATTAAAAAAAAAATAGGTAAGCATCGGAACAAATATTCACGGTATAAATACACAACAGAGGACTTATATGTAGAGTATATAAAAACTCCTTGAATTCAACTATAAGAAGACATCTCAGTAACAAATAGGCAGATTAGGTACTTCACAAAGGAAGATACATTAGTGTCCAATAAGCCTTTGAAAAATTGCATATTATTAGTCATCAGTGAAATGCAAATTTGTGTTAAAATATCACTATACTTCTGGAATGTCTTAAACTTAAAAAGCCTGACAACACTAAATGTTGGCTATGTATGTGAAACAACTAGAATTCTCATACATTGCTGATGGGGTGCAGAATGGTACAACCAATTTGGAAACTGGAAGTTTCTTATAAATTAAAATATACTACTACCTTATGACCAAATATTTTGCTCCTAGACATTATACCCAAGGTAAAGTACTTTTATACAAATATTCATAGCAGCTTTATTAATAACAATCCCAAACTGAAACAACTAAAAAAGAATGGATAAATTGTATTATACCCTATTATTAAACTATATTCATCAATTAAAATTTGGGGATAGATTTGGACATTACTAAGGTAGAATCAGCATTAACTAGTGACCAATTGGAAAGTAGTATAAGATAAAGAGAGGAACTGAAGATGGCCTTGAGATGATTACCCTACTTGTCTAGGAGAAATATTGAAGAAAAAAACACATGGAAGTTGGAAAAGGTTTAGGGATGGGAATAAAGGCATAGATGAAGATTCATTGAGAAATACTAAAAACAATATTTTTTCAATGTGAACTAGAGAACATTTTGCTGTTAATTGAATATTTCAGCTAGTCAGAATTAACTTGTTTTTATTTTCCAACCTCTCTGTATCTCTTTTCTGGACAGAATTTTTAATAACTTCAAAAGGCACTTTGGCATTGTGAAAGTACTGAGAACAATCTTAAGAGGAAATTACTTATCATGCTTTAGTTCTCCGTATTCTCCTTTCTCATGAAGTATTTAAAGTTCAGGTATTTGTGAGCCACTGTTGGGAAAGATGCCTCCTCATTTACCCTTCTCTTAGGTTGTATTTCAACAGAGGGAATTTGGGCTGAGGTGTACTATTTCAAGTGGTCAAGAACAATGATAAGAAAGAAAAGTAAAAGCATCATATGGTGCTATATACATTAAGTCCTTCAGGAATCGATGATCACATTCACTTATTTATTTTCTACAATAGAGTTGTTTTTTCTTATTTAGTAGTTGGTGAATTTCTTGAGGGTAAGAACTGCCATATTTATCTTTTTATCTTTGCTCCCTGAAGTTTATCAAGAGGTAAAGTAGGTATTCAATGAATAGATGTTGAATATAGGAGTAAATTTGTCTCTAGAGCTTTTATTACTGTTACTTCCTCTGAGATAGAAAGTTTTGCTATAAAAACAACAAAAGTAAACAACAGTAACAAAGTGCATTATTAAAGAAACTTTCCTCTTAATAAAAAAGGAAAATAAGACAAGCCTAATATGAAAATGGAAAGACCCTTGACATTTAAAGACCAAATTGGAAAGATAAGTGAGAAAAGGGAGAAAGAAATCAGATTCTGAAGCTTTCTGAACTCAGAAACAAAAAAAGCAGAAGAGACAAATCAAAGAATCGAAACTCCATTAAGGGAAACAAATGGAAAGTAAAGGGACTAGCGGATCTCTGCAAGATATGGAAGCATTTTGATTTAGTTATAGAAATAGAGGAAGGTCACACAAAAACAGAGGGAGGTTACACAAAAACTGCCCACTGTTACTCAGGAGGAAAGCTGAGATTGACATTCAGTTTGATCTTACTCTCTACTCAGTGATCTCCTCTCCAGGTTATGCACCTCTTGATATTTACCCATAAACTTGATAACCAGCTTAAAATAATGCCTGCCCATAAAGGAGCCATGCTGTGACAACTCAAACCATTTTGCTAGCCACTTTCACATCTCTGACTTTAAAACTACTACTTCTTCACTGTTCAATGTGTTCCATTCAAAACATAGTATTAAATCTGGCATCCTCCACTTCTAATGAGTCCAAGGTGTATTCTTTTGAGCATGCAGGAATGAATATGAAGGAAAGTAGAATAATTATTCTTTAACATGGAGAAAATATGGCTATCTCCCTTGGATATTATTTGGCATTAGAGTTGAAGTCCTCGAAGTATGTATTATGGTCTGAGAAGCAAATTTCTTCTGTTCAGTGTCACCTCCTACAAAATCAAAATAGGTTAGATTTTATTTTTAAATATAAGTATTCAAAGAGAGTTGATATTTGAGAATGAAGGATGGTATTTTAAGAGAATGCTTTCAGAATGAGGTTGTCATACACTGTATATGAAACATACAGAAATTTCAACAAAAGCAAAAATCAGTTTCCCCTGGACAAATCATTGAGAATTTGCCTCTTCAGTAACCAAAATTTAGGGTGAATTGAAATCTGCAAAAAAAAAAAAAAGTGTGCTTTCATGTTTTGGGAAGTTTGGATGGTCATTAGTTTCCTATTTGCTGCTATAACAAATTATCACAAATGTCATGCTTCAAACTCACAAATTTACTATCTTACAATTCTCTAGGTCAGAAGACCAACATGAATCTCACTGGTTTGAAATTAGTGAGTCTGCAGGATGGTGCCCCTTTCTGGGGACAGAAGGGGAGGACCCATTCCCTTGTCTTTTCAGCATCTTGAGGCCACCCACACTCCTTTGGTCATGGCGTCCTCCCTCCTTCTTCAAAGCCAGCAATGTCAGTCAGTTGAGTCGTCTCATATCTCATTGATTTAACTTCCTTCTTTGATTTCCTCACCTACTTTTAAGAACCCTTGTAATTACATTGGGCCCACTTGGGTAATCTTTCTAAAAGTAAAATGATTAGAAACTTTAATTCCAGTTGCAACTATGTTTTCTCCTTTGTTACGTACTGTAATACTCACAGGTTCTAAGGATTAGTATGGAGGTATCTTTGAGGACTGTCCATCTGCTTGCCATATCTGGCTTTTGATTTCTTTCTGTGATGCAGCATGCTATGTGATAGCAGTCCCTCTGGAACTTAGACAGTGCCAGACATATTTGCTTGAAAAACAGATGTTCTAACCCATGTACAGAATCAACCCTGGCACACTGTGGGAAAACATTTGAAGCCATTAAAATATGGGAAATATTTGGGAGTTGTCTTTTTTCTGGATCTTTTACCACTGAAACAAAGTTATGAAAACTAGTAAATTATTTTGTAATTATGTTTATAGTTAGCACAAATAAGGGTCAGGTTGATTTCTGTTAAACATTCCCTGTCACACTTGACTGACATTTTGGTTGCTTTTAAGTCACATGTAGTACTCTCCTGAATTTTGGCTGGATTTTATCTTTCTAAGAGTATAAAAGAAGTTTGTGTTTTCTGTTGTTGTTTGTTCTTAATGCTGTCTTGATCTAATTTTGAGGCTCTAGCTATAGATAAGTCAGTTCCCTCTCTTGAGCAGCTCATTAAGTCCAGACCCCGATCACTTTCCTTCTCAGATTCTCACTCTCTGGAGCCACTAGGCCACTATGAACCTGCCTTAACTACCCAGGGGCCAGATACTGGACAACTAGCTCTTATGCCCTGGAGATATAGAATTATTCCAATTAGCCAATTCACAGATAGTCCCGGAAATAAAAGTCACTAACCCCCCTCTATGTCATACAACAACTGCACCCTCCAGCTTCAGTCTCTAGCTTGCTGTTAGCCTGTGACTGGGTTCAAACCTTTGCGTGACTGTGACGGACAGCCTTTTCTTATTTGAAACTGTAAGTTAAAAAGAGTTCTGCCTTTAATCTGAGTGTCAGTGTGTTGTGCCCCACCATTAAAGAATCTTTAAATCTTCTAAAACAGTGAGCCCTTTCATCTATCCACCTATTCCTTCATATTACAAACATTTAATGCATACTCACTATGGGGAGCCCTGTTCCACTCCACAGAGGTGATTAAAGTGGTCTCTGTACCTGAAAGCTATTAAAGATGAAGATTTCTTCCCTACCTGAGTTCTAGCATATTGGCAAATGTTTCCTCCCTCACCTCGCTTTTTATTTATCATTTGCTGCTAAAATTATAGCTCTGCATTGCTTTTGCACAACCCAATCAAGATAGCTGGAAATCTGTGTGCATGTGAATTTTAGGAATGAGATATTTCATTTGAATTTATATGGATTTAATTTGCCATAATATTGATTGGATATACTCTTTTAAACAGTTATAGCCACTTGAAGATATTGACCGTTGCCATAAGTTTTCTTCAAGATGCCTTTGATTCATGAACTACTAAGGAGAAGAAAAAAACAAAGACCTACTGCAGTTGAAATCATGAACCAGCTATGTAATAAAAAAAAAAAAAACTCAAGCAACATTTTACCAAATGATGCCATTTGTGAAAAGAGTATTCTTTTTTTTTTTTTTTTCTATCAGAGCTAGCAGGCATAGTATTTGTTTGAATGACCAGTTTCTTATCTTGCTTTTGTAGGGCAGCCAAAGCTATGTTAGGATAGTGTGAGACGTGTCACAAGCTCATTTGAAACACATCGCTGGTGGACAGGGAACTGTATGTTTCACACTTGAAGTTCTCTGTTGTTAGAAAGGGATGAAACTGCTTTGACTTCAGGAGTACTGGAGATGTTAGGAGCTGATGGCATTTTGACTGTGTTTTTTGAGACAAATATGTATGTGTGACTGCCTGGGGAAAAAATCACACACAACAGAACCTGATATGAATAACATTCGGTGATAGATTGCCCCTTACCATCAGTCATATCATATGCAATGTAAACAGAATGAAGTAATTTGCTTCTTTCCTGGGTTTCATTATGTATATGTGTTTATTTAATCACAACTAAATGATATTACATGAAGTTCCCCTTGTCCTCCTGAGGAATCCAGATTCAACACTTTCAGTGCTGTTCAGTGCTGGAGAGTGAAGAAAGTGTAACCATAGTGATGGAATGGAAATGATTTTCTTTGTTCAGAGGCTTCAATATCCAACAGACATTACAGTTTTCAAGGTCAAAAATATATTAGGATGAGATAAAAATTAAAGAAAAATGTGCTGGCTTAGCTACAAAAGCTAATTTAGTTTATGCATTATAAATTATGTTAAAATGACTAAAATGAGATTTCTCAGCAAGAACTAAATGTGTGGTTTCACAAAACTAATTTCCAAAGATGAACATGATTACAGAATTTAGCTTTAAAAGCTTTTCAGGCCAGCAGAGGAAACAGCAAAGCTATCAATTATCAGACTTTAGTGGTGCCTCTGTCACAAATATAATGATATTTTTAGCATTCTGCTTAGCATTTACTAAATTAAGAATGTCTACAAACAAATCAATTAATTGGGATATTATTTAATTAAGTAAAACATGTGATCTGCCATAGAACCTTAAGCGGATGATTATAACAAACATCCTAGTAGCCTTCCTTTTCTATTGAGGGAGATAGCAAGCCAAGCAATAAAAGAAAGATGGAAGCTAAAGAAAAAGAAATGTTGATAATGTTGATCAAACAAGAAACACAGTTTTATGCTTTTCTGATTTATGCTGCATTCTTCTGTAATTTTTAAGAAGTGCTTATTTTGAAAATCTGTCATTTTCTGGGAGAAGGTCAGTGCTATCTGTCAGTCATACTAGTCCTGTATGGTGAATATGTGACATTTGTTTTTTTGTTTTTTCATTTTTGTAACAATGCACATATAAACATAAAAGAATCTGTATTCTCTTATGTAGCATACATAAGTCTCTGTATGCTAAAAAGGTACGAAGCTCCTGATATTTGTTTTCATATTACTGGAAAGCTAAACAGTTCAGATTCAATGAAAGTTTATTTTGGACCCACTATAAGTCAGGCACTTTCAAACTGTCTTATTCAACCTTTTAACAATCCCATGAGTTAGGTATCAAGATCTCAGTTTTTAAAGGAAAGTCAGGTTTCAAGGAGGCTAAGTACTTCCCTGTATTCATGCACCTGGTAATTTGTAGAGCTAGTATTTAAACTCATGACATGTGATACAAGTCTCAAACATGTTATTTCTTTCCATTATTCCAGAAGATCTTTTCTTCAAGAAAGACAGTGCAGACTAGCCTGGATGTAAACAGGGCTCCAACAAGGAAGTGACTATCCTGTGGGCCAACAGAGTCATTGGAAATATATTGTCTCAAAAGAGAGCAGTGATGTGGTTAGGAAGGAAACAGAGGCTATCATCAACTACTACTTGCACAAGTCAAAGTATCTAATTGTCTAATGCCTCTAGGCTTCATGGAAAATATAAGGCTAACTTTTCACCAACAAACAACTCAGAATATAATTCTAACCTTATTTGAAGTAACTGCAAGTATGGACCAAGAATAAGGTAAGGGTGATGGGATCAGGTGTTCGATAGCAATGTTCTGACCTGTTAGAAACTTTAAAATCCAATTTCTTTCTTTTTTGTTAATGAAGATTATCTTTTCACACATATCATAATGGAGAGCTTGTGTATTGGGGAATAGCTCATGAGCTATATCATGCATTCTTAAATCGTTTTCATAAATCATTCAAGCTGGGCAATTATTATTGGTCATAGCCATGTGACTCTCATTATCTAGGCCATGTAAGTCTTCTAGTTAACTTTGTTATTTTTTCCCTTTTTCTCCTTTCTTTTTGCACCCTTGATCCAACCACACATCAAGCCTTTCTTATCCTGCTGGGTTTATCATCCAGAAAATTGCTCAAAAAAGACATGCATGAAAATTTGCTAATCATGGTCATCTGATTATCAGAGGGTGATTTAAAAAAAAAAAACATGAGAACACAAGGGTCCCTTCAAATTTTTGGTTACTAAATATTAATTTTTAAGTCAAAGTTTTGTTAGTTTTTTACATTTTCATTATTATGTAATAGGTTAAACTTTTAATGAAATGCCACGTGGAATGGAAGAATTGTAATATTTCCACTTAATTAAAAAAATACTGTCTTCATCAACTGAAAAGAAAACATCTCAATTTCTTAACTCATATCTGATGACTGAGGTGGGATCTTGGCTGATGCTACTGGAAGGGACACAGAATGGACTTCACTCTGCCTGGGATTGACAGCATGTGAGGAAAATGCTTTGCTATAATTAGAGTAATTTGCTATGCAATGGGCAAAAACAGCCCCTTAAATATCAGTGTGGGATTCAATAGCAAAATATGTCTAGACTTGTGATACCTTCCACACTGAAAGGAGTTATTGAAAAATGATTCATTTTTATATCCTCCACCTGCTGCCTGATTCTTCATAATATTGATTTGTGAGAGAAAGAACTTTTTCCAAATGATAGTGCTGAGATGTGTTGCTAATAAGATACATAGTTTTGAGCACTCAGCCTTTTAAGCAATAACTGTGTGTTAGATGCTGTTTAGAAAAATCAGAGTAACTGTCTTTATCTCAATAATTCAATTTTCATAAGATTTTATTTTGTCACTTAAATTAATCAGAGTTTACGATCAACTAAACATGGACAATAAACATGCAGTCAGGAAATTATGACTTTGGAAATACACTTTTTATGTAAGGATAGGTATTTATTATAATCAAAGTTTTTTTGTTATATCACTAATCTGGATAATTTAGAGATAATGTTTAGACATTTTCCAACAACACTTTTTTTGCCTGTAATTACAAGAATATCAACTAACAGTGACTTAAATAAATAGTTTGTTTTTCTCACATAGCAAGCAGTCAGGATATATGTGTCTACCCATATTGTTTGAGCAGCTCCATGTCAGGTGCAGCATCTCTGCTATTTTCTTTACCTTTTCCTGATAGTCACAATATGGTTGCTGCCGGTCCAGGCATCATGGTTATATTCATGCAGGATGTAGGGGGTCTGGTGTAGTGGTAGTGATGTTTTTTTTTTTTTTATCATTAAGCAAACTTTTTCAGATCCTCCAGCAGACTCCCACTTACAAATCATTGGCTAGAACTCAGGTATTTAGCCATTTTTTGCTTCAAGGAATCTGAGATAGTGAGTATTTAGGTAATTGGGAATGGGTCTTAGGTTAGGTATCCAACAGTTCCTGACACCTCTTGCAACCAAATTTGTATTTTAATGACTAGGATTGATGCTGTGACTGAGTGAAATCAACTATAGGTTAAAGCTTTGTAAAATAAAAGGAAATTGATTAAATCAAATCATCTGGGTTTAAATCTCAACCCTATAGTTCCTATGTTATGATCCTAAGCAAGTCATTTATTTGTGTAAGCTTTAGTTTCCTCATCTCTAACTGTAGATAAGAATTCCTTCTTATAGGTTCGATAAGAATTAAATGAGTAAGCTGTCGTAGAGTATCAAGTACAGATTTGATTATATAGGAATTCACTAAGTTGTTCATATTAATTTTCTTTTGTTGATATATTTAGTTGATCAATATAAACTTTATTTAGGAAAACAATTGAAAAGAGGTCACCACTTGCCATATTTGTATCTATGAGGCCAAAGATGCAGTAGTAGTTCATTTCAGGGTCATATTCCAGTGTGTGTGTGTGTGTGTGTGTGTGTGTGTGTGTGTGTGTGTGTGTGTGTGTGAATGAGGCAGGGATAGAGGGAGGAAGAAAATTCACTTTTATTGACCATCTTCTACACGCCTCTTTTACATCATTTTTTTACCTGATGCAACAGATATTTCTTCTATGATTAACTAGGCTATTAAGCTAAAACTAGAATGGCTTTGACTTCTCATATTTTGAAGCTGCACATATTGTATAGTTTTTCCATCTCATTCACTCTTTTATTTTGTGGGGAACCCATCACAAATCCCTGTGGCTGGCAGAAAGATCATTTTAAATGATCTTTGTTAAATATTGCTCAGGGTCACATACCAAATAGTTTCTTCCTTTCAACTTTCAACTAATTTTTCACAAATAGATTGCAATTACCTCTCTCCTGAAAGTATATTTATTTTTTATCTAGAATTCCTCCATCCAGTTCTATCCAGATACAAAGGAAAGCCATTACTCAATACTAATTTGGAGTCTGAACTTCCAGAACTATTGTCCACTTCTACAAGTATTGCCTTTTCTCTGAAGTTCTTTGTGCATTGCTGCTATCCAGATGTGACAATATGGCATACCCACATTTGCTGTAAGTTTGTTCCTGAGCTCTGTGATCTGGGAACCTTGCCACATACAGTTTATATAACACTGTGTCCTGTGCAATGATTTCTAAATATGAACATGTGAACATAGGGACATAAATATTTCTTCTGAACAAGAAAACAATCTCTTTTTTCCTTTGTTATTCCTTATACCCATCTATCCATTCTTTACTCTCTTCTTCAATTCCATTCTTGTTTGTCTCTGCCTCTCTCCCCCTCCCCTCTTCTTCTCTTTCTCTTTCTCTCTCTCATATCTGGGAAATCTGCAGAAGCAGTGGAGGGCACTCTGAGAGGTAACTAGTAATCTGTAACACGCTGATATATTACAGATTGAGAATTTATTACTCTTGAAGGATGATACATGGAAACAAACCAGTCATGGAATGGTTGCCAGAGTTGTTCTGATTAGTTTCTGTAAATAGATGGATATGGATGGGCATGATAAAGATAACTATGGCCAAGTACTAATTCCAGACTTTCCTTTAGAGAAAGCTGATGCTCAGGATAGAGAAATTCAACAGTGAAACTGGTCAAAAACTAGTGAGGAAGCTTTAAATGTAGGCAGTATCATAAGACTGCATGGAGCTGAGCAATTAACCCTAAGCCTATGGACTTAAAAGACATCAGAAACTCTCAGTATGATATCAGAGAAACAACTGTTATGAACCTTATCATAACACTATTTGCTTATGCTGTAGTGCTAACATCTTGATTTTAGCCCTGGAGATTAATTTAAAGATTTTATAAACTTTCAGCCACCCATTCATTCATGTATTCACCTCCCACTGAATATTTACTGAGCTTATATTATGTGCCTAATGTTGTGCCAACTACTGGGGTGCAGAGCTAAATAGTCATTGTATCTAACCTTAAGAAACTCACAATCTAATGGAGAAAATAAATATAGAAGCAGATAGGTATAATTCAGTGCAAAAGTGTTAATTTGAAGATATGTGTGTGACATGATAGTAGGGAAGAAAGCATATGGGGGATTAGCATGAGAAATTAAAATGCATGTATCATCAACTTACATGTAACCATCTCTGAAAACTAGGGAATAGGCAAGAAAAGGGCCCATGACAGGGCGAGGAAAAGGCCCATGATAAAAACCACTGAATTAGGGGCTCCCCATCATCTACCATACAACTTCTTTGCCTGATATGAAAGGCTTACCATTCCACTGTTGGCTCTCAACTCCCACTGGAAGTTCTCAGAACATGGCTTATTATTTTATGTGTTCATTTCATTATATATGCTGTTTCCCCAACTTGCTCTTCTCCTTTCTTTCAATCTGCCCTTTTTTATTCACCTGCTGTTTGGAACATGCTACCCCAGGATTTTAGATTGACCTCATTCTTCATTGGCTGTCAGCATAGTTATCACCTATTCAGGGATGTCTTTTCTTCTCACCCAGTCTAAAGTGGCAACTCCATCTACATTCATCATCACATCACTTTTTGTTATTTTCCTCATGGTACTTTTCTATATCTGAATTTCTAGTTTATTTACTTGTTTACTATCTGTGCTCACCTTGATTAACAAGTAAATTCCACAAGACAGGGGCTTTGACAGTCTTATTCACTGTTGTATTTTCAGGATTCAGAATCAAGCCTGATATATAATAAGTACTTTAAAAAATACTTGTTGAATTGTGAAATAATTAATAGAATTTTTTTTCTATTGGAGTGCATGACCTTGGGAGAAGGAATCATTCTACAAACTTGGTATACTCTCTGACATATATTAGATGCTCAATAAATAGTTATTCACTAAATGAATGGGGGCTGACAGTTTTTACAGATGACTTCAGGACTGGAGTTAAGGTGTTAATACTGAAATTTTTTCTGTAATACAAACCAGCTGCTAAATTAGGATGATTTCAGAGTGATTGCTGCTCCAACTGGAGCATGACTACTGATCTGAGAGTGTTGCCTCAATTGATAAATTAAGCTTGATAACCCCAAGTACAAGAACAGGCTTTGCACACCCAAATAGCCAGGCATAGAGAGGACAGCCATCACACAGCCATTTTATTTTCCATACTCATGGTTTCTGCAGTAATTATGGTATATAAATACCATATAAAACTTCTGAGAGTCTCTAAAACTCAAGTTTTGAAGATTTTACATATATTATATTGAGAAATGGTACTCACAAATTTGGAGTTTGGGATCCATATTAAAATTCAAATTAATTCAAAGAAGATTTAATAACTTTTCTCCTCCAACTCTTCCAAAAAATCAAAGAGGAGGCAATACTTCCCAATTCATTTTATGAGGCAAATTTTACCTCGATACCAAAACATGGTAAAGATAACATTAAAAAAATACAGACCAATATCTCTCATGAAAACAGATGCAAAAATCCTAAATAAGATACTTGTGAACTGAATACAGCAACATATGAAAAAGATTATACACCACAATCAAGTGGGTTTCATCTCAGAGGCACAGAGATGGTTCAACATACACAAATCGATTAATGTGATACATCATATAAACAAATTAAAAAATAAGAATCATACGAACATATCAATAGATGCAGAAAAAGCCTTCGACAAGATATGGCATCTATTTATGATCAAAACACTTAACAAAATTGGTATAGAAGGAAAGTACTTTAAAGTAATAAAGTAATAAAGGCAATATATGACAAACTGTCAGCCAACATTATATTTAATCATGAAAAACTAAAAACCTTCCCTGTAAAATAAGGAACAAAGCAAGACTGCCACTGTTATACAATATAACATTAGAGGTCCTAGCAAGTGCAATCAGGCAAGAGAAAGATATAAAAAGCATCCAAATAGGAAACAAAGAAGTCAAACTGTCACTATTTGTGAATGACATAATTCTCTATATAGAAAACCCTAAAGACTCCACAAGGACACTACTAGAAACAATAAACAAACACAGTAAAGTCTCTGGATACAAAAATCAATGTTCAAAAATTCATAGTGTTCTTATACTCTAATAATGAAATGTCAGAAAAGAAGTGGAAAAAATAATTCCTTTTGCAATTGCAACAAAAAGAATAAAATACCTAGGAATAAATCTAACAAAACATGTGAAGGACCTATATAATGAAAATTATAAGACCTTATTACAAGAAATCGAAGAAGATACAAAGAAATGGAAAGATATTCCATGTTCTCGGACTGAAAGAATCAACATAGTTAAAATGACCATGTTACCTAAAGCACTATGCAGATTTAATTCAATCTCCATCAAAATCCCATCAGCAATTTTTAAAGAAACAGAACAAAAAATCATCAGGTTTGTATGAAAGTACAAAAGACCCCAAAATGCCAAAGCCATCATGAGAACAAATAATGAGGCTGGAGGCATCAATCTGCCCAACTACAAAGCGACAGTAATCAAAACGGCATGGTATTGGCAAGAAAACAGACATATGGACCAGTGGAACCGAATTGAGAGTCCAGAAGTAAACCCATATTTACACGGGCAAATAATTTTTGATAAAAAAGCCAAAAACATACAGTGGAGAAAGGAGAGCCTCTTCAATAAATGGTGCTGGGAAAACTGGAAAGCTACCAGCAAAAGAATGAAACTGGAATGTTGTCTATCACCACACAACAAATTTAACTCAAATTGATTAAGGACCTTAATAGAAGACCTGAAACAATTAAATGCATAGAAGAAAACATAGGGACTAAACTCAAGACCTTAGACTTAAAGAGGATTTTATAAATTTGACCTCAAAAGCAAGATAAGTAAAAGCTAAAATAAATTAATGTTGACTACATCAAACTAAAAAGCTTCTACTCAGAAAGAGAAACTGTCAACAAGGTAAAGAGAGAACCATTCAAATGGGAAAATATATTTTCAAGCAACACATTTGATAAGGGCCTAATATTCTAAATACAAAGAACTCATATGACTCAATAACAACCAAAAAACAAATGATCCAATCAAAAAATAGGCAGAGGACCTAAACCGACACTTCTCCCTAGAGGACATATAAATGGCCAACAAATATTTATGTTCAACATTGCTAGCTATTAAGAAAATGCAAATCAAAACCACAATGAGATACTCTCTCACACCTGTCAGAATGGCTATAATCAAGAGGACAAGTAATAGTAAATGTTGGAGAAGATACAGAAAAAAAGAAACCCTCATACACTGCTGGTGGGACTGCAAATTGGTATGGCCACTATGGAAAACAGTATGGAGGTTCCTCAAAAAACTAAGAATTAATTTACCATATGATCCAGCAACCCTTCTACTGGGTATTTACCCAAAAGACTTAAAAACCAATATACGAAAAGATAGGTGCACATCAATGTTCATAGCAGCACTGTTCACAGTGGCCAAGACATCAATATGACTAAAGTGTCCTACAATAGATGATTGGCTAAAGAAGCTGTGGTACATATATACAATGGAATATTACTCAGCCATAAGGAGAGATGAAATACTGCCATTTGCAACAACATGGATGGATCTTGAAAAAATCATGCTAAGCTAAATAATCCAGACAGAAAAAGTTGAAAATTACATGATGTCAATGATATATGGGCTATAAACCTAAAAGCAACAAATGAACAGGACAAACAGAGACTCAGGGATGTGGACTATAAATTAGTGGTTACTAGAGGGTAGTAGATGGGAGTAGGAGAAATGTAGACAGGGTAAAGGTGATCCAATATATAGTTACAGAAAGAAATCTAACTATGAGAGGTGAACATACAGTGTAAATATATATGCTTCACTGTTAAAAAAATCAAAAAGGGAATTTTTAGAAATTAAAAAATTCAAAGGAGTGGTATCAAATGCCAGAATAATTACCAAAAGTTTTCCACTTACTTGGTTTGGTGTCCTAAAAATGCAGTCAATATATAGAGTTCTTTTAAAAAATAAATTTCTTGTAGTATATAAAATGTTCTAACCTGGCTGAGGAGTTTGCCTGTGGCTACATGGAAATTTAAAGATGCAATTGCTTGAGCAAAAAGTTACATTATTTAGTAAAAATTTAGGTTTGAAAAATAAAAGATATTTTTTTATCTTACTCAGACCAGTCAGCATTCAAACTGAGTGTTTATGCTTCTTAGTAAAGATCTGGGAAGATTTCCATCTTCATGTATGTGTGAATTACTTTGACCAAAGCTGAGAGAAAAATGAAAGCCATCCTTAGGCTCAGAATCTTAACAAAAACTTCAGCTGTTAGTATAAAATTATTTGATAAGATTATTAACAATAAAAATGTCTTTTTAAAATAGTTATGCACAAAAAGATTCTCTATGTATGTATTTTAAGAGAAATGATATAATTTCTATACCAAGTGATAGTAAAAAGCCTTTATTTAATTGTACTAGCATGAAATAATTTAGTTCATTGGTGATGGACAGAAGAGTGATTTAATATCATCTTTTCTGATTGAAGAAGTCTCACTGTTTCCCTTTCATTTCTCCAAAGCACCAGGGAGAGCGTAGGTGGTGAGGAGGTCACCTTCTCTCTAAAACACAGCCAGGATCTGAAACCCTCACTTGAAAGGAAAGCAGAGAAAATTCTTTCAAGTTAATTTTGATCTATAAGAACTTTGAATATATTTTAAAATATTTTATAAATCTGAACAGATCACTTTATCTGAACCTTTATTTATTCAAAACGTTGCCTTGAATCATTTGGAAGGTGAGAATACTGAGTCCTTGCTTTCAATAAGCTTATAGTCTGTTGATGAAGACAGAATAATTTGCACATGAAATGTAAACTGCCCAATGAAATGATCAGTCATAAAATGATAGAGCAATTCAAAAAGAATGGTTATCACCTAAAACTAATATTATATTTTTTCAAATGTAATTGAAAAGATTCACTTGGCATGTCTAGGTCTTATATAAGAGCCAAATATAAGAATTGGTTAGTACAACTTGCCTTTCCCTTAACCTTTTCACATGTATTACCAGTTGGAATAGGTATATTGAAAGTGAGGAGCCTATGTTTCAACAGTTTGAATGATTTGAGAGCTAATGTTTCAGCATAGATATTTATTTAAGGTAATTGATTTTCCACAAGAAAATTATATGTTATAAAGATAACAATATTAAAAGAAATATTCTGAAAAGCACCTTCCCCAACTTCCTATATGTCCTAAAGTCTTCCAGTATTTCTTCCACATCAACTTATGATGGCACATCATAAATGTTTATCTCACTCACTTGAATATAAACTGTATGAGGGATTATTTGTCTTGTCTAATAGAATATTTGATAGAGTAAGTGGTAAATGAGTTCATTGAATTAAGGAACAAACAAATCAACCCTTCTATACTCTGCTGTGATTCACTTGACATATTATTGTGTATCTCCAAACACATTGGCTTTGGTTTTCTGAACATGCCAATTTTTTCTGTGACTTAGGCTCCTCCCCACCCTCTTTAATTCCTCCTACCCACCACTTCAACCTCTGAAGTACAGATGTTGCCATCTCCATTTTTTTAAGAGCTGGATCTCTGAAGGCGGGGTTTCTCACGTGCTCCCAGCAGACACTGGTACAACAGGGCCTGGCATACCGGGACAAGTCCATGGCTTCACCTGGGGCACGAATCCAGGATGTTCTGCATTTAAAGCAGATGTGCTAACCACCACACTGTGGAGCCACCATTTGATGTAGGCTTTTACAAATACCTTCTCTCTTCTGAGAAAATCTCCTGTCCTCCTTCTCTAGCCATGTCCTCTGACACCATTACCTCCTCAGAGAGAAATTTTCTGACCACTTTATCTATAGTGGGTACCCTCTGCTACTAGTTTAACTCTTTTTTTTTATAATAGCATATATAATGTATTATTATTTTCTCCCCCCCACACACTATCTATATTGTAATCTTCATTATGGCAGGCATAGTTCTTATTGTCCACTCCTGCAACTCCAGTGCCTAGCACAAGGCTGGATACATAGAAGTCAATAAATATTAACTAAAGAAATGAATAATATTTATTTATATGACACACTCATTAGTAATATTTACTCTCAGGCTGCTGCTATATATATATGATTTATGCATAACTCACCAAATGTAACTCCATATCTTTTTTAATATCGATCTAGCAATTTGGTGTATTGAGATACTGTGGTAGAAAACCACTTGCGTGTAGTATATGGATTATGAGGGAACAGAGGGGAAAAGGAAAGAGTATGATTCTTTAGGACAGAATATCCTATCTGGGACAGAGAATTATGTCATGGGCTCTGGAAAGCATCTATATCGATAACTTTTCATGGGTTACTGATTTGGTTTTCTTGATCATCTGAATTCTTCATGCATTCTTCTCTCTCTCTCTCTTCCTCCTTCCCTCCCTCACTTAGACTCCTCTCTCTCTTAACTGTTTCTTGCTATGAAAAGGCTGATATTCTGTCAGATATATCTCTCTCTGAATATTCTACTTGCCATAAATAGGTTTTTTTTACCCTTACAAGCTTGTTATGTATTAAAATTTGTGCTCCACTTGACCCTCCAGCTTCACGCATACTAAGGAAACATTGAGAGAGTGCACCTACTCACAGAAGTATAGTGGCTTGAAGAACACTGTATTTCCAATAACCATCTCAGGGATATAATTAGAATGTTGATACTAATGATGATTATAATAACAATACAATGTAGGTGATTACAAAGACAACATTTCTCCAAATAACATTAGCCTGGGACTACCAGGTTCACAATAACAGCAAGAAACATTCTTGCTTAATGCTTTTCATCAGCATAATTGGAACCTCGGCCTAAATCTCTTAGTGATGGTCATCAGGGTATCACTAGAAAGTCTTATTTGCTCTTGTTGGCCCTGACAGTCTCCTGCTTCAAATTCACAATAATGGTCATATTTTACCCTGCTATTTTAAACAAATTTCTATGTGACATCACCTACCTTGGAATTAACGTCAATTCTTTCTTTTTATCCAGAATCCTCTGTGCCTATGGTATGGCAGAGAATGTCCCAACATCTCTAATGTGTTACAGAAATGTAGTCTTAAATTTTGCTCTCACTTTCTCAAATAACATTAGTGTTTCAGTCCTCTAATTTCATCTCTAAGATCCTAGTACAAATTTCCTTTAGGGCTGGTCTAAAATTGATTTTTGTTACTCAAAATGTGGTTTGCGGACCAGTAGTATAAGCATCATCAGAGAGCTTATTAGAAATGTCAACTCTTGGCTCTACCTGAATCCTGCTGAGTCAGAATCTGTATTTTAACATGATTTTTGGGTCATGTGTAGCACACTGAAGTGTGAGAAGCACTGATAGATGTTTAAATCAACCTTTCCTACTTTCTCCCCGGTGATTGCCACCAAATTAGCTTTTTCATCTCTAACCACTCTCTCTTGCTTCAGTTGTTATAGAATAACTCAGTTTCTTAGTGCTTTAAAGATCTTAGTGCTCTGAACAGCCATAAGCCCCTTCATAGGCTTTCCAGGTACACAACACTTACCTGAAGGTACAATAGATCTTTTATGAGCTCTGTAGTGGAGCTTCAGTCACATAAATTATACCTCAAAAAAGAAATCATAGTGACAACAATTTAATGCCTTAAATTTCCATTAAGCTTTTCTCTTTTCAAAGCATTTGAATTTGTCATATTCACTATGTTCCCTAAACAACTCAGTGAAGGGGATAGAACTAGCATTATTATAATACCTCTTTTGTCGATGAAGAACTGAGTCTCATAGTGATGAATTTAGAGCCCAAAGAGCATATCTGGAACATCTTTTGACTTCAGTCCACCTTTCACTACACAAACTAAATCAAGTTAAAGAACATGAGCAAGTGAGAATGCAATTACAATGAAACATGGCTGCTATTTCGAATATTTGTTAAGTCATCAGAAGAGGTTTAATATAAGCTTTGTAGCCCCAAGAATATGTCCACATGTCTTGAGGGGTTTAAGTGCTGAAATCTTTTATTAAACAGAAAAAAAATTAACTGAGAAAAATATTTCAAATGAGAGACTGTGCTAGAAAACAGTTGAAAGCTATGTGACCTACCTTTTGACAGGCTTACTCGTGTTAATGCAGTCAGCCCCTGTTATCTTGGAAAATGTTTTAAGGAATGCCACCTTTGTGTTTACATCTCTTTAGTTTATTAACTCAAATTAGTTTTAGTTCAAATGTTGTCAGTCTGGAAAGAAATGTTTCGTGCCAGGTGTGGAATAAATCCTCAGTAGTCCTAAGACTGCTACCCTTTACTGAAGAGGTACTTTTGATTGGAAAGCAAGGCATCTTTTTAAATTCTGTCCTGGAACAGGTATACAATGAATTGTCTTTGTTTTAAATTTTACCCTGCTTTTTATTTTCTCAAGAAGAGATTGATTTGGCTCCTTTGGAAAGGGCTAAACATTCTTTCTTCCATTTTCTTTGGAATGCCTTGTTTAGTTTTTGTGTCAAATATAATAAACCTCTTCCTCTCCATGGAGAGGGGTGCCTGACTGCTCAGGGGCATCCAGAGAGGTTCCTGGCTTTGAAAAAATAGGAGCCCAAAGAAAAATTGGGCACTGGCTCAGCTGGGAGATATTTCTTACTGAGCTTTCTCTGCTCTGGATACTTTGATGCAACTACTTATTCCCGGGCCAGATTTTACTGCCTGTGTCACCAAGAAACCTGCACTCTCAAGAGTTTCCAGTTGCCTCTGCTCCTATTTGAGCCCTTCTCTTGGCTATCTCAGCAGCATCCCTATTTTAGACCTCAGACTTCCAAGAACTAATGAGGCTTTTTTTTCTCTCATTTATTTTCTTTAACACTTAATTCTTTTTCTTTTCCATCTCCCTTTCCTTTTTCTCCTGCTTCTCTTCTTCCTTTTTTCTTCTTCCTTATTTTTCCTTTGGGTTTCTCTGTGATTATTTTTTTCATTTTAGATGAAGACTAGTCTTTCCTAGTGAAATCATAGAGGTCCTCAGGATATTAATCGACAGTCTGAAACAATCACTATAGTAATTTATCTGTTATACTAGAGATTTGAAGTTATTTCAATGACATCTCAAGCTTAGACCCTAACAGCCTGAAACCTGTATATTTCACTTGGACCAGCCCATCTCTGGACCAGGTGCCTAGCACCCAAAATTACAGAGTCCAATGTCTCAGCTCTGTTTATGATAGGAACCCTGTATTTCTTCGTCTTGTTGCCACCCTTGCTGGATTTTTTTAGCTGCAATGTGCAATTACCTACATTTTATGAAAATTTCCTCCTAGCCCCCATTTTTTATTTTACCCTCACCATGTTGGGTCTGTTAATAAATTTAGTTTCTGTGATTTTCGGTAATTTGATATTTACCCTTTGGTCCTCTCTGTATGTAATATAATTCAGTCCTGACCCTTATGACCCAATCCCATAGCTGCTTGGTGGGGCTTGTTTCCCCTTCCTCCTATTTCAGCCTTCAAGAAATACTAAATTGACAGACTGAAGCCTCCCACTTTCATGATTAAATAGAGCCAATTATTTACATTTAATAAATCATCTGATTAATGCAGCAAAGGGTAGGGTTACCCTCAGATGTAATTAACCTGATTTTCTTACAAATTCTCTACCTCTTTCTCACTGTTAAATATTCATTATAATATATTTAAATTAAATAAGTGAAGAAAGCAATAGATATAGCTTACTTTCTCCCATAGGTATATTTCTGAAAAACAAAAGGCCTGTACATAAATTCTTACTAAATATATTAGGAGATATTTAAAGAAATCTCAAGATAAAACTTTTACAAAGTAAAAAAAAAAGTATTCTCTATCAGTTAGGATAGACTGGTTTATGCTGCAATAACAAATAATTCCCTGGTCACAACAAAAATATTTATTTTTCATATTGTTTTGCCAATGGGCGCTGGTCAGGAAACTCTGGAAGGTAGATGGAAGCTCTATATTCATACATGCTTCTAGGGAAAAAAACTCAGGAGCCCCTTGCACCAGCAATTAAGTTTTCTAGCCTGGAAATGATGGTCCAGTATTCAAACTTACTCCCTTTCCAGCCAAAAGAGGGCTAGAATATAAATCTTCTGTAAGGACAGACGGAAATAAGAACTGAATATTAGTGAACAGCACTAATGACTATTGTAGTCTACCCTTCCAGTTACCAAATTTTTGCTCTTCTCTCCTTCCCCCAGGTAAAATACATCCTGTCTGATCTCCTAAGAGAGACAACTCTAATCCCATCCAGTCATAGCAACCAGCACAAAGTTCAGAATCTCTGGTAGTCTTAAATCAGGAATGATGCAAGATATTTGCATCAGATCCAGATATGGCTCCTGATTATCCAGAGACCTATAACTAAAAATACAAGTTATCACCCTTTTTATCCATCTACCCACACTCAATAGACAGTGGTAAAACAGAACCTGGGTGGTTTCAATAAATGCTCTTGTTTGCTGATGGTAGAAATGGGAGGCATGCCACAGTCAGTGGGTTGTTACAACAGAGAAGTCCCACTGGGAAGGTGGTATCAAAGGCTTCTCTCCTAGAAAAGGAGAGGCTCCCTGCTTTATGATATTCATGGTCCTTGGCTCAGTCCTCAGGAAGAGCCTCCCCTTTTATGATCTTCCTCTCCACATCTAAAATGGAAGTGGGTATCAGAGAATATACCTCTCTTGAGGGTTAGGCTGACTTCTTAGCTTATATTCTATCCAGTGATGGTTAAAGCCTCTCTTATTTTAAGTAATTAACTATCACATTTTCTTTTAATTAAGGCTGATTCTTTTGTCAGCATAATTCTCTTTAAAACTTCACTAGATTTTTATCTCTTTGATTTTATTCAGCTTCATATACCAAAAATGCATGGCAGTTCCTTTCTAGATGTAACATTCATATTTCATGAATGTTTTTGTTACCTCAGTTCCATGTCTGCCTGTCCGTCTGTCCCTCCCTTTCTCTCTCTTGTTCCTCCCTCTCTCCCTTCCTCCCTTCCTCCTTCTCTTCTCTCTCTCTCTCTCTCTCTCTCTCTCTCTCTCTCTCTCTCTCTCTGTTATGTCTCTGACTCTCGATTTCAGTGTGGGTATTCTGTTCAGATATTCAAAATTATACTTGTCATCTCTTGCCTATACAGTATTGCCCATTTTAAAGGATTTTTCTAGGTCTCCCAAAGGCATGAACAATGGTCTCCCAAAGACATCCACATCCGAATCCCTAGGTTTGTGAATATGCCATGTTATGTAGTAAAAGAGAATTAAGTTTGCTGACCTTAAAGCAAGGAGAAGGTCCTGAATTATCCAGGTGGATCCAATATAATCACATGGGTCCTTAAAACCGGAGTGGGAGGCAGAAGGAGAGTCAGTGTGAGTCAGAGTCATGTTATATGTGAAAGACTTGACCAGCCATGCCTGCCTTTAAAAATGGAAGGAGGCCATCAGCCAAAGAATGTGGGAAGCCTTTAAAAACCAGAAAAGGCAAGAAAATGAATTATCCCTTAAAGTCTCCAGAAAGGAACACAGTCCCATTAACGTCTGAATTTAGCTGAGAGAGACCCAGTTAATATTATCAGAACTGTTAGAATAAATTTGCATTATTTTAAGCCAACAATTTATAATAATTTGTTACAGAAATAACAGGAAACTAATACACATCTTAAATTTGTTCAGGGGTTGTAACACTGATGCCATATCCTTAATTTAGTATTATCTGCAAGGTTGAGTTTCATCAGCCTTTATTGCTCAAAAAACAATTTTAAGTAAGAGTGGTCATTTATTCTAACACTACAAGTCCCTGAGTTTGTAAACTTTCTGTTTCTTTTTATTATAGACTGTAAACCAACTAGTTTTTTCTTCAGCTTTACTATAATACCTTGTTATATAGAGTTTACGTCAGTCAATACATCTTACCAATATTTTGTTTTCCAACTTACTCCCCTAGTTCTCTAAGCTTATTAGGTATATAGTATGTCTTTCAAGTAATTGCACATGAAATTTTGCCAAATATTCTGTCCATGTGTAACATGGATCACTATTATTCCTGTTCCAGGGTCAGTTTTCTCACCATAGTTTCTAATGCTATATTCTTATTACAGTAGGAGCTTACTTTAGAGTACTATTTTCTATATCCAATCTACTCAAAATGGGAGAGATTGCACTATTTAACAAATAATCCTAAAATCCTAGTGGCTTGAAGAAAAAAGGTTTATTTCTCATCCACACTATGCCTATCCTGGGGGCTTTGCTCTGCCTGTACTAACTCCAGAACCTAAGCTATTAGAATAACCATTATCTGGAACATTACCAGTCTCTAAGGCAGTGGGAAAGAGTGTATGGCTAATCACAGACTGGCTCTTAAACTTTCACATATATACACTTACATTACTTTGGACAAATCAAACAGCACAGTTACATCAAATTCCAAGGGAGCAGAGCAGTGCAATCCTACAATATGCCTGTAAAGAAAACAGGATGATTTAGTGAAGAGCAATAATGAGTACCACATCCTTTACTGATTTTTCTAAATTGAGGTTTATTATATTAGAGAACAAGTATATTCAGAAATGGGTACCATACTATGAGAAAAGTTGACTCGGCAGAAAGAATTTATTGCATATTTGCAAGAAAGTTGTAAACGATAGACACATACAGTCAGAATCAGCTGTCATTTTGATTTCCTGTTTGTAAAGACTAATAATTTGCAAGTACATTTTAGAGTGTAAAGAATACTTAAAAAAAAAAAAAAAGACTGTCATAATACCCCAACTCAGTATCTAGGTATATATTCAAAAAGAAATTCAAAATGTCAACAAAGGTTTATGTTTAAAAAATGTATAATTTAATGTTATTTATAATAAAAAATTTGCAACATCTCATTTATCTCTAAATAAAGTAAATTATAATACATTAATTCACTCTAATGTTATGTGGCAATTATGTAAATATTAAATGCCAGAAATTGCTCCCAATTTAAGAAGTAGAATATAATACTGTATATAGTTTAAACTTTAATAACTTTTATGAATATATGCAGAAAAAAATGGCTGTAAGGAAAAATAACCACCAATAGTGGCTATATACAAATGATGAGATTGTGATTGATTTTTAATTTTTCTATTTTTGTTTACCAAATTTTATACAGTTATAGTATCTTTCTTTTATGTTCAAAACAGGAAACATAATAAAGAAGGTTAAAAGTATATTTTAGCTAAGAAGGATTTATGGTGACTTTTATTAAGGCCTGTCAATAAAACTGCTAAAATGAACATAGAAAATTAAAAACACATTTGGTACGCAAAATTCTAATGTTCCTCCAAGATTGCCATCACCTGGCTATTCAATTAAGCACTAATATAAATATACTAAGAGGGGACTTCTACAATGGAATTAAAGTTTCTGATCGCCTGACCTTTAATTATGGAAATTATCCTGGGTTATCCAGGTGAGCCCAATGTAATCACATGAGCCCTTCAAAAACAGAAGAAGCACCTAGAAGAGTCAGTTAAAGAAATGCAGAGGAAGGGGAGGTTAGAGACACTCAAAGCACGAAAAAGACCCAATTTGCTGTTGCTGACTTTGAAGACAAAGGAAAGGGACCACAAGTCAAGGAATACAGGTAGGTTCTAGAAGCTGGGCATGACTCCTGGCTTATAGTTAGCAAGGAAACTGGGATCTAAATTCTGCAATTGCATGTTACTGAATTCTATCAACAATCTGAGTTTGGAAATAGATTATTCTCCAGTTTCTCGTGAGCAGTGAGACCTGTGTCAGACTTCTGCCACATGGAAATTGTGAGATAATAAATTTACGTGGTTTTAAGCTTCTAAATAGGTCATAATTTATTACAGCAGCGATAGAAAACTAATACACCATAAAAGGTGAACAAAAATATGCTGATTCAAAGGGCTAATACAGTTATTTTTAATAAGGATTAAAGATAACTTCAAACTTCTTGGCAGTCAAAGCAAGAAAGAAAACAAACAGTGGATGACAATTTTATTTATGAGAGCTCCCAACATTCTAGTGACAATAGCTTTAATGAGGATCTGCATGCAATAACCTACCTCCTCTTAGACTTCTTTCCTTGAGTTACAGGCCATCTCAAGTCCAATCTTTATATTTATTGTATAGAGTAATTTTTCAACAGTTAAACCAAATCTTGTCATTTTCCTGCTTAATATCCTTCAGGTGCTCCCTATCATTTACAGGATCAGTTTCAAGCTCCTCAATATAACACAAAAGGTGCTTCAAAATCTGAGCCCTGTTTCTTCTTCCAGATTCACCTTCTGCCATTGTACAAAAGCACCTATAACCCACCTACATCAAATCAACACCTTTTTTATACTCTTCCCATTTACACATATTCTTTCCTGGGCTTGAATGGCTTTTCCTGCCTTATCTCCTTGGGAATGGTTCATAAACCATGGATCAGCTAAAGCATTTTCTCTTTGGGAAAGCTTTCTTCATCACTCTCTTCACCTTTCTCCTATAGAAAGAGTAAATCACTTCCTTCTCTTTCCTCCTATGATGCCCTGTTCCTTGTTCTATTGCAGTGCTTAGATATTGCAACAAAATTACTGGTTTACATGTCAGTCGTTCTCACTAGATGGTGAACTCACTGAAAATAAGTACTGCACTGCACTCAAATTTGGATCTTCAGAATGTAGCACTTTTTCTGGCGCAGTGTACCCTCAGTAAATATTAGTAGAGCAAATGCCTGTAATAGAGCCTCAATTAGTATAGAAAAATGGAAACATAATAGTGTAATGGAAAATATAAGATTTCCATTTAAATTATGCCCAGTTACAAAGTACTTTCTTATTTTGTGACTTTAGCAGTTATCTGAGACTCACTTTCCTCATCTACAAGAACACAATCTATCTTGTAAGGTTATTGTAAGGATTAACTATAATGTCTGCAGAATGGATAGCACAATGCCTGACAAATACAGATATTTGGAAGTGTAACATAAAAAGTATATTTTATGTAACATGAAAAGTATATATGGTTATTACTTAAAATAGACAAATTCTTTGTTTAAAAAGTTGAATAAAAATATCAAAATAATTTTTGAAATAAGTTAACTAATATAGAAATAATTCAATAGCAACAAATTAACTCTAAGTTCTCACATTATAGTAACAAAGGCTGGGAAAAGGAATGAGTAGTGGTGAGGGGAACTTAAAGCTTATGAAATTCCCTCTCTTACCTAGAGAGAAGTCAAAAGATAGCACTTCAATATTAAAGTATATTACTATAAAGAAATATAAGTTAATAATTACTTTAATGTTTTAAAGATTAATTTATTCATACAAATTAATTTTATATTTTACATTCCTTTTTTTAACTGAGACAAAATAATGGACTTAAAAAGAAAGGGAAAGATAAATAAAAGATAATGTAATAATACCAAATATTATAAACATTGGCAAAAAAACCTACTAAAGCCATCACATGATGTTAATGATAAATCTAAAATAAAGAAACTTCGAAATGTAGAAAGAGCATTTTTGGTAAGGACTCACCCTGTCAAATGAAACCAAAAGGAAGTAGCAAAGTTGACATATGCCAAAGCAGAAATCAAGTAAAAAGCATTTAATAAGAAAAAGATAATTTAACACTAATAAAAGATATAATCAGTGGTGAAATGTATCAAATGTATAATGCAAAATGTTTTGAAGGCATCAGAAGAAATCATCAATAACACAAGTGTTATATAAAATGTCATTAGAACTATTAGATCCTTTGGGCCTTTCACATTAAGTTGGCAAAAAAAAAAATTTATATGGATATAGAGAATTTTATCACTTTTCTAAGGTAAGTATTCATATCAAACTTAGTAATTTATAAACAGTATACCTTTTTTCATGTATCACAGACACTTTACAAAAATTAATTTCAATTGTTAAAATTTACTGTCAAATTCTCTGACCACAATAGTTCAATGAAACAACTCCTTTGCAAATTAAAAAAGGAGAATTTTTATATATATAATTTTTTTTATATTTTATATATTTATAATATATAATATAATTTATATATATATAACTATTGGCTCAAAAAAGGAAATCAAAACTATTATAGATTATTAAAGATAATATATCAAAACTTGAGGCTATGGCCACATCTAAAGATATAAAGATATATCTTTAATGCTATCATAATTAAGTAATAAAATAAATGGATAAGCATTAAGTGAAGAAATTAGAAAAAAACAAAAAATAAGCCCTTCTGATAAAAGTAAAATCAGAAATCACTAAATTAGGGAACATAAAACAGAACTTAAAAACAATTCAAAAATCTGGTCATTTGGGGTGAAAATTTACCTATTAAATAGCTTAATGAATAAATACAATTTTCAATAAAAACAAATGAGACAAAACATAAATACTGTACATAAAACTAGGTACAAGTATATACATAAAAACACATGTATCAACTCTATTCAGAGAATATGATTATCAAAATTATACTGTTTGAGGAAAATTTAAGTTAAATGGGGGAAAACGTTTTGATGTTTGTTTATTCTTTGTCATTAGTAATTCATCTTGATAAAGGCACACCCTTCCCACACAAACACACTGAACTATGTATAATTTCACTAGTAAATACAAAAAACCTAACTAAAATACTAGCAAGTCATATACAGACATATTAAAAGAATAATTATAACCATAAGTAATTTATTATAGTACAACATGGTACCAATATAAAAATAATGGCACAAGAACTATGACCTTGAAACAAATCTAAAAATATACAAGAATTTGGTATCTGATAAAAAGAGTAAAAAAGATCAGTGAGGGTATTATAGGGGCTATTTAAGGAATAATGCATGCTATTGATTAATTACTTGTCAAATATAAGTTTTGACCCGTATTTCATGATTTATGTTACAAACAGATGAAAGAGTTAAATGGTTTAAAAATAGGAAGAAAGTAAGGGAAAGAAAGGTAGGGAGAGAGAGGTAATTGATGGATGGATAGATCAAGAGAAGGAGAGAAAATAACTGGAGGAAGGGGAAAAGAAGGTAGAATATATAGGGAACAAATGGAGAAATGACTAAAATAGTGTGAGAAGATTATCTTTCTGAGGGATAAGAACTTCCTAAGCATAAAAGCAATGGTAAAAAGCACAAAGAAAAACATCAATTGATTTAACTCCATAAACATTAAATTTTTTGTACATATAAACAGATTAATATAAAAATTCGTCAATCAACAAACTGCTTTTTAAAAACTTGCCACAATTAAATAAGAAACTGGGTAAGTATCCTTGATGTATAAAATATATTCAAATGAAAAATAAACAAATCAAGAAAAGAAATACAATTGATAAAGTATTATCATATTCTTGACAGCTTTTGAACTAAGCAGAAAACACTATGGTTTTAGGCAAGGATGTCCTGGAACTAGGATATCAAATTCAAAATAAGAAAGAAATAGAAATCAAACAAAAGCTTTACAAAAAGTTTGCAAAGAACAAAAATGTTCATTGCAGAATATTTTTTTTTGCAGTGAAATTATATTTAATATTTATTTTTAGTTAGAGAATTCTCAGGTGAAAAAATATAAATAAATATCTGAGTAGAGAAAGATGAATTTGGTTAAACTGACAGATGTCAGACTACAAAGCCTAATTTCATTGTATTTCTAAATTATTAACTAATTTTTGGGTCAAATATGCCTGTTGTAGGAAAAACCCATATTATTCTCTAGGGTGATCTCAGGTTACAGCCTTGAGGCTCATGCAGAAACGGAGAATCCGAGTGACCAGGAGGAGTTGTGATTGAGAGCATAGGTGCTGGCAGTTGTTCTTTGCTCTCGTGCTGTAGCTGAGTTATACTAAGCTGGTTATTTAATATCTGCAAATCTAATGTTTTTTTTTTAATTTGAAAAATAGGCAAATATAGCTGTATATAATTTATATAGACTGCTTAGCTTAGGTCTTGACACTTGAGAGTTCTCAGTGTGTTTATCATCATTGTTCTCATATCACTGAGCACAGTTCATCAGGAAATGTAACACGGTCCCACTTTCTAAATAGATATTGAAAGGAGAGAAAGTGAAACTAGCTGGCAGTCTTTGGGACCCAGTTCTCACTATCTAATAAAGTCTTACCTTGGCTGAATCATGTTACCTCTGTCATTAATCTTTAGTTTCTTTCTCATTAAAATTGGGATATCACCTGCCCTGCCTCCCTTCTAGAGCATGTGAAAGTGCTCTGGAAACAGTAAAGCACAGTGTCAGTGGAATTTACCACTACTAATATGCCACCAGCATTACTATTGCTAGTGTCCCACTTTTTCTTGTATTACTGACATCATTTCCCCTTACAAAGGAAACTCGCATACTGATCTCAGGAAATATTCATTCAGCATTACATACTGTATGGTCTAGTCAAAGGGTATTAGGGATCAGGAAGGAAAGTCTATAGAAATTCTGACCTCAAGCAAATAGATTGGTCTGCTAGCAATATCGATGACTGATTAGAGAAGGAAGAAATTGGACATGAGGGGAGCAGTCTAGAGGACTTTGCAATAACACAGGTAGGAAATAATGAGGGCCTGCCATAGGATGATGACAAAGGAAAAGGAGAAAGGAAGTGGTTGAGCCCATCACAGTCTAAGCATTGGCTTTGGTTGATGAGAATTTTGCTTATATGGCTATCCATGGCCATCTTAATTATAGGAGCTCAGTGTATTCCCACCCACTGACTTCCTATCACCTCCAAATCCTGGGACAGAGATGATGGTTGATAGTAATGACAATCATAATGATGCTATTTATTATTTATGGAGTGCCTACTATGTGCCAGGCACAAGTATTAGTTTACTTATAGAAGCTCTTCAGAGCAATCTGATAAAACTGGTGCTGTTATTACCTCTATTTTTCAGATAAATGGAGGCAGAGAAACACTAAATAATTTACTCAAGAATATACTCTAGTAAGTAATACTGAGCAATCTGGCTCCAGAGTCCATAGTCTTAACCACTGTTCCATAGTAATAATAATGATGATAGTATTAAGAAAAAATTGGGGCTTATTCTGTGCTCAAGGCTATACATGAATTCTTCACTTGGTTGATCAGATAATGGCATCTCAGTCACATATGCTCTTCCAGCAAGGCCTCCGCTCTTATATTAAAGCATTAAACCAGGTCAGTGCTCCTGACTGCAGCTACAATTCCTTTGGGTATATGGTCCACATCCAGGGCGTGGAGCATTCAAGGGTGGAAATGGGTCTTGCAGAAAAGTACATTTCTATTCTCTGAAGTTCTGCCTGCTGTCAGAAGCCCTTCAGGTCTCATTTGGTTCCTCCATCCAGAAGAAAGAGTGCCAGTGCCTTACCCCAGTATTGTGACACCCTTAAAATAAGGGAAATACCCTTATGTCTATGCAGAGAGGCGTCCAGGCCACCAGTTAACTACATGAGGCTCTGGAACACAGGATGCAACTTATCATCATTAGTGATAATATCCTTTCACATGCATTGTTTCTTTTAATTGTCCCTTAATTTTTTCCCCGCATTTTGACTATCTCACTCTCTTGTGCAAATTAATTTCTATAAGACTTAGATTCCTCATGTATCCAATGAGAATAATAGTTGCTGGGCTTAAATGAGATACTCCATAATATAGTATCCTAGCCACCGTGTTTAACCTATAAATAAGTACCAATTGATGTTACCTGTTATATCATCTTTATTTTCAACAACCCCACATAGAAGATATTTACAGAACTCTGGCATAACTGAAAAAATAAGTATAAAAATTTTCTCAAAGAGTTGACTTATATAGAACAAATATAAAGAAAGATGGAGTTCTTGTTTGCACCTAATTCATATACTTTAGGGTTAAGACTAATTTAGAAACACAGGCTGGTTGGAAATTAACTAGACTTCCAAAACATAATGTCAATTACTAGGGAAAAATGCTGCATGTTTCCATCCAAAGGCTCAAGGGGGAGCTATAATTATTGAGATTAAATCGTTTTAGTTTTGCCCATCCTCATCATTAACACTTCTGTTGTAGTTTTAGGAGAGAAAGGAGGTTGAATCTTGAGTGGTTATGGCCTTGGAGAAAGATGAAAGGGTGGGGAGAGGTTTATAGAAGACAGAATAGATCTTCAACCAACATAGTATTTATAAAAATGTGCATGTAAAGGAAAATTCCAGGGCAAGGGAACAGAATCAGAAAGAATTTAAAATGCAGAGATTTAGAAGTAACCTATGGACGTCAACATGCAAATGACCAATGAGGAGTGTAAATTAGAGTTAGAGATTAGAACATTTGAACGTTGATTCTGAAAGCGTGTGAAAAGGGTTCTTTTGTGGAGTAAGATGGGAACAGACAGTCAGCCACAGTTCCTGGCACTACTTGGCTCCTTTGGAGCCAAGTCATCCTTCCTGACTGTCAGGGCTGAGCAGAAGTTCAGGGGAAGGTGGTGGCTGATCCTGCCAAGTCCCTTAAACCCTCTCATCTCCCCTGAGGACATGCAGCCAGAGCCAGCTACAAATACAGGTGTTGCCTCACTTTTTCATGGCCTCTTCACTCATCTGCTAATTCTAATCCATTTTGCACTCTGTTACTAATCACTTTCTATTCTCAGGTTTCAGCTACATTTTTCTGATATGTACTTATGACTTTTCTTTGACCTTGGATCTATAACTTCTTTTGGCTACAAACTGTCACCTCAGTTCACATATGCCTTTTTCCACTCTGGTCCCCAATGGATTTGGTAACTTGCAAATAACACTGAGACATTTATAGGGTTTGTTTTGGTCCAACAAGAAGGACCAGGACTGATGAAAACTATTAATCTATCTTAGCCAAAAAGTGCTTGGAGACCAGTAGGAAGGGCATCCAGAAGTTTGTGATATAACACTGCTTTTCTTTATTCATCTTCACATGAATCACCCCTTTCTCATCTAGATATAATTTTCAAGTTCTTTTTACGTCTACATGGTTAGTCATCTGCATATTTAAATTACATTAATGACCAAAAAATTCAAGTGAATAAATCCAATAAAGACTTTATGAACTGGGCTGAAGAGTATTTTGAGAAGCGAATGTAAATGATTTTTTTTTTTAAATATAATACACTCAGTCTGGAATAATTTTAGTTTCCCAGGGAGCAGTGTTTGATTAAAGAAAAAATATATGCTTTTATGACTCCAAAAGGAACACAAGTTAAATCTGGAAAATGCAGACATTCTTAAGAAAAAGAAACAAAGAAAACATAAGTCAAGAGAGAAAATAGCTATTGATACTAATATATAAAGACATAAAAAAGAGGCTTCTCTGCTTCCAACCTTTCTTGAAACATTTTGGAGTTAAGAGCAAACGAAAAATCCTTAGCTCATTTATGTGGCTTGATCACCTTTTCAAATGTAAAATAAGAAATTCCTTGAGAGTAGAGAAAATACTAGGAAATAAAAAATTTTCCATGCAGCATTTTCCATTTTAAAGAGAAAATCTCTTAGACTTAAAAGAAGTATATAAGCATGGATCAATAGCTCTGATATTTACCTTCCCTTGTGGAAAAGATTACAGCAATCTACAATACCCAATTAGTAGTCTACATAGCACCCTTTAAAATTGTCAATGCTGAGACAGCAGCATGTAACCCTATGCAGGGTGACTTTTTAAAGGTAGAAAAGGCAAAAGAAAAAAATTTACTACACTCTATAAAAAAGTATCCCTAGGCTTGTCCTACTGGATACAGGACATGAAGATTACACTGTAGCAAAAGTATCTCTTGATTTCACTCAAATATAAGTAATGTAAAAATTGAGCTAAAAGATTAGATTGCCTAATAAAACAATCGATAAACACAGACCAATGGGAATCTATACAAAGGAGAATGGGCTATGACAACCCTAGGAGATTGTTTAATATAATGTCAAAACTACTGATATAAAAGACTTCAATTTACTCCTGTCTCCAGATGCTGGAAAAGCTTTTGACAGTTAATTGGAAGCTTTTATTTTTTGACATTGAAAAGCGTAGACTTGCCACAAGGATTTATTTTGTGGGCAGAAACATTATCTGATCACCCAAAGGCCAAAATTAATGCTAATCTGTATAATTGGAGACCACTTTTTTTTTTCTTTTCGACAAGGAAGCAGATATAGACTATCCATGTTTTCCTCTATTATTTGGTTCATCAATAGAATCTCTGGCAGGCAAAATGAAGAAATAAAAATGGAGTACTTGAGGCCCACAAATTTACTGTGAGTAGATAATATGGCTCAATTCCGGGTTGCATGTAGACTTGTGAAATCCACTTCTGGGGAGTCAAGTGGGAGGCTGTACCCTTTCCTAGTGGAGGGGCCTATTTGGTTTAGCTCAAGAGATATTTTCTTCTTAGGCACAAGTTCTTTATTGCTAAATAAAAATATGTGTTACAGATGGTGCCTTCTTTGTCTTTGGAAACAGTTAACACATCCCAATTTCAGCCTGTTTCTTCTGTTCTTGCCCATGTTTTCCTCCAGAGTAATCTCTGTGGAACAGAAGAGCAGCGCTTCCAGAAATAGTCATATACTATTTATTCTAATTTTCTTTTTTTGACAATAGAATATATAAAGAACTCAGGTTATCTGATGAGTAAATAGACAAATGAAAACTGTATGTTCTTATATACAAACAAAAACTATATACATTCAACAAATCCTAAAGGAAGTAGAGAATTGCCTTAAAGCTAATTATACCTAACTGAATATAGATATATGGTACATTGTTTTTATCCTCCCTCTCTCTTTTTAAACAGCTTTATTAAACTATAATTCATATATGCTGCATTTCACTCATTTGAAGTATATGATTCAATCCAGTGGTTTTTTATATATTCACAGAATTGTGACACTATCACCACAATTAACTTTGGAATATTTTATCATCTCAAAGAAAAATTCAATAGCAGTCAATATCTACATCTTTCCAAGTCTAAAAGCCCTAAGCAACCATTAATCCATTTTCTGTTACTACAGATTTGCCTATTCTGGACATTTTATATATATGTACTCATACAATATATGAATTTTATGTCTGGCTTCTTTTACTTAGTATAATGTTTTAAGGTTCACCTGTGCTGTAGCATGTATCAGAATTTCATTCCTTTTTATACCCAAATAATATTTCTTTGTATGGATAAATCGCATTTTGTTTATCCATTCATCAGTTGATGGACATTTGGGTTATTTCCATCTTTTGGCTATTATGAATAATGCTGCTATTAACATTCATGTATAAACTTTTATGTAAATAAGTTTCCATTTCTCTTAAATATATACCTAAGAGTGGAATTCCTAAATCATATGGTAACTGTACAGTTAACCTTTGAAGACATACCAGGATGTTTCCAAAGAAGTTATACCATTTTATATTTCTACATTATCTATTTAGGTGCTTATTATTTGTATATCTTTTTGAGAAATATCTATTCTGATCTTTGCCTATTTTTTGATTTGATTATTTATCTCTTCACTGAGTTGTAAGAGTTCTTTATATATATTCTAGATATAAATCCCCTATCATATATAAAATTTGTGAATATTTGTCTCATTCTGTTGATTGTAGGTTATCTATTCACTTTCTTTATAGTGTTCTTTGACCCACAAAAGTTTTTAATTTTGATAAAGTCCAATATACCTGTGTTTGGTTCCTTGTGTGTTTAGTAGCATATCTAAGAAACCATTGCCTAATCCAAAATCATGAAGATTAAGAGTTTTAATTCTTTCAAGAGTTTTGTGGTTTTAGCTCTTATATTTAGGTCTTTGATCTGTAATTTTTTTGTATGCAATATGTGGTAGGGTTCTAACCATAATCTTTTGCATGTGGCTACCCAGTCATCTCATTGCCATATATTGAAAATACTATTCTTTCCCTATCATGTAGTCTTGATCTTCTCATCAAAAATCATTTGATCATAGATATATGAATTTATGGACTCTCAATTCTATTCTATTATTTATATGTCTATTCTTATGCCAGTACCACACTGACTAGAACACTATAGTTTTGTAGTACATTTTGAAATTAGAAATATGAGTTGTCCAATTTTGTTCTTTCTTTCAAGGTTATTTTGGATGATTCATTCATATTTATTTTAGGATCAGTTTATGAATTTCTAGAAAGAAGTCAGCAGAGATTTTGATAGGGATTATGTTAACTCTATATATAAAAATATCTGTGGAATATGCAGTCAACAATATTATGTCATCTGACCCGTGGAACTGAAATGTTTTTATTCTTTCTATAGACCTTTAATTTCAACAATGTTTTGAATTGTCAGAATGTTTTGTGCTTGCTTTTAAATTTATTCCTAAGTACTTTATTATTTTTTATCCTATTGTAAATAAAATTGTTTTCTCAATTTCATTTTCAGGTTCTCTATTACATCTATCAAAATGCAACTAATTTTTGTATATTGATTTATTTTTTTGTAAACTTAATGGATTCATTTATTGGTTCTGAAAGATATTTAGTGACTTAGAGACAGAAGTTTCCACATACAAGATTAGGTCATCTGCAAACAGTCACAGCTTTGCTACTTCCTTCTCAGTCTGGATGATTTTTTTTTTCTTTTCCTTGCTTAATTGCCCTATCTAGAACATCTGGTGCAGTGGTAAAAAGAAAAATGATGAGACCAGGCATCTTTGCCTTATTCTTGATGTCAGAGAGAAAGCATTCAATCATTCATTACTAAGTATGATGTTTCTAGAATATTTCATAGATACCCTTTATCACACTGAGGAAGTTCTCATCTATTTATACTATGTTATGTGTTTTTATTATGAAAAGGTGTTGGATTTTGCCAATTATTTTTCTGTGTATATTGAGATCATTTCATATGTATTGTCCTTTATTCTCTTGATACAGTATATTACATTAATATTTGGATGTTAAAACTACTTCACATTCCTGGGAATCAGTTTGCTAGTATTTTGTTGAGGATTTTGCATCTAATTCATAAGAGATGTTGGTCTGTAATTGTCTTCTGGTGTATTTACTGATTTTAGAATATGGGTAATATTAAACTCATAGAATAATTTGGGATTTAGTCTCATTTCTTCATTTTTGAAAATATTTATGAAAAGTTGGCATTAATTCTTTATCTACTATTTGATAAAATTCACCAGTGAAGCCACCTAGGCCTGGGTTTTCCTTGTTATAGGAGTATTTAGATTTTTTTTATTTCTTCTTGAGTCAGTTTTGCATCTTTCTAGGAATTTTTTTTTGTTTTATCTAATTAAAATTTTGGCATAAGGTTGTTCATGGTATTCCTGTATAACTTGTAGCTTAGTTGATTTCTCTATTTTTCTATTCTTCATTTCATTAATTTACATGCTAATTATTATCATTTTCTACCTTCTGGTTGCTTTATGTTTAGTTTCTCTTTTTCTAGTGTCCTAAGTTAAAAAGATTTACCTTCAAGTGCTGCATTTGTTATTTCCTTTTCATATTTTGACATTAACTTTTTAAATTATGTAATTTTGCATAATAAAAAGTTCTTAAAAGAAAAAAATGTTACATGTAAATCATCTTCCTCTCCTACTCACAATGTTTTTATGACCACTTGTTTTTTTCTAACCCCATTCCATTATGACTGGGATCCATAGTATTTTATCTAATAGGTTTATTTTTAAGGTTACATCTATTTTTATATCTATATTGGCCATTTGCATGTAATTTTCTGTGAATTACATGTTTTTTTTTTCTTTGTCCTGTAAGTCTGTTGGTTTGTGTTTATTTTATTTCATAGAAGTCATTTATATATTATGATTACTAGTTCTTTATTATACAAGATGCAAATATTTCTTTTGATAAATCACTCATTTTTAATTTATTTGTGGTATAATCATTCTTGCAGAAGATTTTAGTTCTGATGTAGCCAATTTTGTTAGCTTTTTTTTTATTAATTTCTCTGTGTGTATGATTTAAGAAAGCCTACCACATCTTAAGAGATTAAGATATTCCTTAATATATACTTCAGATATATTAGTTTTCTCCATATTTATGTTGGTAACTTATTTAAAACTAGTTTTCGTGAATTCTGTAGTGAAAAATCTAGCTTTACTCTCATATAAATAGCCAATTTTTATAATTATGTTGTATATTTATTTTTTCTCCACTGGAATTAATATGTTAAATTATATATTATAAGTATTTTTAATATATTTTAAATATATTTTTCTATATATTCGTGGTTGAATTTTAGGGTTTTTTTTTAATTTTTAATTTAATTTTTAATTTATAACCAAAATGGCAATATTCTAATTACAATAGTTATATATTATGTCTTGATATTTAGCATTCTTTTGATTCTTTTTTCTTTTTAAATTTCTTGCATATTCTTACAAATTTAATCTTCCATATGAATTTTTATATCTTCCATATGAGACTGTACCTGAAAAATCCCATAAAGATATTGATTATAATGTACATAAACTTAAAGATAGATTTGGGAAAACTTGACATGAATTTAAAGATTAATTTGGGAAACTTGACAACTTTACAGTATTGAGTCTCCCCAGGAATATGAAATATTTCAGCACTTAAGTTTTTTTTATATAATTTAATAAAGTTTTCTTTTCTTTTCTTCATGGTGATTTAAACATTTTTGTTTATTCCTAAATATTTTATAATTTTTGTTTCATGTGGGTCTTTGATTTTTCTATATTGATCTTAATATTGCCTTTTTGCTTAATTATATAATTTTTAAAAATAATTCACAAGTTGATTCTATTCATGTTTATAAGTAGACAATCATCATTTATCAGCAATGATAGTTTTGTCTCTTGTCTTTTAAACTTTGATTTATTATATCTTTTTTTCATTTCTTGCAGTACAGTTTCTAATAGTATCTGTAATAGAAAATATATTTTATGCCTGCTTTTAAAAAGAAGCTTCAATATTTTAGCCTTATATATGATATTTGCTATAGATTTATGATGGATATTCTGTATCCTTTTCAAATTAAGAAACTTTATATACACACATACATGCAGATATATTCACAGGGTATAGACCAAAACGCTAAATATTATTTTTTTCCTAAGAAGTGAGATTTTGGTGATTTTTAGTTTTTCCATTTATTTGCAATTTTAAAAGCTTTTTAAAATCACTTTTGCAAAATAAAATAAAATTCTTTTTTTGTGGAAAAAAAATGTAACCTTTAGAATGAGCATTACTCATCCCAAGCTACCAGAAAAGGCTCAAACTCTTAATGGTATAGTCAATCTTCAACTAACTATTTTATAATAAGGTTTCCCAGAGTCTGTTCCTTAGCATATTTATTATTCCTTGTAAAAGGTTTTGCAGTCCAAAAAAATGTGGAAAATGTGGGGTAAAACAAAGTTAAACATAACTCGTTTAAAGAATGATTTTTTAGAATCTTTAAAATACAAATTAAAAGACTGAAGCTCCAAAAGGAGAATGTAGAATCTGACACATTTTCCAGGAGCATCTCTTAACCATTTTCTCATCTTCTCTATTGTTCAGTGGACTACTCATGTGGTTGCTGTTTGTAAAACAAAACAACAGTCAGGGTTATATGTGCCTAATGGAGCATAGTTTATTTCAGAAGCACTCTATAAGACTAAGTTGTATCAATAGCTCTCTATAGAGAGCTTTATACTTACTTGTCTTAGAAAGCAAACCAAGTAAGCAAAAAAATTAGTCATCTCTGTCCTGCCCTCTAGAGGAACAGTCCCCAACCTTTTCAGCACAAGGTACCACGTGGAACTGAGGTAGTGATGCTAGTGCTGGAGAGCAGCTGCAAATACAGATGAAGCTTCACTTGCCACTCACCTCCTGCTGTTTCTAACAGCCCAGTTTCTAACAGGCCACATACTGGACCAGTCCATGGCCCAGGGGTTGGGGACCCCTGTTCTAGAGTATTGAATTAGGTACCATGCATAAGGAGGAGAAAGAACTCGTGCTCACAGCATTGAGGAATGAGTGTGGCCCTTAAGGAGTTTCCAGTCTAAGCCTTGTATCAAGTGTCTTCCTTTTGAACCAAAGAAATAATATCTGATACCACTGATACCAACCTTTCTTCTTATCAAATGAGGACACACACACACACACATGGATTGATGATGAGTCCAAGTTCATGCAAAGTGAAGTGTCATTTGGAAGCAGAAAATATTCATTTGACTACATTTCCAGCATCTTATTTAATTGACATGACTTCTTCTCCTACATATTAGATATAAATAAGGGATTAACCCTTAGGATGGGAAAAGTTAGTGAATGAGAGCTAAGCATTTTGGAATATCAAAATAATTTAATTGGACTCTAAATGAATTAAGATGTGTAGAAGTCCATATTATACCCAAATATCAAGTCTGCATAAAATCTATTTAAATATAATTTAAACAAACTAAGTAGAATGACTTTCTTATGCTAATAGAAAAAATGCAAAAAGTTGCAATGAATATGCTGAAAAGAATTTTATTTACTTCAAATCATAATTATTAAGCTTATATTTCAACAAGGAATCTTGTCAAAGTTAAAATCAACAGTTGACTATAGCTAATTCAAAATATACTATAAGTATTACTGGACAGAGAGTAAATGTATTTGTTTGATTTATTTCAATGACCACCATATTTCTCAAAGTGACACTGGTCTTTTCCCAAGCAATGTATGTATACACATAAAATGGTCTCTATAGAATTTTATACACAAAATTTTGGTTTGGCGCCTTATGTTTGTTGAACCTAAATATAGAAGAAACGTGTCCAGTTTTCATTTTACTTTCTTCTTCCCTTTCTCTGTTTCTCTCCCAACTTTTGAGGTTCTCTCTTGTGCCCTCTAGGGGCTCACTGAGCCATTCTTTTGCGCTGACTATACAAAGCCCCGAACTTTCATACTCTTCTCTCTTTTGATCCAATTGAATCCCTATGATTCAATATGACTTTTACTCCTCCCTAGCCTGTACTAGGAGTATAACCTTGAGCACATTGCTAAGCATTCTGCACTGTAGTTCTCCATAGTAATAACTTTGAGGACTGTAGTAAATGAATGACACATGGAATTGAAGCCAATAGATAATTGTGATCTTTAAGAGGAAAAGAGGGAGAATTAGGACAGATCCAAAAGATGATTTGATTTCTCTCATGGTTCCTGAGTTTCCTGCTAGGCCCACCAAATGTTAGGGCCTTTCTTTGGCACAGCATTTCCATGACTTATTTTTTCTAGAATTCTTTAGATGAGAAGTTAATCTACTGTGTAGATCAAAGCAGCCAGGTATGTATCTAACTCCTGATGCTGGGATGGATTCCCCTGTTTTTTCTTCAACTATTGAATGCCACCCAGGCACTCTCAGGCTTTGGGCAACAAAGAAAGCCCATTGGAGATATTGATTGGTGAGAAAGATTTAAAACAATGACCAACTTCTCATTCTTCCTTTGGTAAGTGTTTGAATAATGAATGAACCAACAAATGGATAAGAAGTACATTTTGTGGTTCTTAGCTCCTTAGAGTGCAGGATATTAGCTCCTGTCCCAGAAATAACTTGAGGCAGAGTAGCCTCCTTCTTTGCCCAGTTCTTTTTTTCTTTTTCTCTCATTGGGTTCTAGGAATGATTTGCTTCGCTTAAATAAAAGCAACATTATTTATATCTGTTTATGTTAAACTGTCTGAGTTTTATGCCCAATGAACTTATGACACTATAACGATTATTCATATCATTAAGTATGAGTTGGATTAACTTTGTTATAAATTACATGTGATAATAGTGCTGCATTTTATTTAAATGAAGTTAATGGTGTGTCTCATGAAATGTATTTAAGTTTTAAAAGTTTGAGAAAATTTTAGAAGTTGGTAATTAAAATTGTTGGAATGAAATGCTGAATACAATTATAACTAAATTATGAATTCATTTATTAATTCATTCATGCACTCAGTTAATATTTATTCAATGCCTGATACTGTATCAGAAATATGAACGCCAGGGCTCTATCTTCTAAGAACTAACATCTAGGATCTAACGTATAAGCAAGTAGACAGTGTAAGTAAGCTAACACGTAAGGTTAAACCAGGTAAAGAAATGGGGAAAAGGAGATGCAGGCAAGGAAATAGCATCATCAGGGGCTTAGAAGCAAGAAATACATGGCCTAGAATTGTACTCTGCTCTGTAGAATATATTTGCTATAAAGAGGTCTAAAATGACGTTATTATCTGAGCTTGGCTTTTTTATGTTTACTGTAAAATTTAGGAAACTATACCTGGTAAAGTAAAACATCCTTTTCCTAATTATATGTTTTATATTTTTAAGCAAAATCTATTATCTATCTATTCACCTATCAATTGAAACACCTGGAGTCTTTATTGAAATTTATCTGTGTCTTCCCAATATGAAGCATCTCTAAAGTGTTTAATTCTTATAGTTCTGCTTTTCAGTTAGTTGGTCAAAGCATAGAATCTTCAAAATACTGGAGGAAAGATGGGAGACCTTAAATTACAATGGTATACAAGTTATGAAGTCTCCAAAATGGACAGAGATGATCATAATTAGGGGGAAAAATTATCTTTTACTGCTGCCATGTGATGGTGATAAGTATCGTGGAATTCCTCCTGTAATCACAGTTCTGCTTTTTCATTTTGATTTACTAGTAATGATGTCACTGTACACCACACTTCTGAAAACTAATCTGCTAGCCTAGAGAATTAGGGAAGTCTCATCCTAGTTTTGAACCTCTTAATGTAAGTTCTGTAATATTCTTGAGCAATTGTTTATTGAGAATCTACTTTATGACAGATGCATTACATGTTATGTCTAGAAGGAACTCTAATTTGCAGGTTAGGAAATCATAGCCATGAGAAGCTAAGTAATGGTGTGTCTTGTCTTGAAGCCACTGCTACTTCTACATCTCACTCACACAAGGAATGCTGATTCTGTACCGGTCGTGCTAATCTGTTCTTCATTAAAGGCTGAAGTCTTTTGGATTTTTCTCATTTAACTATTTTTTTAAATAAAGACAATTTACATATAAAATTCACCCTTTTAAAGAGTACAGTTCATTGGCTTTTGGTATATTTTCAAGATTGTGCAACCATTACTATTATCTAATTTGAGAACTTTTTTATCATATCTAAAAGAAACCTATACCCATTTGTCTTTTTCCATTCCTCACATCTTCCAGTCCTTGGCAACCACTAACTTGCTTTCTGTCTCTATAGATTCACCTATGGTATTTTATATAAATTAAATAATATATGGCCTTTCATGTCTGGCTTTTCTTTAGCATAATGTTTTCAATGATCATTCATGATGAAGCACATAGCAGTACTCTATTCTTTTTTATGGTTGAATAATATTCTTTTGAATGGATATACTGCATTTTGTTTATTGATTCATCAGTTGATGGATGTTTGGGTTGTTTCTACTTTTGCTCTGTTCTGAATAATGCTGCTCTGGCTTTATAGATTAGACCGCACTGGGAACCTATTATCACAGGATATATCACATTGTATTGTAATTCTATTGTAATTATAATGTACTATATCATATTGTCTCTCCTGTCATTCTGTAACTTCTACAAGTACACAAAAAATAGTCGTCTTATTAGCATTATATCAAACATAGTACATCCATGTATGTGAGTATATAAATTAAAGAAGTCAGTTCTTTAGATGAAAACTTTGAACTGCTCATCTAGCTTGCCATGTGTCACTTAACTGAGGAGCTATATCTCTCACTGTGTTTAGAGTGTGTTTTTGAGGCTGAAGATTCTGCTTTAGATTTTTCCTGACATTTTTGTTTTTCAGGAGAGTGGAGTTTACATTGATACAGCAGCTCATAATTTGTTTGGTTCAGTTGAGTGTTACCACTTATCAACAAAAGTCAGAGGAAAGCTAGATTTGTTTTGACAGTTTGAGCTGATACCATTTGGAATCTTTATTAATAAGGGAAGTAGACCATGATCCCAAGTTTGTCTTCTGTTGTCTTACCAACTAAAATTGCCTGCTTGGACATGTGTCAGTGCCCCATAATGGGATTCTTCTCATTGAGGACACTGAAAAAGTCCATCAGTGTTCAATTTATTTCCTCTCTTGATTTTCTCATTTCCTCTTTGTCTAACTTTTCCTTGATTGTCCCTGAACTTGTTCAGAGAGATTTTCTGTGCTTAGTACAAAATGTTGCCCAACTCCTAATTCTCTCTTTCAAAGAGAAGAGGATCTAATCAGGGCAAGAGTGCCTCATTCATTTGTTGCCACCAAATAAACCCTGGTTGTTGAGGCCTGCCTTCCCTTTGAGCACCTTGCTCGGGTGCTTAGACCTCCTTCTCAGCCTTGAACCCACAAGAGGTCCCAAGGGATGCTGGTCACTATGGCATTAGGGGTAGGGCCTGCAGGGGCAAGTACTCTGGCAGACTTTGCTTTCCCCCTCCCTTCTGCATCTGCCTACTCCTTGCCTAGTGAGAATGACAGGAAGGGAGAAGGGAGCTGCCAGGTTTCCTGTATGCATGTCTGTGGGAAAGAGAAGAAGAGGGCTGGCAGCCATGAACTAAGTGGGCTGCATTCCATCTATCTTTTCTGATTAAAGTAAAGCAGATTCAGGCTGCTGCCTGTGAGCTGTGATGGGAGCCATAGCTCAGAGACAATTCCTGGAATGATTGTTCTAGACATTGCTCCCATTTTTACCCCAAAGCAACATACAGGCTAAGGGGGTTGAGAAGTCTAGAGCTGTCTGTACATTCTCGATATTTGGGTAATAATCTCCATGCACTATTTTATGAACTTCAAAGAAAGTACTGTAAAAATATAAATAATGCCCCTACAAGTATAATGCATTTTTGGTGTTGTATCCCATAGCTTTAATTTTTACTTTATTTTACTGCTGTTGAGATCTCCCATTTGGAGGAAAAGGGGGTTGGCCTTTACATAGCTGTCATTAAAGGTTATTATTTAAAGACTCAATGTACCCATTATTTTATTAAAATCCAGTGAATGTATTGTTTTATTTAAACTTTTGTGCCTGTTTATTGCAACAGATTCCAGATCCTTCTTGATGGTTCTTTAAACATTTAACTTTTTTTTTTTTTACATGAAATCTTAATTTCCCAGTCCAATCTGGGGGAAGACTGTCAAGACTCTGGGTAGCAATCACTGTGACAATAAAATACTACTGTGGGTCTGAGGCTCTACAGTGGAATTTTGGAGATGCAAGGTTCCTCTTTCCTTCCCTCAAATCAGTATCCTGGCATAGCTCATCAGAGGTTCTTGAGGTAAATAAAATTCTACTGTGAGATCTGGGGTTAATTTCTGCTCAGCCATAGAAGATGTTAAGAACAGTTTCCTGAAGCTCATTTCTTAAGGATGTCACTGACACTCACCTGAGCACCATTGCTCTTCAGGTTGTTGTGAGTCAGCCGTTACTGTTGCTATTCCCCCAGACATCGTTATCGCTTCTGTAGTCACTTTAAGATCTGCTGACGTGACAAGGGCTGCACCCGTAAAATTTATCTGTTTTCTTTTTCTCCTCCATGATTCAGAGGGCTTCTGATGTGACACCTATTTTTTCTTTTTAATTTTAGGCTAGCCTCCCACTTTCTTGACAAACTTGAAATAAATTCTCTTGCGATATATCAGAGCATATTTCAGAAATATTCTCTCAAAGTAGCCTCTAGTAATCAAGGTCCCAGGATAGATACCAGGCATTTCAATTCTTTCATATATCAGTGTAAATTCCCTCATCTTTTAAAACTGTCTTAATCTTTCATCATTAGACACACCAAATTCCTTAGCACTATTCTTCCTAAGGGGGAAGAAAAGACTACCAGGTGCTCATAAATAGGATTTGTTATGGCTTTACTTCAGAATAAACAATGTCATGCTATGGTAAAAACAGCCCTAAAAACTCAGTGGCTTAAAGAAGGTAGTTTTGCTGCTGCTGTTGCTGTTGTTGCTGCTGTTGCTGCTGTTGCTGCTGTTGCTGCTGTTGCTGCTGTTGCTGCTGTTGCTGCTGTTGCTGCTGTTGCTGCTGTTGCTATTGCTGTTGTTGCTGTTGTTGCTGTTGTTGTTTCGGGGGATTATTATTATTATTATTTTGCTCATACTACACGTCCAAATATAATTGCATTGTAGTTATTTAGAGGTTCCTACTGATGGAGATTTTGTCACCTTATGACATTTATATCTCATCATGATGTTCAGGGTTTGGTGCAGCAGGGTACAAGAACAGGTGAACACAGCTCTTAGATGTTTCTACTGAGAAGTGATACCTGTTACTTCTAATCACTTTGGCCAAAGAAAGTCTTTGAACAGGAGTTTTGGTGAATTCTAGAATTGAAGGGTATGGGGTTTAGCCACCAAGTAGCTTAGGAAAAGATGATAAGCCCAGAACTGCTGCAATTGATCTTCTGCTTATAGCATTTATCGTTCCTTTCCAGGAAGCCGAAAGAAACTGAAATCAATAGGCACAAGTTCTGTAGCTAAATGATGCTCTTGCAGGAGTAAAACTATTTGAAGCTTCACTCCTTACCAAGAGCGTGAAATGCCACAGGATTGGTAGAAGTCAGCCTGTGGGGCCACTCTGGTGTGCTTCTCTTCTGTTCTGCCACCAGCAAGCAATTACTGGAGAGTGTGAGAATCATTGAATCACGCGAGGTCCTTTTTGCTGAACCTGCCTGATGAGCATGCACCATCTGCCCGTAGGAAGCATGGCACTCTCTGCGGGTTTGAAGCAAGAGTCTGTAGTGAACGTAAAGTCAACCCACAGCCATTTAGACAGTCGGTTCATAAGAGGCATATGACACATCTAAAATTTGCTTGGAGTAAAACCAAAACATAGGGAAAATGCAATTTTTAAATGGTGTAGAATTTTCAACCATTGCCTGATAGTTATGCTATTATATACTATCTCATTTTGTTCTTAAAAAATATAATAATCAGTTTTAACCTCCTTGCCTGCTTTATTTATCTTTTTAGCACTTTCCACAATCTAACATTCTAAATATTTTACCTATTTATTTTGTTTATCTTACCCACCAGAATTATCATGTTAACATTCTGAACTGAGTACAGTACCTGGCATAGAGTAGCCCCCCCATCAAATATTTATTAAATATGTGAATAAATAGTACTAATTCTTACCGAAGCCAGTTTCATAGCACAGTGATACACAATGAGCCCTTAAAACATGGCCTTATTACATTCTTCTGTGTTAAAAATTTACTTGTTATGAAAAACAGTTTTCCTGATTTACCTTCAGTTATTGTTCAATATTCAATACTTTTTCAGCTCCCACTAAATACCTGGCCATTGCATATATCAGTGAATAAAAAAAAAGTTTCCTGATCTCATGGAGGTTTACGTTCCAGGGTTGGGGTGGAGGAAAATAGTTAATAAACACAATAGATAAATATATGTTTTTGGAAGCAATACATGCTATAAAATAAAAAGAGTAGTTGAAGGAGTTAGAAGTTACAGGGATGGGTAAGGGAAAGGGGGGAGCAGAGCATTCATTTGGGTGGTCAGGGGAAGGCTCATTGACGAGGCGAGATTCAAATAGAATTTAAAGGAGATAAGAAAGAAAGCCCAGTGGGTATGCTAGAGTGGAGTGGAGAGAGTGTTTCAGGAAGAGGAACCAGCTGGGGCTAGGGGCTAAGGCAGGTGGTTTGAAAATAGTAAGGAGACTAGTGTGGCTGATGCTGAAAGGATAGAAGGGAAACGCAATAGGAGATGGGGTCAGGGTCGGGGCCCAGTCCAATAGGGCCTCAAAACCCACTATAAAGATGTAAGATTTTCCTCTGAGTGAAAAGAGATGCCTTTTCAGGGTTCTGAATAGAGAAATAACATGATTTATCATGTAAATATCCCTCCGGAGATAAAGCTGAGAGTGGACCCTAGTGCAGGAAGGGTGGAAGTCATTAGGCCTGTGGTGAGGCTAGAGGTGGTGGTGGCTTAGATGGGGGACAGTAGTAGTGGAGATGGTAAGAAGTGGTCAGATTCTGCAAAAGTGGTCAAATGCATGCATTCATTATCTGGTGATGTTTTCTGCCTTTCCTAGTTATAGGTAGGTGTAAATTTAGAAATGTTTTGCAGTCACTAGAGTCTGCCTTCCATGTCTAGACTCCTCTTGATACTCTGTGCCTTTATCTTCAGAGACCCTTCCCTGTCTTCTGAGTGTGTTACGTCCCCTTACACCCCTTTCCATATCAAACAACTGCACTTTCTGAAGAATTATAGTTTAAATGCATTTGTATTTTCAGCCTTTACTTCTTGATTTGTTTAAAATACAATGTGTGCTCTTTTCAGGGAATTTCAGGCATCACTAGTATGGTCCTAGCCCAACTGCCCAGGTCTTTCCAACTAATATTTCTTATCTTTTAAGTTTGGTCCCTCAAATCACAATAGCTGCTCTATAGATGAACCTGGAAACGGGTTCTTGTTTCATCTGTATAATGTGATGGGAGGAAGGGCAGAAGATTAAGCCTGCGGGTATCTGTTTTTATGGAAGATGACCTGGACTAGGGCAGTTTGAGGCTGGATGTCTGTTGCTCTTTGAAAAGAAGGAACTAATGTCATTGCTAGCATATTCTTTCCCTTTGATCTGCTCACCTCTCCTTATCTCTTTCTCTTTTCCTTCCTTCTTACTCTCTAGATCAAAAATAACCCCAAACTTTTCTGTATGTTTTATGTTGAGCACTTTAACTATCTCCAATACCTTTAGGGGTTTTATTTTCTTTCAGTGAGGTATTTCTCTCAAGCAAAGGTAATTTCACAAAGGAAGAATTCTGATTCCAGCTATTACCATTAATTGTTTTTTATAATCTCATGTGTCACTTAAATGAAATAATCTCATTTGTTTGGTAGGTGATGACTTAGATATTAAGTCTTAACTAAGTTCATAAAATTGTTTAGTGGCAGAATTAAGATAATACAGGTACTCCTTTCTGCATCCATGTGTTTCTAGTTTACATGCTCTGCAAAATCTATAATTTGCAAATCACTTTTGTGGGGCACAAAATTATAAAATTAAGAAGGGAAAGTGACTGAGATCTGTGGATGTGTTGCTGAGATTCAAAGAGATATGGTAGCATTAGGAAATGAGACTCATTCCTAATTGCTGTTTTTAATGCAACAATTTTTTATTTGGCAAAACCCAATGGAACCAAATTTTGTAAGTACTTTCTATATTGTGATGAAATTACATCTCATTTCCAACTTCTTTGGGCATAGATAGGCCCAATTTTGTCTTCCTGGATTCTATTAGTTTCCTGTAGCTTCTATAAAAAATTACTACAACTTTGGTGGCATAAAACAATAAAAAAATTTCCTCTTAAATTTTGGAGGACAGAATTCCAAAATCAAGGTGTCAAAGTGTCATCATATGCAAACTCACTCTCAGAAACAATCTGTAACCTTCCTCTTCTAGCCTCTGGTAGCTGCTGGCAGTCCTTGGTGCTCCTTGGTTTGTGACTGCATCACTATAGTCTCTGTCCCTGTCTTCACATTACATTCTCCTCTGTGTGCGTGTTGAATGTCCTCCTCCCAGATCATCTAGGATCATCTCCTCATTTCAAAACCCCTAATTCAATCATATCTTCAAAGACCATTTTTTCAAATAGGGAAGCATTTAGAGATTCCAGGGATTATGACCTGATTTTCTTCAGAGCCACCTTTCAGTCTATTACAAACCTTAATCTAAGTGCTGTCCTCAGTCCCTTCCCTTCTAATCTTTTTTTCACAGGTTTTTAAAACATAATACCTTATTTTCTGTCACAATTTGTGTTATTTATATAAATTTATATCTTCTAAAAATTACATAGCCCTTTTTTTTTCTGATTTCCTGAAGCAGAGGTTGGTAAGCTTTTTCTATAAAGGGCAAGATAGTAAATATTTTAGGCTTGTGTTTTTATAACTATTCACCTCTGTTCACGTAGCATGAAGGCAGGTCAATAGTAAAAGAATGCATGAAAATAAAAAGCAGATTTGACACATTGGCCTTAGTTTGTGGATCCTTGATCTATAATAGCCTTCCCTATGTCTCTTTTATTATTTCTGAATATAAAGTTTTGATTTCAGTCTTTGCTATTAGAGATAGCACCATCTACTTTGTGTTTTCCTACCATCAAACCAATAATAATTTACACAGAAATTTAGTAAATTGTAGTTTGGTACTTCCAAAATAAAAATTCTAAATTTTTGTCTTTTTTTTTTTTTGGCTATGCCTTTTTTGCATGTCTCATTCAATTATGCATTCATTAATTCAACAAGTATTTTTTGTAAGTGTACTGGATACCAAATATCTTGTCCAGTGTTGAGATCCATGTGACCAGATATATGTTGTGAAGAGAGGATTTAAGAGGAGGGGGTCATTTTTGAAATATGTAAAACAAGTCATCAGGCTTTAGTGATGGGTGTGACATGAGCATGAGAGGAAAGAAAATCTCAAGTATGAAGTCCTGTGTTTCTGATTTGACAATGGCTGGAGAGTATTGTCATTCACTGAAAAGAGGAATGCTGAAATTTTGGTAAAGTTTATGGTTTGATGATGGTTGAATTGACTTGGAAGTCTGCTTTTCTCAAAGGTTTTTGCTCACTACCTACCTCAGAATTTCTTCTTAATTTACTTTTAAAATGTCCATATATATGTAAATGATGTATATTATATGTATGAGATATTATCCTTTCAGGGGCTATAATAATAATCATAATCTTAACCCACTTGCCTCTCATAGAAATTCTGGTAAGAGATAGGATAGCTATTCTTACACTAATTTATGTAAAAGAAAAGAATGAAAATAGCAAGTATTTATCAAGCACCAGCTATAGACACATTTTTATCTTATTCTTACAATTAATGAATGATAATACAGATATTAAGATTTTTTTCTATTATGCTGATATGTAAAGGGAGACATAGAAAGGTTAATTAATTTGCCTGACTTTAGAGCTAGGATTTGAAGCCAGTCAGCTTTTTCTTATTTCTGAGTGAGCTGATAGACTTATAAACAACTTGCTTATAATTTCTCACATTAAATGACACTGTACCCAGGAGGGCTTCCCAGAACACTCCAGCCCAAGACTTAGGAACATAGTCTAGATGCCCCCTCTGATGAGCTGCTCAAATTTCATGTGCTTCTCTTTTCCCATAGAACTTATTTAATTACTTTTTACAGACTATGTTTTCTGAGGGCAAAGGGTTTTTTTATTCTTGATTTATTATAATACTGAGTAGAAAATCAGTGCTCAATGCATGTTTTCTGAATTGAGAATTAATCTCGTCTCTGTTTAAGGGCTATAAAACTCATATCAGATTTTACCTTTTACAGGGTCTTGAGCATAAATCATCACAGAATAATTTATTAGTTTGGGACATCCCTGTTCCAGTGCTACAGTAATTTTGTTCTTGAAAATTCTTGACTGACAAGAAAGCAAAACAAGCAAGAGCAAAACAAAACAAAACAAACAATACAATAACATAGCAAAACACTAAAGAATGAGACTCAGATCAATGGAAGTATGATAGGAGAAATGTTTGGGGGGTAGTTGGTCCTTTAAAGGAAAGTGAGTTCTTAGGTAAAGGATTGCAAATAAGACTAAATTGCATTAATCAGTTTCAAGTATTGGGTGAAACTGAGCTCCTTGAGGCAAGGTGGGCATTTGACCAAAAGAAAAAAAATGCTACTTTTAAAGTCTCTTTTAGTACTTTGAGTCAATGACTTTAAATATCTATCTACTGTGACCCAGTCTTAGGTTATATGTTTTAGATATATTGTTTTATTTAACCCTCATAACTTTGTGATATAGGTTTTATTTTTATCATATGAGGAAACTGAAAACTAGAGATATTAGGTAATTTGCCCAGTGACACACGGCTGTAAGTGGTGAACACAGCTGTCCTAGGAACAACTACCGTAAAGCCCATGTTTTCTCCATTATGCCACTCAGAGTAATGACACTGGTAATTTATGAATTGATAAGGGTGCAACTCTCCAAATTTTACTAAAGCAATTCTTAGATTTCAATTTGCATCAAAATCACTTGAGGTTCTTGTTACAATGCAAATTATGGTTTAGCATGGGGCCTGACTTTCCACAGTTCTAACAAGTTCCCAGTTGATAGCAATGCTGCTGGTCTACAGAGCACTCTTTACTCAAAGTCATAAAACACTTCTGTAGTTAATCTCCACTGTGATAGGTAAATCAAGGTACAAACTGTTCCCAAACAGTAACCAGTGTCAAACCTTAGGTGGAGTAAAAGTAGCTGTGGGTCTCAGACGCTTGTCATGCTCAGTGCTACTCTATAACACATGCTGGCTTACAGGAGAAGGAGAGATTGATTACACTGCAGACAAAGAACAGGATAGAAATAAAGTGAAGATTTGTCATATCTTCCATCAGCAGTAGCTGCCTTTGGCACACTGTGTTATTGTTCATTTTTCAATACAGGTTCACTGAGTTAGCTGGTTGTTCTTTTAGAAGAACCACATATAAAATCTCTCATTTCATTTTGAAAAAATAGAGATCTAGTCTTTTCTCAAAGCTTTTCTCAACAAAACACTGAGTTAGAGATACTTGGGGTGATGGCCTCTGTTCTCCAAAACTCTTCTTTCCCAGTTCAGGATATTGGAGAGTCTGGGGAATCTTAGAATCTCAGAGCTACATGGAACTCCTAAGAAATGGCACAAAGAGCTCCAACAGCTTTTTACTCTCCCAAATACTTTCTTACATGCCCTGGCTATTTGCTTATTGATTGGGGAGTAGTGGTGTATCTAAGAGTCCCATCTTCTTCTAAGTGATAATGTATTTGTAACTTGAGAAACTCAGCATCTTTCATGTAGCAGTGAATAATTATGGCAAAGAAAACAGGAAAAAAAAGTGAGAGAGAAGAAGGAAGAAAGAATAAAAGCAACAGAAAAAGCTAACATCATTTATCTTTACTGTTTCCATTTCTATTTGATAGGTTCACTCTATAGTAGGTGTTTGAAGAGATTCTTTAGTACCTAAAAAGTATGTATTGGTTAAGGAGCATTTCTCCATCTTTTCAGATACTATCCATCTCATTTGTTCTAAGACAGGTGTGTTTTCTATAGCCTCTTAGAATGACATAAGTAGAAAATAAAATTGAGAGGCAGGATGGAATTGACCTAGGGTTTAAAGTCCTAGATTCTACTATGGAAATTAGCTGGAAGTCTATCAATTTTAAGATTAACTGAAACCTTGTTGAAAAAGTTGTAGAAGTCTGAAACTCTTCCCAAGATCTTTTCCAAATTCCCTGTGATTTTGTGCTTTGATGTCACCAGAGCCTTAATCTCTGCCACTGCTGAATATGTGTCCCCCCTTGCTAAATCATTTATGCCCAGCTAAATGCCGGGCCACTCACAGCAGTCACAAACATAAGGCTGCTGCAGATAGCACAACTTCTGAATGTATGTCAATGACAGGGAGTAACCATGTGGTACACTGCTAACCACTTACAACTATGTCTTATTGCCACATCATCACCAGGGATTTCTCCTTGGGAACTACTACTCCCCTCCATTAATGCTTGAGCCTTTTACCATCTTGCTGCTTCCTCTTCATCTTCTATTCTTTCACTTTTTTTTTCTTTCCTTGTAACTCACAAGCCCAAAAATAAAAATGAAAACTTCTAATTTTCTAACGGAGAGTACTTTACCTCTAATACCTTCAAGTTCGCACATTCTATCACAATGAGGTATTTTTTATTAAAAAAAAAAAACATTATGATGCTATTACTACAATAAAGTTTTAATCTCATTATGTGAAACAATACTTTTTGTAGGTGATGGACCAGGAATTGTGACAATTAAGTTTATAGAATTGCATAGTTGAGATAACGCAGAAACCTGTGCCTTTTTAAGTTAAGAATAGGTGTTCTGCAAAGCCCAAGATTTGCAAGTGTTATTTGTGGAGCACAGTCAGCTTAATAAGAAAGAAAAGTGTCTGGAATTTGAAGGTATGTTGCTGAGAGTTGAATAGATATGGTGAGTAACTACTGGATTCTTCACGATTGGCATGGGAAATGGGACTCACTCCCCAGAGCTATTTCTTATGTGACAGCTTCATCTTTATTTGGCAAAATTGAATAGGGCCATATACAGACTTTCAGGTTTTCAGGTACTTAAAATAAGATGATAAAATACTTTTATTGAAATCAAATAGCAGTTATAAATTTATAAATATGAGAGTTTAAAAATACATCGGTTTTAAAAATTATTAGAGCAACATATCAGTATTAGAGAAAATGTAGGAAAAAGAGAAAAAAGTAATTTGTAATTTCAGTATTCACATAAAACAACCACTGTTGCTTTATATTTTCTTTTAGATATCATTGCTATACATGCTATATAGTCTTGTGATCTTATTATACATCTAATTTTGTATCCAGATTTCCTAAACATTTTCTGTTCCACATAGCTTTTACGTCACTCTTTTAAATACTTATAAAACAGAGTATTTGATCATTGTCCTTGGTTTACATTAAAGTTTATAATTTTGCATTATTAGAAATAATTATGGTATGAATATGATCTATAGGTAGAATATATTTTCTTAGAATGAATCCTCACAGATTGAATTACTGAATCAAAGCCTCATGCCAATATCTAATGTTCTCCTCTATGAGAAAGAGCTTTAGTATATCTTTATCAAATAGAATTTTATAATTTTTAAATTGCTAATTTGATAAGTAAAAAGTGGTATCCAGTTTTTCTAATTTGCTCTTTATTATTAGTGAGTAGAATTTTTTGTTTATTTGTATTTTTATTAACTTAGCTTTTATATCCATAGCACATTTATCTGCTGTTATGTTATTGTTTTCTTACCCATCTGTAGCTATCAAGAGGTTTTTTAGAATTATAGATGTGACTAAACTAAGAGGTGCTTTGTTTAAAAGTACTAGTCTATTTCTGATGAGAGTTCTTTGCCACTAAAAGCAAAGGGGTGTGGAATTCCATTGCATTCTGGTGTATGCTGACTTCTGCAGCAGATTTCAAAGCTGTCTCTGGGCTTCATGTCAGTGTGACCTAGAAAGGAATGAAAGCACAGCCAGCCCAGGTCGCTGTCAGAGCTATAACCTTCATTCTGATTTCCTGTTTCCTTAAGGTTGGCCTCGATATAGTTTTCACATTCTCAAGCAAAGTGCATCATTGGATTTATTTTCTTTTTGCTTTGTCAAAGCAGATTAATGCACTTTGAGGTTAGAAACTGCCCACGAATAAATGGTGAAAAAGGCAAAACTCATTTGAGGATCTCCATCTCATTGACCAGTGATCTCATGCTGTCCCCAGAAGCTTCGTAATCTTCCTCTTGTACCACATATTCTGGACTTTTCAAAGGCTTCTCTTGACCATCGAAACCTCCCTGTCAATTATCTTATTTCCTCTGAATCCTGTTGTCTGCCAGCTATTCACTGCAGTGTCCTTGGGTTCATGTTTTACCCACTTTGGATTGCCCATTTCAAAAGAAATGTATAAGCAAAATGAGGTCACTGCTTTTGCTCAAGTTCCTGATCTACTTGTATACTGTCACTGTTTTCTTCTGTTAAAAATTTAGCTTAAGATTCTTTGCACATCTTTTCTTTTCCACAAAGATTTTTCCAATTGAATTACATCTCTTCTAGCTTCGATCCTCTCCAGTATATTGTTTGCTATTTTCTTTTGACATGTATTAAATTATAGTATCAGTGTTGACATATTCATCCTTTCTCTCAGTGGGTTATATACTCTATGAAATTAATTTTTTTTACTTTCTCACGATTAATCAATATATTTTCCTTATGTAGTGAGTGCTCAGTGGTTGATTTGAGTGACACTAGTGGTTAGAATTTTAGGCACTAAGACAGACTGAAGGAAAAGAAGGCATTTTTTGCCTTACATTGTTATTTAATACAAATGGCTGCCATATATGGATTTCAGGAAAGGCAAACATTATTTAAGGCAGTTCCTCAAGGAAAGCTAAAGTCAAGTTTCAGAGGGTCTAGTGATGTTCACACACGGCACTATCCTTTAAAGTCAATCTTATACTCGAGTTTTATGGGAAACAAAATTGCTTGTGAAAATGAGTAAGAAAGGATGAGCAACTTACCCAATTAATAGAATGTAACTATTCAGAAATCTATTGAGTAAAATTTTGTGTTCCTGCAACAGGTTTTGCTTTACATTGCTTGGTGTTATCTGGACAAAAAGTGATGCTGTGAAAATTACTCACTTTAGATTTACTCTTTTGGCTCTTGGCTATTGTGAAGAGCTGTCAAGCCAAAGCTCCAGTGTTGGCTCTTGAGAGAGACTCTACTAGACATATACTAGTGTACTAAGATCTAGCTGTACAAGAAACTTGATTTTCAGAATTGTTAATATGCTAATGTCTTAATTTTTTACTGCAGTAAATACATTACTATTTATCAATCTTTATTCAGGCAGTATTGGTTTTTCAATTGGTAAAAGATTAAACACTAAGAATTTAAATGTTCTGTTTTAACATATTTCAAAGAAGCTTTCTAGATACATCTCTATATTGTTCAACAACTCAGTTATTTTCTAGTTTTCCAAACAGCAATTGTTTTTCAACAAATTTAGGTAGCAGCTATTAATTAGCACTATTTCAAGCACTAGGGAATGTTATAAAAATAAAGATCTTTTCTCTACTTTAGGTAAGTTTAGGAGATATTTTTCATAGTACAAGCCAGTCTGTGAAAAGCCATGACGTAGAGGTCATAGTGCTATGAGATTCGTTAGCAGAGGTCCTGAAACTAGTGTTCATGAAACTAGTTTTTCAGAAGAAGCTTCAGATTTCAGTTCACTTTCTAATCATTGGAATCTACTTACAGGTGAATTTGACATTTGGAGGTAGTGTATGTGGCTGACTTTCTTCACTCTGGATCAATGAAACCAAGGCTTAAGGTATATTTTTTTGGCTTCCTTGACAGCCAAAAAAAAAAAATATCATCTTCATTGTAATTGGTGCTTTTGACTGGTCAGCACTATGAAATATAATTTCCAATATTTAAATTACCAACACAACGAACCATGGGCAACCCATTGTAAGTTTTTACTCACCTGCTCCTAATTTGATTTTTGTGGTTTAAGACATCCACTTGCCTCTGAGTTTTAAGATATTGTGGAAAGCCAGTGGATATGGCAAAGTGGTAATCTAATGAAATCTTTTAGATTCTGCAAAATTTAGACTCTCCTATTTGCCTTGTCTTCATTCCTTTTTTTTTCTTTTCTTCTTACACTAAAATTTCTATAGTTTAAAGTATGACAAAACCATTTGCAGAAGGAGGATATAACTACTGAATTTAAACCAAAGTACATTAAAGACATGAAACCAGATTGACATTTAAGTTCTGTTGGGTTCAATGTGTAAAAATCATCGATTTTGTTTTGAAGTACTATTCCCTCCTAAGTGACTCAGAGGCAGTGTGAGAAGTCTAAACAAGGCATAATTTATAATATTGCCCTTGACAATTACTGGGTTAGAAAGAAGTATATGAACTAATTCTGGCCAAAACCAGGTGAGATTGCTGGTGAGCAATTATAAAATATTTTTTCTCATAGAGATATATATACAGGATGAGATATCTGCTTTTCTTCTGGGCTTGGTTGTGTCTTTGTGGGATGCTTGGAACTAGTGTGGGCACCTTGCCAACATAAGAAAGGTTAGCTGAGACAAGCTAGGGGGTATGACATGCTGAGTTGGGTAGCTCAGAGAAATAGGGCAGCCTTGTACCTCTTTAGTGCTTGGGGCTCCTTATGTGGGATAATAAATATTCCTATTCTTTTGGCTATTTAAGCCTGAGATTTTATTACTTGCAGCCAAAACCATTCTAACTGATAAAGTGTGATTTGCTGGAGTAGGCTGAAGGACACTACAGACTTTTTTTCCATATTATCATGTTTCCTGAAATCCTACCAGTAGGCTCTTCTGTGAGTTAAAACAGACAAACACAGGCCTCTATTAACTATAAATCTGACTTCTGAGTAATACAGTTACATTTTATCTCAATATTTAAGAAAACTCCCGTTAGTCATCAAGTTCCTGAGAAAGTAGTAAAAGAAAGGAGCTGGGTACAACTGGAATATGGGATAGTGCCAGGAAGAGCAGTTTGAGAGGATGAACTTCAAAATGAGTGAGCAGTGAACAGCTTTGTAGTAGCACAGTGGAAGTGATAGGGAGACACTAAGCACAAGGCAGGGGCCAGGATGACCACCAGAGGCAGCTATGGCTTATCCCAAATGTAAGTTTTATTATTCAGAGCTGTCTCAAATGGCAGAGTTCTGAGCTGAGACACAGAACTGCAGGGTCTCTCATTTAAACTTATAGTGTCTAAAGTTCTGACATCTCCTAACTGTACAGATGTTATCAAATTTTACCTGTCAAGGTTTTTCTGGTTGGCTAAAGAAACCCAGCCTCTACAAAATAATGTGACTTAATCCTAGGGCAAAATATTTATCACTAACAAGTTGACTCTGGGTCTAATGATTTAGGCATATATAATTTAATTTGGGTTTGATAAGGCATATTGATTTCAAGTCTAGAAAAGAACATTTTCTTCTCTCCTTTTTTCCCTCCCTCCAATTATCTGCCATCTTCTTAAATAGATAGATTCTTTTTTCCCATGTGTTTCAGAGTAACAGAAATTTGTGTTTATTTTTCTTCTCTTGGTGGACATAGAATGGAAAAAAAAAAAACTTAAATAGACTCCACATGAAGAAATATGTTATGTGGAAGCCAAGGACAGGTGTAGCTTCTGCAGTCACACTAGGTCTCATTTTCTAAACAGAAACTTCCCAACTCTCCACTGGAGTTTGATGCTGATTTACACTCTACCCCCACCCCCACCTCCCGCAGGCGCTGCCCACAAGAGAAGAGCATATAGTTCCACTAATGTGTCATAAAACTGGAGAGAAACCATTGAAGCCTGCTCTCTTCTGGGAACAGAATCTTTCCAATCAATTCTCTGATGATCCACCCATGTCCTTTTGGCACCTCCCTTCTGGGTCCTGCCAAGCATTAGCTCTTGGCTACGTTTCATCTCTGCCTATTTGCTCCTAAGAGGCTAATCCCATGAATTCCATTTGCTACTTTTAGCAAAGGGAGAAGGAGGTAAATCAAGAGATAAAATTGTTTTGGAGATCACCTTAAGGCAATTTCAATAATAAATGACTACAGGGCTGATTTTCACATCCTAATTATAAATGACTACTTGAGTAGATGGGCTCTTCTACAAAGTACTTGGAGTTATAGCTTGCACTTAGCTCGGTACTATTTCAAAAGTACTCCTTAGCTTTATTATGCAGCCCACGAAGTGACCAGTATAATTAGGTTGCCAAAGCTTTCTCCCTCTTTATCACCCTCTCTCTTCAATTACTGCAAAGTTTCTGAAAAATTCAGCTTAGTGCCTTTGATTTCCTACTAAATCCAGGCAAACGAGGCCAGAGTAAACAGATGGTGCTGCCGCTGCACTCAGAAAGGCAAGCAGTTTCAGATGCTGTTGGACTAGGAGAAACAAATGGATTGTAGTGCTTTGGGGTACATAGACATCCTTATGCCATGATTCTGAATCATAAATCTTTCAGTCTGAGCAATGGGATCATCTAAGCTCTGTGAGATTGTGCCCAGAGAAGTAATTTATAAATGTATCAGCAGTGAGATTCAACATTTTAATAAATAATTACACATTTATTAAGGTGAATATTAGTTAATCTGGCACTCTATCAGTTTGAACTCTAAATTAAGTAGCAATTTTGTTCATTTACAACAAAATGGAATTAGTGATCTAATGAGGGCCCTGAGTCCCTGCAATTATTGTAATGCTTTCTGAATCATCCAAGAAGGAGACCACTATGATCAGCACAGTTAATATTCTATTTTTTGTGTATTCCATTTTTTCAAAGTATGGGATTCTGTCCTTGACTCAAGTGGCAATTCACAATCTTATGAAACTACTGTATTTTCTGTTGAGATGTCATTGAAAATATTTGTGTGCACAGGGCACCCTCTGTATAAGGATCACAGGAAAATTTTCAGATCTGAAAATCAGAAGTATCTGCCTTGCTGATTATTTTGATTGACTTGTGTAACCTGTCACTTTTCCTACTTTGCTTTGGCCTCTAGGAAGCTTAGTGTCTATAGACTATTAATGCATGGCATAGGATGCTAATCTTATTTCTCAACTTTATTCTCTCACCTATATTTTTCTTAGTTCTTTTGTTCTTTCAACCATTTATTTTATTCCTCCTTTTTTTGTATGTGTTTTTGTAAATTTTCTCACTCGTGGATGTGGGAAGAGGTCACTGAGACAATGTGGCTGCTGATTGATCCAATATCTGGACCTGGTCAATGGAAGGTCCTCACCCTGCCTCTCCCCACCCCCCCCCCATCCTTGGAAGGTATGTTCTACCCACTAGTCCCACAGTAGGAGCCATTTCCAGTTTACAGCCTTGAGAGAGTAATATGTCGTTGAGAGCATCTGGACTGTACACATGATTGAACTCCATTAAGATCTCTGTATAAACTTTTTAGATTTGGTAGGTGAGTGCAGAGACCTACTCATCTTATGGCTACCCAAGACAAGCCTCATAATCGCCCTTGTTTATTAAAGCTGCCAACTACCAATCCAGGGTAGCCTGCCTTTCTTCCATTTCATATATGGGAGCCGTTTTCAGATTGCACCCGGGATGCTCCCAAAGTTCTAAACCAACAGTGCAGTGACTGGAAATATAAATGCTAATTTTTTCCCCCTAGGCTATGTCTAATTATTTTGTAAATGAAGCATCACCTACTTTTAAACAGTAAATGTCTGCTAAGAGATTTTATGGGAAAACTATAAAATGGAACTTTTATTTCCTTCATACAATTTCATGAATAGATATGCAGCTAGTTGTTCTTGATTTATATCTCTAAAATGTAAATACGACTTAAAGCTTATGAATGTACACATGTCACCACAAAACTGGGATTTCCAAACTCAGTTTTCCTATGATTTCTCTACCTAATATAGTCATTCCCCTTACCCCAGGGATCTGTTCCAAGACCCGCAGTGGATGCCTGAAACTGCCCATAGTACCAAAACTTATATAATGTTTTTTTACTATTCATACACATCAAAGATAAAGTTTATTATAAATTAGGCACAGTAAGAGATTAGCAATGGTAACTAATAATAAAATAGGACAATTATAACAATATACTGTAATAAAAGTTATGTGAACAGTTTGGGGGCATTATTAAGTCAAATAAGGATTACTTGAACACAGGCATTGTGATACTGAGATAGTCTACCTGCCTGATCAGACAGTTGATCTGATAACTGAAGCGGGATGGAACAGGATGGCACAAATTTTATCATAATATTCAAGACAATACACAACTTAAAAACTGATAAATTGTTTATTTCTGGAGTTTTCCATTTAATATTTTCAGACCATGGTTGACTATGAATAACTGAAAGCACAGAAAATGAAACATTGGATAAGAGGGGGACTTTCTGAGACTTTAAGTCACAGAAATCTGACTCTGATACGTAGAGTCTGATTTTTTATAAGGTGTTGAAGATACTACATAAGGAAAAGAATAAATTATGTAGCTGCTTAGACCTCGAATGTCCTGTCTTGGTCACAGTCAAATTATCCAGTTTTAATGAAGCACTATACAGTGTTCATACTCATTCTTCAAGTCTGTAGCCTTTCTACAAAATATGTTCTTGCAAAAGGCTGAAGAATATTTTTTTTCTGTTTAAATTAATAATGAATAACTAGGTCATATGCTTTCAATGGTGTGTTTTGGGGTGAGAGAGCAAGAACAGTGTGAGAATAACAAGAGTGTTAGGGTGAAAGCCAGAGCCATCCTACTTTTCCATGTCTCCCGGGAACAGTAGTCCCAACTCCATTAGTACAGAATGAGAGGCCATTTGGGTAAATATAGTAACATAAATATGTTATTAGGCAGTTTTGTAAAATTCACATTATTTACTCAAGCAAATATGTAATTAGAACATTTTTTAAAACACAGATTATCTACCAAAGAGATTCAAACTGTTCCTTTGGAGCATTTAAGCCTATTGGGTAAAACTGTAATTAGGCCATTAATTAAACCCAAATCATATTATTTATTAAAAGGTGCTTTGCTGATCTGATAAGCATTTTCTTTGCTCTTTTAAGGCATTTTAATAATTGATTATTATAAACCCCTCAGCTATCACTTACCCTTCATTCATTCCTTTCTGGTTTGCTTCTTATTTCATTTTATGATGATGGTTATAGATTTAGATTTCCCTGCAGATAATATGTGCAAAAATGCCTGATCTAGCATTGCCACCCTCTTTCCCTGCACAGTTCTTCAAAGATAGGAGGATGAAAACCCAACTTGCTACATTTTTAAACTATATCCTCTTTGAATGTTTTTTTTTTAAGAGAAGCAGTTAGAAGTAATTCTTTTGTTTTTTTGTTTATTGTTACACATGGACTTGATAGTTTAGAATTTTTTCAAATTCTAAAACACTAAGGTTGTGCAAACTTTCTGAAAATAGATTTATTCTGAGCCAAGTCAGATTCCCTTTTTGGGTCATTTTTGTGACCAAAGCATGTATATTTGTAAAATACTTGGTTCAGTATTGGCTTATCTTTGTGAACCTGGGGAGGAATAATGACCCGTATAGGGATCAAACCTTAAAACACAGTCTCTGGTTTGTGGAGAGCAGTACTCACTGAACGTGTCCCAAAGGAGTATAATAGGTAGGTGTATGAAAAGAGTAAACTATTTTTGGTTTGCTTTGCTCCAATCTAATCTTTCCATTATAGCTAGTGTGTTCCTTCTTTTTTCTTCCTTCCTTCCATCCTTCCTTCCTTCCTTCCATCCTTCCTTCCTTCCTTCCTTCCTTCCTTCCTTCCTTCCTTCCTTCCTTCCTT